>CM068953.1:8374465-8389954 GCA_035128595.1 Eptatretus atami
TGAACGGATATTTTGTGCACAAAATAAATAAAAATCGATATTTCCTGGGCTTGGCTTTTACTGAGTGGTTGAAATGTCTGTTTTGTTTGATATTTAAGGATAAACAGGAAGAAAAAGCACATGGAGGAGGTTTTTAACATTGAGGGTCCTTGACCTGACAAATCCACCATGATCTGATGTGGATCAGTCAGATCTCCAAGCTAACCTTGAGAGCTCAGTGTCACCTGGGAATTCTCTCCGGAGCTAAGTCCTTATGTAGATGTTATCAGGTCTTTATTTTTTAATGCAATGAAGTATGGTTCTCCTCTGTTAGGTGGTGCTGCTACATCTCATCTTATACTTCTGGAAGCAGCAAAATATAAGGCCCTGAGGCCACTTTGTCTCTTTCAGCCGAAGGCTGGAAGAAGGGTGTTGGGGAGGGAGAGGAGGGGGATGAGGCCCGTTTCATTCCCACCAGCAGCAGGTTGATGACTTGGAAACTTTCAATCTCGAAAATCTGGTCTTGCCTCTTCTGGACTTTGAATCAATTGCCACTCCACAGCCCTGCTAGGACACAACCACTCATCCACAAACTCTCATCTTTTTACACTTAACAAATGTAGTCTAACTTTTCACCTTCACTCTTTTGTCCTTTTCTCCACTGTGTTGCTTCAGTTCACCAGTCGATACCCTGTTGCTCCTCAATGCATTTCTTCAATGTGACAACTGACTGCCATATCAAGATTTAATGTTCTATTGTCAATAACCATTACCTTTACCTCTGTTCATATATACTGTAAATAAATAAATAAATATATATATATATATATACGTACAAGGATTTACAAGGAATTAAGGCCTTTCGGCCCATCATGCCTGCGCCACACCAATACCAAATTTAATCAATACCAGAATTTAATAATTCAACACCAGATTATACATATATATGATGCCTTAGATGTCGCACACATGCCAATCAGCAGTCTCGCCTGTGTTCAAATCTCGATCCAGCCATAAACTGTCATCCTGGTGTTTCATAGGTCGGGTGAATCATCATTGTGTGTACTGTCCCTCAGATGGACGTTAAACTTGACATCCCATCTGCCGACATGAATTGGTGGACATCATAGATACCACCATGTTCTTCTCGAAGAATAGCTGAGCTATCACTGGCACCATGTAATGCGCAAATTCCAAACTCCTTCCATACCTACTGATGGGAAGCAATGGCAAACCACCCAGGATAATCCTTGCCAAAAAACTGCTTTTTATACATATATATGTATAAATATATATATATAAATATATATATATATAATTATACACATGGTGAGCCAAAATTACGTGCAGCATTTCAAAGAGCCGTCACAGCTTAACTAATATGACCCTCTTTTATATTTTTAGGTCGTCTAAAGAACAAAGTTTAAAGAAAAAATTTTGCAGAAGTTTCAACCATGTTGAAGAATTTCTCTGTGCCTCAGCGGACGCTGATTTTTTGAGGTTTTTTGAAAGGAAATCACATGTTTCTGGGCAAAAGCAGTTTTGTAGGGTCTATCAAAATGTAAGAATTCCACAATACAAAACCATTAAACGTATTGTTGAATGGTTTAGATACACTGGCACTGGAAGCGTGAAAGACTTAATTCAAGGACACAGTGGTCGAAAACCTTCAGTGAAAACACCTAACAAGATAGAGCCTGGAAGAGAAGCTTTGCAGGCTTCTGTGAAAAAGTCGACACGCAGACTTACACAGCTGGTGGGAACTTCTTGCATGACCATTGGCAGAATCATACAAGACGATGTGAAATTGTATCCGTACAAGATACAGATACTGCAATGGCAGACCAAAATAAATAAGAGGAAGAAATAAGATGTACGAACAAACTATGGCCTCCATACTCCCCGGATCTGTCTCCTCCCGACTACTACCTTTGGGGGTAAAGTCTCAGAAAACAACCCACACACACTGCAGGGGTTGAAAAAACAACATCAGATGGGAAATCAGATGCACACCAGCTCCAGTTCTCAGCTGTGTCATCAAAACTTCAGCGTCTGTATGGCAGCTGCCATCCAGAGGCATGGTGCTTGGATTGAGAACTTCATCAACTACGAAATGATATTGCTCTTTATTGCTCGGTGAAGCATTTTCTCGTGATAAGAAACAAAAAAAATAACGAATCCTATGTATTATTCGGCAAAACAAGCAATTTCGACGAGCAATAAAAAATATTGTCGTTAAATAAAAAGCTTCACATTATTTTGGACCACCCTGTATGGTTATATATACATATATATATATACATATATACAAGTTTTTTTCACTTAACCTACTTAGCATGGTCACAAATAAACTATTTAGGAGTAAGCTGTCCAAACGGCCCCTAACAAAGGCTAAATCCGGATCAGCAGCTCTGCATTCATTTATCTGTGACCATAAATCTCAGTCTTTAAAGAACTGAGTGCCATACTGGTGGCCATCCTATTTGGAGGTGATGTGTTGGTCAAATTTATGCGCATGACGTCAGCCTCATGTCACATTCAAGGTCAAGAGATGTTTCTTTGTTTTACATATACAGTCCTGTGCAAAACTTTGGGTTATTGTCAATTTTGTGGTTCTATTCCCCATTAAACATTTGTGGGAAGTTAGAATTGTGCAATGTAGGTAGATAACAATTCAAAATTGCTGAGAAAGTCAATTCAATATCACAGTTACCTTTTAAGTATATAAAATAAATCAGGAATTTAGAAAAAGTTTCATTTTTGCAAAAATATTATAATATCCACTCACCACAAATAAAACATACAGGAAACAGTTTGCGGATTTTTGTGCAACAAACAATAAATTATTTATATAATCAACACGATTTACATTAATGTGAATTACAAGAAACCACAAGAAAAGTTACAAATTAGTGAAGATGTGAAATTCGTTTTCATCAGTTTGTTCTCATGCTTGAAAGTCTACGAGTGGGTTCAGAATGGTGCCAAGCAAACAACTTTCAACAGAACATCGTGTGAAGATCCAAACTCTGGGAGTAGAATGGCACACTTTGAAGACAATATCAGAAAGATGAAGATCTCCTCCAATGGCGTGAGGTACACTTTGCAATGCATGAAATAAATTGGCATGGGACAAGCCAAGAAAAGGCGAGGAAGACCCAGAAGAACTTCCCCAAGGAAGGACAAGCAGTAAGGTTGATCAGCTTACATGAAAGAAGAAAATCAAATCAGCAGCTGACAAATGACATGAGAGCAGGCCTGAACATTAAGATCTCTTAACATTAATTAATGTCCTCAGTTGACATGTGCTGTTTAGACATCAGGAAAGCCTTTGACTCAGTAAACCACCGCCTTCTCCTTTAGAAACTTACTAGAATACGGAATCACAGGAAATATCAAGGAGTGGTTGGCTGTGTTCTTAACCTCTAGGCAGTTTAGTCTTCGGTGATAGTGTCCTCTCCGACAGGGCTCATGCATTGAGTGGCGTCGCTCAAGGCTCTGTCATTCATCCCCTCCAATTCAAAATCTACATTAATGACCTGTCAGCCAATGCCTCTTCTTTTCTGATGATATGAAACTCATCTGTAACACAAGAGAGGCCCCGAATATGCAAAGAGACCACAACTCGATCTCTGCATGGGTAACACTCTGGGAACTGGATCTTAGTATTCCCAAATGCCAACACCTGCATTTAAGTAGGGACGATGTATCAATTTTATCCCTACATCATTCATCTGCGAATACCTTTCCCATCCCAGTAACAGCCCAAGTTCGAGACCTGGGGTTCTATTTGAGGCCTCCTTGAACTCGTCGGCTCAATGTGATGCAGTTGTGCAAATGGCCCGACGGACGTTATTTGTCATTAAATGTGCCTTTACTCGTGTTACACTATGGTTGCTTATCCCTGCCTATTAGGCCTTCGTCTGACCTATACATGAATACTGTGTCCAAGCATGGTCCACTAGCCTCCAACATGATATCATCAAAATCGAACGTGATCAAGGGTTCGTGACCCAAATGGTCGCCAGACTCCATGCCCTCCCGTACAATGTCAGGCTTTCCCGCCTAAACATCTTTTCCATGCCGCATCGGTGCCTCCAAGGGGATCTTATCGAGGTCTTTAAGATTGTCTGGCATTGTGAAAACCTTGACCGAAATCCGTTTTTCATCTTTCGTCAAGATAACGCCTGGTGTGGACACCCTTTGAAAATCTTCAAGCAGCGAGCGCAATGAAATTTCCACTCCTCAGCTTTTGAACATGTCGAATGGGCTCCCTTCAGATGTGGTTCGAGTACCATCAATTGCTGCATTTAAAGGTACACTGGATGCCGTATGGGCCCAGCTAGTCCCAGACATTACTTAGCCTTTGTATCAATAAAAATACATCCTATTTCACTTTTTTTTGGTACCTTTTAAAAAACTTTGCACTGTTCTTTGGCAACCCAAGTCCAAATATTGATTTGCCCCAAGTCACTGTCCGAACTGAGCCGAACACCGTGACGTCACTGCCACAATGCACGGATTTGTCTATGGCTGCCAGAAGAGCTTCTTGCAGCGCTGATTACGATGGTAAATGTAATTTATCATGTCAGACGTTGTCATAAGTGAATTAAAATGCAGTTACTGACCGGTTGGTCCTTATTAGGGTGAAACCGGTCGGTAACTTACTTCCAATCAACAGCAAGGTCATGGATTCCATCATTGCAGTTGGCATAAAATCATTCCTTTTCCACAGCGTCCTCATCTCAGATCAACAATTTGGATTCAAACCAGCTCACTTTACCATGGACATTCTGCTTCTATCCTCTCGACAAATTATGGAGGCCCTCAATTTTAGAGATGACATCAAGGCTGTTTCTCTTGACATATCTCGAGCTTTCGATACGGTCTGGCATCCTGCCCTACTCTCCAAACTATCTGCCTGTGGCATCCAAGGCAAACTCCACACATGGCTTGCTGACTTCCTCTACACTTATAGCCAAGGTGTGGCACTCAACAGATCTCTTTCATCTCCTCTCCCTGTCAAAGTTGGAGTACCACAAGGCAGTGTTCTAAGCCCCCATCCTATTCCTAATCTTCATCAATGATCTCACTGACTTTCTGGAAAATCATCTATCTCTTTACTGCATGATCTCCATCCTCTTCTGTGGCCCCTCATCCTTCATATAGAGAGACAGCAGCCTCTTCTCTATTTTCAGCATTGACAAAAATCACAAACTGGTTAAACACTTGGATATGTCCTCCAATCCTGAGAAAACCCTGTCTCTGTCTCTGTCTCTGTCAGGACGATATGGCAAACACCCCCATCTACTTTCTCAACAATTGTCTGGAAGAAATTCAATCACTCAAACTCATGAGTCTCTCTCAGTCATGATCTTTCTTGGCCAAACCATATTTAAAAATTGGCCTCCAAAGCCAGTCACGACTGGGCATCCTCCATCATTGCAAATTCCTCCCTTGGCACACCTGAACTCTTATCCACCTGCAAAGCCTTCATCTGCAGCTTCAAGGGAAGACTGCTCTCCCCTATGGCCTGGCACCTCTGCCTCACACCATACTCAGTGTGATGCTGTGGAAACCAAGGCCTTCAAGATAATTGGAATTCTCCTGCGATGAAGCTAACTCTATGTGACCTATCACTTCGCCATCGCCGAGGGTCAGTTGTCTCTTTGTCTTCTACCACCTCCATTCTGGTCTGAACCTCTGCTTTCTTCGTACTTTGTCCCCCCCCTTCCTCCTCCCCCAGGTATCTGTCGTGGCATGGTGTCTGCCATCAACCCTCTTCTGGTGAAATGCCCAAAATCCAGAACCACTGGCTCCCCTCATTCATTTGTTCTTCTCATTTATTCCCCCACAAGCAGAACCAACTTCCACATTCTGTTCAATCCCATTCTTCCTTCCAGGTCTTAAAGAGAGCTGTTCACCACCATCTAAGATCATCCCCAAGGCTGGGGTTGGCTGAGGGGTTAGGGTGGCTGTCTTGGGATCTTAGGGTCCTGAGTTTGAGCACTGTTGGCTGCTGAATTAACACCAGGTGGGGTTGACTCAGCCTGTCATCTTTCTGAGGTCAGCGAAATGAGTACCAGTGCACTGGTAGAGGGGCACAGCATCAGCGACATAGTCGCACCCCAACAAAATGACAGCTACCCGGCAGCCAAGCTGCCATACACAAGAAGAAGAAGATCATCCCCTATCCAAAACCACGATCTTTTCTGCCCTCATGACAACAACTGCCTTGGCACACCAGAACTCTTATCCACCTGCAAAGCCTGCAAAGCACCCCCCTGCCCCCCCCCCGTCTCTCCCAAAAAAATTCCACAGTTTTTCCTTCCTGAGATTTTGTTTATGTATCAATGTTGTCCACCCCCTGCATTCTCCCTGGTTCCTCATCCTTACACACATCCCTTGTTTTCTGTCTCCTTCTATTTTGTCTGCCAGCCCTGCTGTTGGCATCTCCCTCTTTTCTCTCTGCTGTTCCTTTTGTTCTCATTGCATCAGGAACTGTACTGTGTTCTAGCTTTCCATGAGGCTTGATTATATACACAAAAAAAGGAAAAGAGGGAAAAGAGACAGACATAGGGGCTCAGGTAGCAATGAGTTTCTGAGACTCCAGATCCTGGGCATTGCTAACTGGGGATACAAAACACCGATTCTAACATCAAGACATCTCTAATTAATAATTAACCCCTCATGAATTCCCACATCATTTTGTAACACTGCCCCATCCTTCAATCCAGACTCATTCTGATCACACACACACACACACGGCCATGATCAGATGACCTCTGCACACAACCTAGATTGTGGACCTGCAGTCCGGATATCATTTTGGGTTCAAAGAATGGAAACCTCAATGATGGACAGTGCCAAACTGATGTTCATTGAATCAGGTACTCAATCAGGAATTCTTGATATATATATATTATATATATATATATATATATATATATATATATATATATAATATATTATATATATATCTTTTGTCTAAGTATTTGATGACCTTGACCTCTGTATCAAAAAGTATTAATATTCAAAATGTCATTTGAACCTAAGACAAATACAATTTATAAACTAGAAGGGCACTCGGTAGGGCCATACCTCCGCCATGAGAACATATCGGGCCCAATGCATTTTTGAAATATCATGCCATATATGTTTTTGGACCTATCTCGCAATGGTGAAGAATCACTTTGAAAAATTAAATAATTATCGTATCCAGATCCGGATTCGGATCTTCACCAAATAGAATCAACTCTTCCTTGTCACACACCCAACCTCTCCACCAAGTTTCATCCGATCCGTCTAAAACTTCTTGAGATATCATGCTGTCTATCATTTTTGGCCCCATCTCTCAAAGGTGAGAAATCATTCAAAAATTCTAGTAGTCTGATCCGGATTAGATTTCACTAAAATCGAATCAGTTCCTCCTTGTCACACAACCCAACCCGCCCACCAAATTTCCTCATGATCCGTCCAAACTTTTTGAGAATATCCTGCACACAGACAGACAAACAAGCAGACAAGCCGGTAGGCAGCGATGGGTCGCCGAGTATGGAAACTATAAGATATAGAGCAAAATGGATGTCATATAGCGGATAGGGAATCACCTTAAGATTATGCATATCAAAATCTCATCCAGTTCCATCTACTGATAACTACTCGGTATCCATTTGAATGAAAAGTACCGAAAATGCGGTTTGAAATCGGAAATCCCCAAATTTCGAGGGGTGTTGTGGATGAACAAAGATCTAATCGAAAATCCGGCTGGACTGTTTGTGCACAATGTATTCCAGACGATTAGTGTGAATTTTCATGACCATCCGACTATAACCCGAGGAGGAGTAGCATTTGGCGCGAAGGCACCTCCAGCTCTCGCATATTATCGATTTTTGCACTAATTGACCTTTGACCCCTGACCTAGCGAAATCGGTCAATATGTCCTGAGGCAAAGTTGTAGTACTCATTGAGATCCATGAACCTGCAAATTTCATTCGTATCGATGCACTCACCTGGTCGCTGGGGGCCTTCAATTTTCACCAAATTTCGTGCATACCCTAATTGTAGGGGGCGCTGCGGGTAAAGTATTCCATATATCACAAAAACCGGAATATATTTGATAGAGCATCACCTGCAGATCATTCCTGCCAATTTCATAAACAAACGTGGGATAATGGCTTTCGGAATTGATTTCACGTGAACGGTACGATTTTGAAGGTTTTTCGGTTGTTGCTAGGGAACCAAAGCGTCCCTAGCAACCATCACAATTTCCAAAGCACTAGGTCATAAGATGTACCTACCACCCGAGTTTGGTCAAAATCCGCCCACGTTTACTACCAATTATGCTGATGACAAACGAACAAACATCCAAACAAACAGACAGAATTACTGACAATAAGGGTCACCTATTTCGGCGACCCAACAGAAAGGGGTGAAAACATAACCTCCTTCACCCTCGGTGGCGGAGGTAATGAAATCACTGTCCAAAAACCCACATCAATTAAAAGGCAAAGTTCATGTCACATGAAGTGTCACATGATTAGAAATGAAGGAACGCCGTCACAAACTTTGATTCATGATGTTTTTGAAGGAGGACCTCACTGCTTCGCCAACATAGGTCGTTCTTTCTTGAACAATTTTTCATTCCCCGGAGTACTTGCACGGATAGACAGTCGTTTTTCAGCAGCAAGTCTCGCAAGATATTCCATTGTTGTTCGTTTGTTGCAAAGAAATCACGAGTAGTTGGTTCTCAAAAGAAAATAAAAAAACTGGACTCAGCATTTTGAAACAATTGCAACACGAAAAGCTTTTTCTGCCTGGATAAATCCATGCCATTGTGCATTTGACAATGTGAGCACATTCACACAATCCCAGCTCCGTGAGCTTGTCAATTTAAAGCCTTTTTTCTTCGGCAGTGACCTTTCACAAATCAATGAAGGGGGGGAAAAAAAAAGTCCATCATTTAACTCACAGCTATGAAGGAGCTTGGAGTAATTTCTGACAATGCGGACTTTAACTGCAATTCAGAACAAAATGGCCAATATGAAACTGCACAGAGATATTCAAAACTTCAAGCACCAGCAACTCAGATTCCTTCCGAGCAGGAAACCTTCAGCTCTGATGTTTCAAACACCAAGTGGTCTCAATGCGGGATTGTGCAGGTGCCATGTGACAGGTGTCCAGTGTCTTCAAAGGTGGGAATGCTATCTGCAGGTGAGACCGAATGCGTGTGACACTGGGTGAGGTTGTGCGTGCTTGTGTGGGGTTAACTTACACGATGGCTGTCCTACACAACACTAGAAGCTTACTCCATACTGCACTCATCGACGTTAATCTGAACCACGCTGCATTGACCATTGTTCTGTTACACGATGATAAAGGAGACGGGGGACTGTGCAGGTGAGTGCAGTCTGGAGTAAGCTGGGTGTCTAGACGTGTTACTTTCGCATCGCAGACACGTCGGTGGCCTCTCTGTATTCTACCGTCTCCTTTTTGGCCTTGCAGCCTCTTTCGCACCCAGTTTATGCAAGGTGTACACGGTCTGCCAGTAGCTCTCTTTTTGTTGAACTCCCACATTCCAGGCTCACTGTTCACCTCCACTCATCTGTTCCTCTTTTCTCTCACCTGTGGAAACAATTCCTCAGTCTGTTCAGGCTCATTCCAGCCTCCGTGGCGTAATGGTTGGAGCGTCCACTCAGAGTCTGGAAGGTCGGCCATTCGAACCCTGGTCGAGTCATGCCAAAGACGTAGAAAATGGTACGTGCCGTTTCCTATGCTTAACGCTCAGCATTTACAGAGGGTAGAGCATGGACAAACAACCGTCGTGAGAGGTCACTGATCATAGCTCAAGCTTTGATGAACCTAATGACCTCCTGTACTGTGTTGAAGTTCCTTGTGAGGGAAGTAATTACTAAATTCTTCCTTCCAGAACTTTCAGACAACTGTTTACCATTACCTCAGGTCATCCCCCTCTATCCATACTCATGATATCTTCTTCCCCAAAAGACCCCATTCCCAAGCACTCTCTTTTTCCAGGTTATTGTGGTTTTCCCTATCTTCCTCATCTCTTTTCGTTTGTTAGTTGTCGCTTGGTTTGTTCCTTTTCTGGTTCGTCCCCACTTTCTCTTCCTCTTCTTGATGCGTTTCATTGAGCTCGTGTACAAGGTGTTCACCCTCATGTGTCCTTCTCTCCATCCCCTTGATCTCACTCTCACTTCTACTCTGCTCTGCTCTTGGTGTTTCCCCCCTCTCCATTTTGTTCCCTCCCATTGTGCTGTATCTCTTCCATGAACCTCAATCCTGTACACAAAGATACAATACTGGATGGACTTCACTTTGCTCTGTATTACCTCATCAATGAAAAGAAAAAAAAAAGATTTTTAAAAAGTCCATTATTTATTTAATTAAACGCTGCATTCACCTGAACCGTCCTGAAATATGTTGAATCACCCGATACAGATACCTACGTGTGCTGTACTCCGTTAAAGCAGGCTATCTTGAAATTATCCTCTACACACGTACACGATCACACCCACACGCACACCCACACACGCGCACACCCAAACACAATCTTGTACATACCATCTACCCACTCAGCCTTGCCTGCTGGGAAACTATCCTGGTTGGTGGTATCACCTTCTTTTTTTATATTATTACAGATCTTTCGACTACAAACACTATTTTTTGTGCGAACATCGCATGGAGATATCTTTTCGCACGATCATTTTCCTGTCGTGCCAACACCTCGAGTTTGAAGGACATCTTTTACATCCATGCTTCGGGTCGGTGAATTGAATGCAAGTCACACTTTCACGCAGTTGTACATTTACATACACAAGGAAACCAACACACTAATAGGTTATCAACATACATGACGACACAACACCGCAAGGGTACATAATCCACCAAGAGCTGAATGGAGCAATCAATTCCATGTTATATCCACAATCATTTGATTAATTTTGTTCGCAATGACACGTCATTGTGCATTCAATGTATACATGGTATGATTGAAGACCGTGTTTAAAAGTATGGTTGTGTTATGCATCTATAGGGAGGAGTGACATTGAAGACTTTCTGGGACAGTTATTTTTAACTTGTCAAGATAAAATTAATCAGAATGATGTGTACACGCTAGCACACACACCTTTGAGATATCTGCACTCAACTTTTAGCACTCTGGCCTCGGTATGAATCTCTGCTCAGCAATAAAATGACACCCTGGTCCATGTGTGTGCCATCCCCCGGATGGACGATAAGCCAGCACTGGGATCAGTGGATGTTAAAGATCCCACAATTGGCTTTCGTGAAGAATAGACGAGTTATCACCGGCAAGCTGAACAAATTACAAATTCCTGCCACGGTCGAATGGATGGCCTGACCAGTCGGTTCCAGAAAAACCGAGGTCAGAATCATTCCCTCCTGCCGACCCAAAAAGGTGGGAATAATTGGGGGCGTAAAACAATACAATGAGGCTGTGGACAAAAAATAATAATAATTAAATAAATAAATAAAAACACCCACAAATGTCCATATATATATATATATATATATATATATATATATATATATATATATATATATAACGATGGCATGTGTTGCACTATACTGAGTATCTCACTCACAGAATGTTTTGAAGGTCTCATGGAGCTGGGACGGTTGTCCCTTTGGGACAACCCACATTGTTCGTACACGATACATGATATGTGAAGTTGTAACGGTTTTAGATGTAATATTTCGTCAGGGTAGATATTTTAGCCCGTTATGGCAGAAATAATGGACAACGTTTTGCTTTTTTTGTTTTCCAACGAAGAAGGAATAAATCTATTGCGCGTCAAACAGATAGCGAGATATATCAGGAAACCAGTGGGAAGTGGTTCGGCATCCCCCATCTCTTTTCCGGCTTGCACAATAAGATTGCACCGAATAGCAAATTAAATAGTGGGTTGCACCCAATTATAAAGTGTCCTTTTTATAGGTATTGTTGTTGTTAACTTGTTCACATCAACCCTTGATTTAATATACCCAGTGTCCCAAAGAAGGTCTCTATTCCAGTGGGATTCTTTCTCGTTTATACAAGAATGTTGAACGATTTGTGAAATGCATTTTATAGGTGCATCGGAGACGACATCATGACAATCCCAAAGTTCCATTCGCTCACGTTCGCCAAAAACGTTCCTTCGGTACAGCAAGGAGCTCAGTGGCACGAACATCGCAATGAGCCTTTGTAGAGAACCACACCCTAGCACAGCAACCATGTTCAGCGTGGCTTCTCACCTTGAGGAATCGACATGCCCATCTCGGTACATTGATCATTATAGATTCAGTGAGAGGCGCGAGGGGACGCTTAATGAAGAGTAGACTTAAGGTGGGGCAAGATGCCCCCTTCCTGTCCGTCCGTATATACACCATCCTCGGTTCATTAATTCAGTATAACGAAGATTTCTTATTTGAAATTCACCGCAATACTGTGAGCCAGAGAGTCGTCTTGTGCGGACTTAAAGATACTGAATATACAAGCACGAATGAGTCGATTCATATACGTGGGAAGGAGGGTTGCAGGGATCTCATCCCACCTTCCCGATAAATGGTCATTTTTGACTCGTCACGTCCACATTATATACGAAAACTCAGTGGCTGTTTGTCTCGTCCAACTCCTGAATTGTCTGCAAGTCCATGTGCGTGTGCGTGTGTGTGGCAGGTCCACTATGAGCCTTAGATCCTGTTTAAAAAATAATTTATAAAAGAAGGAAACGTAAAATAAATAAATAAATAAATATATTTAACACCTGTTACTAAACCCTGAAAGTCGACATAAAACACCTGGATTTTAAACTATCCTCACACAGTAGAACCATGTGTTGTTTGTTCTCAGATATGGTAATTCCAAAAGAAGTCAGTGGAAGGCATCACGGATTCCTTTAATTAATCAAGTGCGTGTCTCTGTGCCAAAAACCGGGCCGGATGCTTCACGTATATTCCCCTTCAATAAAAGGGTCTTCTGCTCGGGAAACGGACCCAAGGGTGCACGTCCGAGGTCGAATGTTCTGGCTTCACATGAGCACACGCGCTCCTAAAGTGGGCTCACCGGAGTCCATGTGAAGACCTCCTGCTCCCACACCACCCCCTCCCCCCCTCAAAAGAATGAACCCTCGGTAATAGTACAAAGTTTACAATTGGGTTTCGCGAAATAAGGTCACACAAAACTCACCAAAAACACACAAGGGTCTCTTGATCTCCGACTTCAGCCACGACCTTCAGACTCCAGCAGCCGCGGTCTTCGGACTCCAGCCGCGACCTACGGACATCAGCAGAAATCTCCAGACACCAGCCCTGATCGGCGAGTTTCACCCACGATCCACAGACTCGGACCCCGATCTTCGCAGTCGACCCAGGGTTTTCTGGACCGTCCCACACTACCTTGCACTCAAAGCGCTTCTCGGTCCTGTTTCGCCACTGCCGTCTTCCTCTTCATCCCCTCCCCCACCGCTGGCCATCACACTTTACCGCAGAGGCCCCGAGGCTGGTGTGATCAGACGAGCGGCTCCGGAGAGTGCGCGACCCGGCGGCAGGGAGCGGGAAAATCGGACGCGCGGACGAGGCGCAGAGCGATGGGCGGTCTCTCGCAGCCTAGAGGTTTAACCCCTTGTGCGATGTGCACTTTTTCTCCCTGAAGAACAGCTCACCTGCACCTGTTACAGCTCACCTGCAAGAACAGCTCACCTGCACCTGCACCTGTTACATGAAATCAGGAGATTATCAACTGCCCCAGTCGCAATTCCTCCCGGGACAAACAAGCATGCATGTTTAACTGTTTATTGAGCAAAATGGAATCCCAAGTTTACTCGTCCTACGTCCTGCATAATAATGAATAGGTGTACAAGTTTCCAACAGATGATGATGCAGAGATTCTTTGCAAAGGACAGCGAGCACATGATTTATGTAATGAAACGGATAAATAACACAGGGGATTGATGAAGGAGTATCGATTTGGCGCAAGATAAATACACAAACAACTGAACAGAAAGCAAGTTCTTCACAGATATACATCATGGTAAAACGGTCGAACGCCATAATTATTCACTGACAAACATTGCAATCTCTTCAACAAGTAGACCGATATCTGAAAGAAAAAAAAATCGATATACAAATAAGATTGTTGGAAGGCCAAGAAAAAACATAGAGCGGCTAAATGGATGGGGGCAGATAGACAGACATCAATTATATAGGGGCAGTGGTCCCAAATCCCCGGCATATTGCAAACAGACGTACGTACGAGGAAACATCCGTATGGCTGCAACAGTGGTCTGCAAAACTATTAACCCCCTCACTATAATTTCACATTTAGATGAATTATGAATTGTGTGAAAACAAATTTTTCCAAATGAACTTTTTTATTCATAACTGAAGAGATCAAACGAAACACTGTTATAGTTGAAGCAGGTTACATGTCACGAATACCTGAAACACACACATGTACAAATCAAAATTCACTGGTTGGAAAAGTATTTTGCCCTTTCGGTCAGTACTTGGTGGAAGAACCTTTTACAGCATTGACTGTTACGAGTCTTTTGGGAGAGGTCTCCACCAGGTTTGTACAGAGAGATGGTGAAATCTTTGCCTATTCATCACGGGAAAATTTCTCTAGTTCTGCCAAGTTTGATAGGAATCGTCGATGGACTGCAATCTTCACGTCTCGCCACAAATTTTCAATTGGGTTCAAGTGAGGACTTTGACTGGGCCACTCAAGAACATTTATTTTCTACTTATTCTACCACTCCAGTGTGGCTTTATCTTTGTACTTCAGATCATTGGCCTGATGAAATGTGAATCTCCTACCCAGTTTCGGATTCATGGCTGACTCAAGCAGATTTTCATCAAGGAGTCTCCTCTACTTTGCACCATCCATTGTCCCTTCTATCCTGACAAGCTTGTCCACCCTTGCTGATGAAAAGCAGCCCAATAACAGGATGCTGTCACCACCATACTTGACAGTGGGGATAGTGTTGACTTCGTTATGCACAGTGTTAGTCTTACACCAGACTTAACACTTTGAATTTAGACCAAAAAGTTCCATTTTTGTCTCGACTGACCACAAAACGTTTCTTCAAATGCCTACAGTATCATTACGATGTTTTTTTTCCATCAACTCCATACGAGATTTTATGTCTTTTTCTGCTTCTTCCTTGCCATCTGTCCATTGAGGCCAACTTTGTAAAGGGAACTGTGCTGATTATTCCTTTTCCTATGATGGTTAAGATGATGATGCTTAAACCAGAACTAGAGAAATCTCACTGACATGAACAATGCAGTGACGTGTTGTAAATGAAGTCTGCCTGATGATTGCTCCTTCGTCGTCTCTCCAGTGGTTGGCGAAGAAAGAAAGATTTAATGGCCCTGAGCAGCTACGGCTTTAGAATGGCGTCGAAAATGGTAAGCAGAAAAAGAATACTCATTCATTGCAGTCGTGGTTGTTTCACCAAACAAACAAAATCTACTTCGCTCCAAAAT
>CM068953.1:8437317-8466837 GCA_035128595.1 Eptatretus atami
TTTTTCTTCATTTCGTCCCTACTCTTCTTTTTGTCTGATTATTCCTGAGATAAATGTGAGCCACATGCGCCTTCGCTGTGAGGTGGGCCCTCATGGAGGCAAGTGCGTGCGGCGTCGCTGCGAGGAAATGATAATGGAGGCCGATAAAGGCAACTCCATGCCACGTTGGGCGGGATGCGGGTGTGCGAGGTAAAAGCGGTGCGTTAATTTTCAACCATATATCTGACACATATCGGTGTTCACCCCCGCGCACACACTAGCAGAGTCGTGCGGACGTGGGCGCTGGCCACATGCATAATGGCCGAACCCCGCGCACTGTATAGAATGTGCTCGAAGGAAGACACGTACGCCGCTCGCGAAACATGCATGGATTTATCCATAACGATGTACCTTCGTCCCTCGCTGGAGCAGCGATTCCCACGATGTTGAACATCTTTCTCACTCACGGCCAGCGAAGCTGCGATCAAGCGGGGAGTGTTGTGTGGTGCGGGCGTGCGTTGGCGTGCGCAGAGCGGGCGGCTGTGATCGGCGCTGGTAAGTTGCCCGAGCGGGCATGCGGGACCTCGGCCTGTCGCCAGGGCACGACCCAGGTTTATTTTTGCAGGATGATTCACATGCCAATTTTGGTGTGGGCGATTCGTGTCATGTCGTGGGGTCGTAGCGAATATTGCCGCTGTCTAAGATGACCTTGCCGGAAACGAAGTGAGGCAGTTTCCGGCCAAGTTAGTGGGCCATTGAGGGGTCGGGGCCAATCGGAGCGCCCGATTCAAGTGATGACGTTTCGTTTGCGGTGGCCCTCCCCCACGCTGAAGTTCCTATTAGGTTGGAGCGGTCCCTCCGCCTTTCTCTTTCTTCTTTCGCTCTGGCCTCACCCTCATCGACATCGCACGCCCAGCCTCCTGCTGCTGAACTCGCTCTCCTCGCCCTCGCTCATCAACACCGTATGGACCCGCTCTGCTGCTGGACTCCACTCCTCATCCCGCCACCGACGTCGACCGCACCGCTGACCACTCCATCCCGCACTCTGGACTCTGCCCTTCTCCACTCAAGCCCCTCCTTCATGAACACGGTCTCCACATGCTTGCTGAAGCCAGAGACGATGCGCAGCTGCAGGTGCACACTATGGAGCATTCCCCCCCCCCCCGCCGAAACGTATTGGTTGGTGCGTTGTGGATCAAGAACAAGGTCGAGATCGGAGCCTCAACTCTTTCTCTTCCGTTTTCAATACTTCTCTTCACTGGTTTTTCTGTGTCTGTGTGGTGTGTGGTGTGTGTGCTGTGTGTGTGTCCTGGCCTGTCTGCTTAAGTAAGACTGCAGAAGATCGTTATTGTTATTATTATTTTCATGTCCCCCACGTAAGTTGCTCTGTGTCCGCTTTTGTAAGTTTCCTGTTCATTTGCTGCACCACACACCTCTCTCCCCTATCTCTGCACAACACACCCCAATAAATCTTGATTGTGCCACATACCATTCCTCGCCCATTGTTGAACAATTATTATTAGGAATGTTCCCTGCTCGTTTTTGTCTTTTCTTCCATGATCCAGCATGGTCCAAATCCTAGTTTAGCTGGGACTTTATTCCCAACGGTACGCACTTGGCAGTGTCGCTCGGCTGCATCCGATCCGGTAAAGTGATCCGGTTCGGACAAGGTATACCGAGGGCGTGTTCCCCGATAATTAAATCACGTGTTTATTTTTAGGTAACCGGATTAACTAGACGGAGGACCCTAAGTCATGTGGTTGAGTTATTGGCATCCATGGTCGGTTAAGCGACCCGCCGCATCTCGGATGGCCTACAATTCCGGGGAGTCTGGTGGGAGCCGAGGTAGCTTCCCCCACCTAGTGGCCTTCTCACCCGACCTGTGGCCCGCAACAATATATGTGTGTGTGTGTGTGTGTGTGTGTGTGTGTGTGTGTGTGTGTGTGTACTTCCAGACCCAATAATTGATCCACTTCTGTTCAGTACTGTCAAAACACAGATGGTGCATGGTTCCTGTGGAAGCATCTATCCAAACTCACCATGCATGAAAGATAACAAATGCACAAAAAGGTTCTTCTGAAATATCGCACGATATCTTCTGGAAGAGACACAGATCGGACAAGATGGATACCCAATGTATTGTGAGAGAAAACCAGAAAATGGTGGATTCACAACAACCATCAGAGTTCGTGGTTGTGAGATTGAAGTTGACAACGGGTGGATTGTTCCATACGGTCTACTCACATGGCTATTCAATGCACACATCAATGTTGAGCACTGCCACCTTGTGAAATTCATCAAATATGTGTGTAAGTATCTCAACAAAGGATCTGACATGGCTGAATTTGGCCTGACAATGGATAGGACTGTGCATGATGAGGTTCGGCAATATGAAAGGGGAAGATACATCAGCAGCAATGAAGTCAACTGAAGGATCCTGAACTTCTCAATTCATGAGCGACATCCCACTGTGGTTCATCTCATTGTGCACCTTGATAAAGACCAGAGAGTGTACTTCACTGAGGAGAATGTACGTGAACACGCCCAAGTCCCACAAGACACAACTATCATTGCTTTCTTCAATCTCTGCCAGGATGATGAAGTTGCTAAGACACTCTTGTATTATTAGATACCCAAGTACGACACATGGAATGTTGGCAGCAAGAAGTGGGCTCGCCGCAGAGAAGGACAAACTGTACCAGACCAGCCAGACGTCAAAGGAAGTGATGCACTTGGCCATGTGTACACTGTCCATCCAAAAAAATTTGAATGCTTTTACTGAAGACTGCTTCTGCATGAGGTCAAAGGTCCAAAATCTTTTGAGGACTTGCGAGCAGTGGATGCAACAATCTGTGAAACTTACAAACAGGCTTGCCAACTCAGAGGACTCCTGGAGGATGATACTCACTGGAACAGTACATTGGAGGAGGCAGCTGCAACTCGATCACCATGGATGCTGCAAAACCTGTTTGCCATAATGTTGTAGACATGTGCCATGTCAAATCCTCAACAACTATGGGACAACCACAAGGAGAATCTGGCAGAGGGCATTTTGCATCATGCACAAATGCAAAATCCTAACTTGGAACTGGACTACAGTGATACAATCTTCAATCAAGCTCTCATTATCATTGAAGACAAGATCAAGGCTTTGGGTAGGCTCTCTGACCTCAAACCTTTTGGCCTTTCTGACCCTCAACGACACAATGACAATGAGCTCACAAATGAAATTTTGAGAGAGACCAACTAAAACATGGAACAGCTTGCTGAATACATACAGGAGAATAAGCCATGTCTGGTTCCAGACCAAAGAGAAGCCTTCAATAAGATTACACAAGCAGTTTTCAATGGGAGTGGTGGCACTTTCTTTCTGGATGCTCCCGGTGGAACTGGCAAAACTTTTCTCATCAATCTTCTTTTGGCGAAAATCCAGCAAAGAAACATGATTGCCCTTGCAGTGGCATCATCAGACATTGCTACCACACTGTTTACAGGAGGAATAACAGGTCACTCAGTCTTCAGGTTACCCTTAAATCTGGCAAGTATGGAGGCACCAACCTGCAACATTGGCAGGGGTACTGGCAAAGTTAGGCTCCTGCAGGAGTGCCAGCTCATTGTCTGGGATGAGTGTACAATGTCTCACAAATCTGCCTTCGAGGCTCTTGATCGCACCATGCAAGATCTTCAACATAATGATAGAATAATGGCTGGAGTGACTCTGGTGTTGGCTGAGGATTTTCAACAGATGCCGCCAGTAATTTCACATGGAACCAAAGTTGATGAACTGCAGGCCAGCCCTAAGGCCTCATACGTTTGGAACAACATCCAGTGACTCATCATAATGGCCAACATGCGAGTGCTTCTCAAAGGTGATTCATCTGCTGTGGAGTTTGCTGCAAGCCTGCTCAAACTGGGAAATGGAGCCATGGCATTTGAAAATCAAGATGGAAGTATCTCGATGAACAACATTGGGAAAACAATTGCAACACTTTAACAACTACAAGATGCAGTATTTCCAAATGTTGCAGATAACTTCCATGACCACAAGTGACTATGCCAAAGAGCCATCTTGGCACCAAAAATGATGCCACCAATTCCACAAATAAAGAACTTCTTACACAGTTACCTGGCACTATGCAAACGTACAAGTCGGTTGACACTGTACCAGACATAAATGAAGCAGTCCACTACCCCACATAATTTTTCAACTCTCTGGAACTACCAGGTGTGCCTCCTCACAATCTGGAGCTCAAGATTGGTGCACCCATGATGCTTCTCAGAAATCTGGACCCACCAACACTCTGCAATGGAACACGTTTGGCTGTCGAGAAGCTTATGCCACATGTCATTGAAGCCACAATCATGACTGGCCATGCAGTAGGACAGGATGTCTTCATTCCACACATTCCAATCAGCCCCTCTATCTTGCCATTTCAATTTAGAAGGCTCCATTTCCCTGTCCACCACAGTTTTGCCATGAGCATCAAAAAGGCTCAAGGGCAATCACTCAAAGTTGTTGGCCTCAACCTGCAAAGCCCGTGCTTTTCTCATGGCGAACTCTGTGTTGGTTGTTCCAGAGTTGGCAATGGCAAAAACCTTTTCATCTTGGCTCCACATGGAGAAACATGCAACTTGTCTATCCTGAAGCCCACAGGATAAAAATAAAAATAAAAATGTCAAACACTGTGATAAAATGTGATGTGAAAGCTCAGTGCTGAGGAATAAGAAACAACGCTTGGAAAGAGAGGCAGAAAGAGGAAAGAAAGAAAGACAGAAAGAGGAAAGAGAAGAAAGGCAGTAGAGAGAAGAAGCAGAAGAGAAGAAGGTAGAGAGAAAGAAGAAAGGCAGTAAGAAAGAGAAGCAGAAGAGGAGAAAGAAGAAAGGCAGAAAGTGGAAGAGAAGAAAGGCAGAAAGTGGAAGAAAGAAAGGCAGAAAGTGGGAAGAGAAGAAAGGCAGAAAGAGGAGAAAGAAGAAAGGCAGAAAGTGGGAAGAGAAGAAAGGCAGAAAGTGGGAAGAGAAGAAAGACAGAGAGGGAAAGAGAAGAAAGACAGAAAGAGGAAAGAGAAGAAAGGCAGAGAGAAATGCAAGAAGGAGGAAGACAGAAGCACAATGAAAGACAACAAAGGACGAAGGAGAGGCTGAAGGAGAAGAAAGATACAAGAAGAAAAAAGGCAGTCGAGACACAAGATGACAAAAAACAAGGAATAACAAAAATCCAGAGCAACTGAAACTTCTCAACAGCAAAAAGCAAGATTAGAAACAACACAGCAACAATGACGGCATTCCGCCTCTTGTACCTGTGATCTCGCAGTCATTGTGTTGTACTTCAGTCAGTTGTCCATACTATCTGGTTCAGGAGGACACAGTTCAAGCCTATGAAACCTTTGCCACCACTGTGTGAAGTGAAGCCATCGCCGTAAAATACAAAACACACAGAAAATGGTGCTTTTGTGTGTGGCTGGCGGTGATGGTCATGTTTGACCCTCGACCAAAGATCCTCGGGGGTTAAACACGGCAAGGTAGTCCTTGGTCTTATTTGCTGTTACCCACGTGTCTCTCTTTCTCTTTCCTCCACCCACTCCTTCTCTTCCCCCCCCCCCTTTTCCTCTCTTTCTCCCCCGCCCAACACTCTCTGTCCCCTCCCCCCTCCCGTCTTTCTCCCTCCATTCTCCCCCCTCTCCTTGTCCCCTCTTATTTTGTATTCCCATCAGCGAAGCGACGGGTGGTATTTGCTCATGAATATAATATATATATATATATATATATATAATATATATATATATATATATATATATATATATTAATATCCATCCATACTAATAAAAGGCAATGTGTGTGTGTATTGTGTGTGTGTGTGTGTGTGTGTGTGTGTGTGTGTCCATATGTGAGTTTCAGAATGTGGAATGGAGTCCTCCCTGGGTGGGCTCAAAGTATCCACCTTCATTTCAGTAAGGGGGTCACGATTCATGACCAAGCTGTGAAGTTTTCTGTTTTTAAAGTTTTGTGCCGAGGGCTCTCTTCAGGATCGTTGCTGAACCGCGGATGGCTTCCAACTGTCGTTTCTTTGTAGTAATATTCCCAGGGATGGTTTTTAATATCTCTGTGAGGTTCTCAGTCATCATTCCCATGAGGTTCTTTATCATCAATGGTACAACTTTGGCAATCTTCAGCTTCCAGGATCTTTTCACTTCATGCTTGAGATGTTGGTATTTGGTCATTTTCTTGATTTCTGCATCGTTGGTCCAAAATCACCTGGATTAATGTGAGCGGTACTTCAATGTTTTCAATGATTGCTTTTGATTTGATTCATTAAAGAATTCCACCTTTGGATGCATTCATTCCTTTGTTGATTCGTTAATCTGTGAACATCCTTATGTGTGAATGGTGTGCTGGAAAAAGAAAGATTGTTGAATCGAGGAATTGCTTCAATTTCACTCTCTATTTTATACTGTGGTTTTAACCGGGCGTAGTGGCATGCGCCTGTAATCCGGCTACTCGGAGGCTTGGGTTGGAGGATCGCTTGAGGATGGGAGCTCTGCACTGGGCCGTGCTATGAGAGGGTGTAGGGCAGCCTGGAATCATCGCGAAACCCAATCCTTATCCCTGTGTCGTAAGAGGCGACCAGGGTTGCGTCAGGAATGGCATCTGGCGTAAAACCTGTGCCAAATCAGTATGTGGATCATAACGGATGATCTGCTGTGGCGACCCCTAACGGGAGCAGCCGAAAGATGAACAACATTTTATACTGTGGTTTTCTTTGCCCAGGAGTGGGGCATGGAGCATTCCAAATGGGAGACTCTTATAGAGAAGAGTATTCTTGCGTCGTCACATGTCGTCAACAACACAGATGGTGATGAATGATCTTCCCGAAATATATCACGTCAAATGCCACCATTGTTTGTTGTTTATAACTTTTGTCCAACTCTTCCACTTTCTCTGGAAAATGGCTTCAATCCACATCCTTATCGTTTAGGATATCATATGAAGACATGATTTCATTTGTTTATTTTCACAAAAATGAATATTTGCCTAATCTGTTGGTACAATATTCCACTCCACGATGAAAATCCGGACCATGTAGCCTGAAGCTCACCTGGATCAGGAGCAACAGTCACTCCAACCCCTCCGCAGACCTCCTTCGACCCTGATTTTCTTTTTTTAATGCCATGAACAAACTTTGAGACATCATGGGTGATGAAGGTTGTGGTCAAGTTTCATCAAAACTGTGTGTGTAGTTTCGGAGAAGCGACTAAATACCTATTTTGGGGGGTCAAATCGCTGCCTGCCCCATCGACCCCGTTCATGAGCGCAGATTTTGATGTGGTCAATACACCTTCATTAGGCATCAGGTATGACTCAATCACTCACTCACGTATGGACACTGCTCGATCACATAAGTTCACCTGACAAAAGTCCAAGTGAGCTAATCATGTCTTCCTCCCACTCCCACCCACAAATTCTGAACTATCAGAGAACATTCCCCACATGCAGGACCATTACTTGTTAAACTAGAAGGGTCCAATTGGTGAGAGCGATCCTGCATCTGGCATTGGCTAATTCTTGGATTTCTCAATGGGTTGAAACATTTTCATCACTGAACTCGCCTTTTTCACCACATTTGCATTTCATTGACTTTCTTCGATCCGAAATGCCTGACTACATCATTGTATCCACCCTGACTGGAGAAATCTGTCCAACAAAGTTAACAGAAACCGTGTTCCTTTTCCTCTTTCTTGATGACTTTCATGAAAAGCTGTGGTTTTTTTTTTGGTTTTTTTTTTGTCTACGTCGGTTTAAAGTTGTTGTTTCAGCATGGTGGTGGTATTTTTGTATTGTTTTTCAAGTGTGTTCCTTACTCAAGCCAAATCAGAGCTTTAAATTGAACCCATTGACAACACTGATTAAAATGAAAATGGCAGTATAAATCAGCCTCACTGGCAACTTGTATGCTGCCACTTCATTAGTCGAGAAAATCCAAGTATCCAATCAGAGCTGTGATATGATAAGGTAGCAATGGTCACCCAATCAACTATAAATTACAAGCGTTTTCAAGGATTCAAGTGGTTCAGAGCTATGCATCGAGGTCTACATGATCAAGTATTTCGGCATTTAATAAGAACTAGCACATTACCCGTCGGGTGATTGTGTCACCCCCAAACAGTGACATGCAAGCACACACACACAAACACACACACCAACCTATGGCCATTTACATTTTTCCTGTGAGTAAACTTACACATACAATTATGCCAACTCATCAACCTTCCCCACCACCCCCTAATGGTTCAACCTCCCCCTTCCAAACCCAACTCTATCCTCCCCTCCTCACCCTTCTCCCACTCATAAAAGCAAACGGGCATTCCCACATTGAAACAGTGGAATATTTACCACTTTCCCCTCCCTATCATGCGATCACCGACTTCACAGAAACCCGTCACAGTTGCCTGTCCAACTCACAATCCCGCGGAATATGCAGAAACTCCACTGACTTGCATTTCTCAAGTAACCATGAGCAGGGTAATTGTGATAATAAATTACCCAAAACCAATTATCTTCCTCCTGATGCACAAAAAGTATATAGTACACATTGTTCAAATTAAATAATGACAGATGTTTCCTTTCACAATATCACCAGATACCTGGAAGTCCTCAACAAAGACCTTTCATGGGTGAAGTGCTAGTTTAAGAGAAAATAGTCGAAAATAATAGCAAGGACTTGCATAACCTCCGTGGTAAAAGCCCTGCATTCGAGAATGACACAGTTATTTGGGTAGTGTATAAACAGCAGACCGCTGCCTCAATTGCTGAGGCCTACCTGCACAAGGCCCATGACAACAATCAGCTCAAAATCCTTTTAACTGTCATTTTACACTGAAGGGAAAACTTATAGGGAGAGCATGACAATTGTGAATATGACAGCTCAGAAGATGTCTTTGACTTCGCATCACAGTAAGCACCAACTGTAGTGTAGAAATTGTGGGCGGAGTCAAACAAACTGTCCAACCAATGTGTGGAACTCGCACGCATGGACAGACATACGGACACAAGCATGGCTCCTTTTTTTTTTAGTACTGGGGGCCCGTTGGTCCGTTGGACCAAATTTTCATTGGTCTTCACAGCTTTGGCATTTTTGCTAATCTGAACAAAAACAATAGTTTCCCCAGCCTGGAAGCCTTGGAACCCAAATAATAATAATTATTATTATAGAGTTATTTTGTGGTCTTGGTGGTCCTAAGGGTGTTGGGGGTCTTAAAGGATCTTCAAAAGGTCGAAGGGGTCTCAGCAGTCTAAAGTGTCAAAATATGTATATATGTATATAAGTGTAATTAAATATATGTACGCAATTAATAGACGCAAAAAACATGCCAAACACATACAACTCATCCATTTATAGTAGTCTTAAAGGGTCCACAGGGTCTTATGGGTCCACAGGGTCTTATGGGTCCTCGGGGTAATTTGGGTCCTCAGGGACTTTTGGGTCATCTGGGTCCTCTGGGTCTTTTGGGTGTTAATGGTCTTGGGGTCTTAAAGGGCCTTCAAAGGTCAAAGGGGTCTCAGCAATCTAAAGGGCCAAAAGGTACTTTCCAATAGTACGTAATTAATTGACGTACGTAATTAATAGAAGCAAACAAAAAGTATCACACACACACACACACACACACACACACACACACACACACATGCACGCACACACTTATCATAGATAGATAGAAAACAAATTTATTTGCTGATATTTTTCAAAACTGGACGATTGATAACCTTCTAAAACGGGAAATTAGTAGAAGAGACATGAATTTGTTAACTGGCCACGTGTCGATTGGTTAGATTGGCCATCAGTACATGATCCTTCGCCTTACCTTAGAGGTGTATTCCAAGTTTATTAAGCAGTGATGATTAAGGTGCTGGCACAATATAAAAACTTCAATGAGACTTTTTTTCAAAATCGCCGATAAATATTGTCACATAAAAGGTGAGGAATCCAGAGCTTGACTGTGGTAGGTGTAGTATGGTCCATGTTATTTCAGTAGGTTCGAATGCCATGCAACAGGGACCTGTCGGAGTAAGTCATTTTGTTACACGTGATGCTGAGGAGGCAGCGTATGTAATTTATAGACTGGATAGTCAAGAGTAATATTGGATGGGTAAACACCTCTCGTTTGTGGGTGGGGCCAGGTGAGGACTTCGTCACGAAAAGTGTGGGGTGTGAAATCCATCGTGACCTCTCTGGTGAGTGTGTGCCAGCCATAGCGGCAAGTGAGCCAGAAGTGGCAATGGATTCATTTTTATTGGTGCTGCCCCATGGGCGTGACGGCCTGGAGGAGGACTCTGTCCAAGAAAGAGGAAGAGGAGGTGAAGCTTATCATGGAGGAGTTTGTGAGGCAGAACATGATTGTAGTCTTCTCTGAAGAAGTTTGGGATTGAACCAAGCTTGAATCACCCTATTTTTTGAAAGGGGAAGAAGTACCCTCTGATAGAGAGAGGAGAACTCCACATGCAGGGAGGAGGAAAAGTGACCTCGGAGAGGCAGGAGAACTCCACGTGCAAAGAGTGCAAATAAGCGCTTTGAGGAGAAAGAAGAAGGTCCTGGAGAGAGGATGGAGGGCACACCAGGAGGACTCATGTGGAAAGGACAGAGAAGGTCATGAAGTGATCCTCAGGTCTCTGGTGGTCCTCATGGCTTGCTGGTCTCATCTCTGGTTTACCCCGTCTTTGGACTCACTGTCACTGGCTCCCGTCGTCTCGCTCCTGGCTTCCAGAGTTGGCTGCATTGAGTCCTGCATCTACACCACACATCATCGCCTTCCAGCCTGCACATCATAGACAGAGGGAAGTCCCTGCCTGCATTCTTATCTTGTTTGTAAACATGTGTTCAATGGTGTCTCGAGTGGGTAAGGGTTCACTCTATTTCTCATCATTGTATATATTATGTTTGCATGTCCCCAATTCCATGTGTCTTTTGATTTGCTTGGTTTGTTCTCAACTGTTCGTCTCGTCCACCTTTTTTCCCCCATATCCATTACAAATAAACCCTTCAAAAGGTTAGAAAACGTGTTCAAACCATCTCCCTCCCATGTGTGTGCTGTCAATTTTGGCTCAATTGGGCGACCTTGGGGAACGGTAAAGAATAATAATTGAACACAGTGAAAGACCGTTTCGCTATTTTCCGGAGCGAAAGGTCCCGGCACCATATCATGTTTACGGAGCCTCAGACGCGACAATGTATTTATTTATCTATCTAACTAAACTTTTAAGCTCATTGTATTTTTTTTACTTCTATGTTAGGTCATGGACTTATTTTCCAACACTATTATCATACGGCTGCAAGTCTAAAATGAGGACGACAGGTTAATATTTTTGCACTGGATGAAGACTCATAGAAGAGCTGGCATGTACAGAACAAATCAGGATGTAACAAAGATAAATGAACAGTACAAAAAGGGGGGAAACGCCAACAGTAGAGTTGAAGGACAAAATAGAGGGAGACTCGGACAATGAGGATTGTGGTGAGGAATAAGGGGTAGTGGAGGACGCTCAGGGTGGAATGTTAAAAAAATTTCCATTTGGTGCATTACACGAAAGCAATTTCTGGGGAATTTCTATTTATTTGTTTATTCATTTATTTATTTATTTCACAGAAGCAATGCAGGGAATGAAAAGTAAGAGGAAAAACTATTTCAAGTTGTCTAAACTGGCAGAAAGTCTTGGAAACGCTCGCTACATGACCCTTCTCACAATATTAAGACAGGTCTGGTTGAAAATTTTGTTGCACGTTTTTCATACGTTCATTTCTTTTTCTCTTTTTGAGAGAGTAGTCCTACAGAACTGCTTATTGCACTCAACCACCCACTGAGATCACAATTCTTTGACCTTGCAAAGAAAATTGGATCTTCACAGCAAACTGCCACAAAGCAAAAGTTTTGTTGTTTGATATATTGCAGTGTGGATTCAGTTTTATGACATATACATTCGTATTGACTGTCTGCAGAAAGATTCCTATTTTTGTCCTCACAATACAAAGTGATTGTCACAATTGGAAAAGACATTTCAAGGTTAAGGTTGGTTCTCAAATACCGTGTTATGGCTTATGGCTCACCTCGCTACCTGTATCTTAATTAATTGATGATAATAAAAGCAATTATTTGGTCATTCAGTGCAATGATCAAATGATATGTAAAACGAATAATTATTTAAATAATTTGTGGATGAGGGGTTTGGGAGGATGGTGTGGGGGGGGTGGGGTAGGAGGTGAGTAACAATGCATCTGACATGGGAGATGGGACAATGCTTTTAACCAAACAGGTAGGAGAGGGGAATATCAAGTCATTCTACATGTTATGGATGCAGATTGCAGATTTGTGAAATGATGAACTCTTTAAATTATTGACGATATTCTCCCCTCAATTTTTTCTACACTCTCCTCTCCTACTGCTTCTTCCTTTTTCTACACTTCCTTATCAGCATGCTTATAATTATAGAGACATGAGAGAAGTAGGGGTGCAGAGAGAGGAAACTCGGTCGGGATAGAGGGGTGTGGAGAACAAAAACTAATGTGGCCGACCCCACAAGAAGGTGGGATTAATTGGGGTCATGGAAGCAGCCGTAGTAGTAGTATTTGTAGGAGTAATAACAATTTAACATAGTAATAACAATTTTATCTTCACTGTTGATTTTTTTCTTCACTATAGTCGTAGTTGTAATATTAATTAATTTATTTTTATTTATTATTTCCTTGCAAATACAACCCGTCACTTCGCTGACGGGTGTTGAAGGGAGGGTGGAGAAAGAGAAAGGAGAGAGGGGGAGGGGAGGCAGAGAGGATGGAAGGAAGGGAGGGGTGGGAAGAGGAGGGAGGGAAGCGAAGAGTGGTGAAGAAGGGGAGGCTAGGAAGGAGAGAAGAGCGAGGAAGAGGGTGGAGGTGGGGAGAGCAATGCCTCATGAAACATTGCTGTACACTGCGGGACGGAGGGGTGTGACACACACACACACACACAGCCTTTTATTACTTTCGATAAGCACAACTTTATCTTTAGATCTCATATTTTATGAAAAATGCTGGTTTTTGACAACTTCAGGAACGTATCTCCTATTTATAACATTATTCTTTTGGGAAAACTTATTTCACAACAAGCTGATTCGCGATACACTTGGTTTTTCACGAAAGCATCCCGAGCATATAGTGAGGGTACATACATATATATATATATATATATATATATATAATATACAATATATGTAATAAAGAAAGACCCACCCACATCTCACCTGTAAATGGAGGAAGAGCCAATCAGCTCTCACGTAATCAACTTAACCCAGGTGGCTGGGATTATATAAGTAATTGTCCCCTCCCACACACCTTCAGCCAAAGAAGCTGCACACAACTATAAAGACGTTCACACATCATACCACACATCACATATCACACATGCTACACACCCCCTCAGCTACCGAACCGGGTTTCATCGCTTATTGGCAAATCATCAGCGACAGCGCAGACAACATTGCATACCAATGAGGCTCCCGAGCATGTACCATGTGCAAACATCAAAAGCAGTCAATATATAAATAATGAAAGACCCACCGACATCTCTCACTTGTCAATGGAGAGAATAGCCAATGAGCTCTCACCTAATCAACTAAACCCAGGTGGCTGGGATTACACAAATAAATTAACACTTCCCATGCGATTCCAGCCAAAGAAGCTACATAAAGCAACCAAGAAGGCCTACCCAAGGTAAGCCTTTTGCTGTATCAAACCCTTCCCAGAGTTCCTCCATCGCTATAAAGACATTCACAAATAGTAGACAAATGAGAATCCCAATGCTACATACCCACTCAGCTGCCAGACTGGTTTCATCACTTCTTGGCGAATCAACGACAGCGCAGATAGCAATGCATACCAATGAGGCTCCCAAGCATGGACCACATGCGAACATTAAAAGCAGTTAATGTATAAATAATAAAGAAAGACCCACCCACATCTCTCACCTGTGAATGGAGGGAATAGAGGGAGGGATTGGCTATTTATTGGAATCTCAAACCGCTTCACCAATTGATGTGAAACTTCACAGTTATGACCTAGCAGTGATTGGTGAATCATGTTTTATATTTCAACTCGATCGGACGCATTGTCTGGCAGCCAGAATTATTTCATTTTTTGATCTGGGTACTTTGGGATTTTTTTTTTTTTTTTTTGAATAAGGCTTAATTGGCTGTGCCTGGATGGGTTTGAAAATGGAGGAGTAGCAGCTGAAACCTGAATCCTGTCCAAGTTCCTCCTGATGACTTCATGTTTGCTTTTGCTTGTTGGGGTTACTTCTAATTACTCCAATGCAGGATTGTACCTATTTGGTCTTCCATTTGATTTGAATTGAATTTATTTTAATCCCATTCTAAATTCAATAGAATAATAATAAACGCCAAGGGTCAGGGTCAGGTGTCCGATCGAAGCAGGGTTGCGGCAAAGCAGGATGGCTTTGGGACTCAAATGCAAGATATTTTCTCACCATAAATATTAGATCAGTCCACCCATGTTTGTACCATTTTTGTTAAAATGGCCCAATAAGGGTTTCTGGAGAACTTACAATATTATAACCTATTTGTGTTTTTAATATGCTTGCATCCATTTCTCTGTGGCTTAATTTATGAGCGTTTTAATGTTTTTGATGGATTTTAATTAGGAAAGAGGTTTGGGAAAAGATGGTGGCGAGGAAAGTGAGGGATGATGAAGGACTGTTGTGAGCAATAATAGGCATTAACATCAATCAACACATGAAAGCACAACACTAGGCACAGGATTAGGCAGCCAGACCTCATCAAGTCATCCCACCTGTATCCCTGAACAAATACTGCATACATTTCTAAGAGCAATCTATTATTGCCTCTTAAGAGCAAGGACAAGGCCTAAATTCCACAAAACATTTCCTACTTCTACTGGCTGAGCTAGCTTGTTGCAAACGAGGCCAAGAGGCATTCTTCTCATGAATTTTTGAAAGACTTTAGATTACGGAGGATGCTGGAGGATTTGGGGTTTGAAAGTTGCAACTTGATAGCCCAAGCATCTCTAATCCCAGCATATCTCTCGTAATGATATCCAAGATAGTAATTTGATGTTTGAACACTCCATTGAATGTATATATTATGTACACATTCAAGGTACACTCACCGTAATAGTTTCCTTCCTTTTGGTATGCAAGATCCAGGGGTGTGGAACAGCAAGACCTTTACACACTCAATCATTTGGTAACAAATTCAACTTCACCAGTGTATACAACTTATCAATTCATGCATCACAATAAAAATAAGCAACAACTTTTAAACTGTGAAACAAATTATGGATTCATAGTACAGAAATGTATGAGTCATGTGTATGTGTATGCAGACCCTGGCAATTGAGAAATCAAAATACCCCAGTCAAAGAGTTGTGCATGCAACATGTGATGTTACAATTATTATCCTCATCCAAACTGAGCTGCATTGGAAATTCATTTGCAAATCACATCTCCCACAGAATCTACGTACATATCTGTACATGACCCATGCAAGTACCATCGATCAATTGGCCACCCACATGATCTGTCAGTTCAGGAATGGCGAGGCATTATTTAACACCAAATGAGTTTGCTGACACCATCATAATCAGTTCAAGTGGGGATGACGAAAAGTGGGGATGATCCAGGAACAATGCTCATTACAGTGTTATTTGCTGGACTCTGGCAAGGCACCATCAGCCTGGAGGGTTTATGGAGAGACCTTTGTCGGGTCACAAAAGCATTAAAACCCCTCAGAAGAATTGGTTTGGTGGTGGCAGCCTGATGTTATGGGCTGGTTTTGCAAATGGCCATATAACTGATATTGTCATCATTTGGAAGGGTGCCGAGTATGACTAGTATTAGAGACAGGGATGAGATCATTATGGCTGTTGACATCTCTAACAGCAAGGTTACAACGATGCCAACTCCCAGATACATCAATCACATTTTCCCAACACACAACTTCAGGACCAGAGCAGCACTCACGTGGACAACAGGCTTGGACATCTGGCTTACATGTTTTCAGGACATCAGGCTTGCACATCAGGCTTGCTTGTTTTCAGGACATCAGGCTTGCATGTTTTTAGAGACATCAAGCTTGGACATCAGGCTTGCATGTTTGCAGCACAGCAGGCATGGACATCAGGCTTGCATGTTTTCAGGACATCAGGTATGGGCATCAGACTTGCATGTTTGCAGGACATCAGGCTTGCACATTGGGCTTGCATCGTTGTAGGATATTACGCGTGGATATCAAGCTTGCATGTTTGCAGGATATTGCATGTTTCCACAGCAAGAGATAGAATGTCTGATTTGATCTAAAACAAGTTTTCCCTCCTGAGAGTTCCCTTCTGTACCCATCTTGTCCACCCCATGCATTCTCTCCTGCCACCAATTCCTCCCCACCCCCATTGTTTGTCTGCCTCCCTGTCTTGGCTTTTGGCCCTGCTGTTGGTGTTTCCCCCCTTTCTCCACTTTTCCTTTTGTCCTGTTCCATCTGGATCCGTTCAGTGTACTCATCCTAACTCTTTTGTGAGCCTCGACTATGCACACAAAAACCTCAAAACTCTTAGTTTTCACTATTTATTTATTTTTTGTCAGTACTATGTACACATGTTGAGTGTACAGTAAATAAGGCATAAAGTCAATGCAAGGTTTCAATTTTTAATCAAAATGTATTTGTATGGGTGACCATAATGTATATAGGATGGAACATGGAATGCTGCACAATAGCCATCACAGCAGCCCAATGAGATTCCAGGACTACTGAGACAATATAATTAGACACGGTCATATTTGTCTTATTTCACAAGAAAATGCATTTACATTTCAAGTGTACAACAAGGATTGTTCATTGTGTCTGCAATTGATAACTTCATTGCCATACAGAAAAATCATTGTCTATTATTATAGAGTATATTCATCCGTACATCCCCGGCCTTATCCTGGCCAGAACATTGGTTCGGCCGAAGCAGTGTCATGGCTGAAAACTAACCCTGGACAGGTGTTTGTTTGTTTTTTTTGAATTCCATGTTGAGGCTCGTGTAAGAGCTAAGACACAGATATATAACAAGGCAGAGATCAGAGGGGAGGGAGAGGGAAGCAAAAATAGTTGGGGAGAGTGCGGAACTGAGACAACAGGAGAGCTGTGGAAGGGAGATGGATGGAGTGGGGTACATGGGGTAAACAAGATAGAGACTACAGGGACTTTCAGGAAGGAAAGCAGGGAATTTGAAGGAGGTGGTTCTGGGGTGGATTAACGGGGGTAGTAAAGATCAAGATTTTGGATGGGGGAAGATATGAGATGAAGTGAACAGCTGTTTTGAAGACCTGGAGGGAGGAGTGGGATTTGTTCCAGAGGCAGGAAAAACGAGAACAAAAGAGTGAAGGTGAGCAGTGATTCTTGATTTTGGTCGTTTACCAGAAGGGGGGTTTGGGCAGACCTTGAGCACCCTGCGGAAATATAGGGGGACAGATCACAGACAGAGCAGGGGAGGGGGGGAAGCCTGAATGGAGACGGCAGAAGACAGAATGACCACTGACCTGCCTGCGGTAAGAGAGTGAGAGACCCAAAGACTCAGCTTCATCATGGGAGATACCAACGATCCTAAAAGCCTTGGTTTCCACAGCGTGGTCAACCTAGATGGAAGGCAGGAGCACCAGCCCAGAGGGGAAGCAGTACTCCATCAGACTGCAGATGAAAGCTTTTCATGTGGTCAGGAGTGCTCCAGGTGGGAGTGGAGGGGAATCCAGAGCCAGAGGTGTTCCTGGGGTGTGGAGCAGTGAGGGCACTGCATGGAGAGTGAGGAATAGAGTTTTTGATGAAGAGAGCAACTCCTCCACCAGCAGAGGCTCAGGTCTATCACACCGGAGGAGGGAATAACCAGGGAGAGAAACTAAGGAGTCAGAGATGTCTTGAAGGAGGAAAGTTTCTACTGATCAGATCATGTCGTTTGTCAGTGGCAACCTGTATGGGGAGATCAATTAGGTTTGAGTGAAGCCCAGATTATTGAGGTCCACACTGTTAAGGAAGAGGGAGGTGAGGAGGCCTTGGGTGCAGGGGGGGGTGAGAGGAGGGAAGGGTAGTAAGAGAGAGGAGAAATGGAGGTGGAGAGAGGTGGTTGACAATTGATAACAGACTGCAGAAGAGCTAGGGGGAGAGGGTCGAATGGGGAGGAGGACAAAGGCTCAGTGGTGAAAGGATGAGTCATAGATGGGAGGTTATAAGAGAAAGGCAAAGGGAAGTCGGAGACTGGAGGAGGTGGAGGAATGAACTGGAAGATAGTGGGTGGGGAAAGGAGGCAGCTTTGTGGATGTGAAGGGGGCAGCATTGAGAAAGGGGAGTGAGGGGGAGATTTTCAAGGGAGGTGTGAGGGGGGAGAATTGAGGAGAAGGGTGAGGGGAAGAATTGAGGGGGAAAGGTGTGGGGGAAGCTTTTGAGAAAGGTGAGGGGGAAGCTTGCTTTTGAGAGGGAGGGAGTGGCTGCTGATTGAGAATGAGGGTGTGAGAAGGAGACAATGAGAGCAGGTATGCCCATGGGGATGAGGGAGAAGGGTCGGTTGGGGAGAGGGGAAGGATGAGACTGGGTAGCGGTATTGTGCAGATGGGAGCAGGTATTAGGAAGAACAAAATTGAGGGGTGGAAGAGGGGGAGGTGTCATGAGATTTTAGGGGGTGGGAAGAGGGGGAGGCAGCTTTGAGTGGGGAGAGACTTGAAGGGGAGGGAAAGGGGGGAGATTTGAAGGGAGGGTGAGGGGAGAAATTTGGAGCTGAGGGGTGAGGGTGGAGAATGGTGAGGGGATAATTGAGGGAGAATTGAAGGAGAAAGGTGTGGGGAATTTTGGGAAGGGTGAGGGGGAATCTTGGGGGGGGAGGAAGAGTGGAGTTTGCTTTGAAGTTGGAGGAGGCAGCTGAATTGAGAGGAAGGGTAAGAGGGAAACTCTGAGAGGGAGGGGAGACAATGAGAGCAGACATTGTCATGGGGAAGGAGGGGGAAGGAGGATGGAGAAGGTAAGGGCGGGGAGAAGGGAAGTATGAGACTGGGTGGTGCAAAAGTAGAGGTGGGAGCAGGCAGGGGAAGGAACAAAATTTGAGGGGGTGGGAAGAGGGGGAGATGTGATGAAAGGAAAGAGAGAGCATGTTGGAGATATTGAGGAGTGTGCTGAATGAGAGAGTGAGACATTTGTTAGGTTGGAACAGAGACCACGGATGTTTGAAAACCACACAGTTTGGGATACCAGAGGAGGAACTGTTCACAAAGCAGAGGACAGTGGAGAGATGCTCATATGGAAGTCAAGATGGGAGGAGTAAGGAGAGGGTATAACAGGGAGGGAGTTAGGAGGAGGTAGATTTAAGGAGGTGGGATGAATTTGCACTGAAGTTGGAAAAAAAAAGAACGATCAATAATGGAAGACGAACAAGTATTGCAAAATGGGATTTTTGAAAATATGAAGGTCAGAGATTCGTTTAAATATGTTTGAATATGGATGGAGTGCAGAAGAATTGACAGACTGGAGAAAGGAAGCGTTGGAACAGATGGAATTTTTGGACGCGGGATGAAAGAAAGGTCGAATTTAACACAAGATTTTGAAGATGAACCGGCGAAGAGGGGAAGTTGAATTGTAAGAGACCGTAATTATTATTTTTCATTTTTTTTGAAGATTAGGGAAGAGGAAGGAAGAGTGAAGGAAAAGTTTGAAGAAAAGGTCATGAAGGTGTGTGCCGAAAACCTTTATGATCAGAGTGGGACGAGAAGGAAGAAGAGTCGTTGAAGGAAGTTACATGGTTATACGTGGGGTATAAGTTGAGAAAGGAAAAGGTTTATTTTGTTGTTGCATTTTTTTATATTTTAAGACTTGAAATAGAGATTATAGTTTGGAGGGATAGATGGCAGGTGGAGGGAAAATGGAGAAAATAAAAACTCATGGTAATAATAACAAACAAATAAACATGATGGTGATTTGTGATCGTATCACATAATGGCTGACTTTTCAAAAGTCATTGTGCGATCTTTCATGTCCACCAGCGAATGCTGATATATGGAGCACACCACGGTGTTAATAATAAATTAATAATTCAAAAAGCCAGCAGCCATTCACATAATGTGGTTCCATAACAGGTTTGTCGATCAAAACGTTCCAATCTCTAATGTTGACTCGTTGAAAGGTAAACAACAAAAATAGATTCATATTTGAAGAAGCTCTTGTGAAAATGTGCTATTGCCTGCAAGGTATTGAAGCATCAAGTTTTATTTGACTGATTTATGATCACTCATTAGCTTTCGTCACCCCCACAGAATTCCTTCAATTTCAGGATCCAAAGTTAAACAGGATTTTGCGCCAGGAGATCTAATAATGCTTTGTCAGTCAATTGACCTTTCGCATGAAATGAATTCCTGAATATCTCAGGGGAATGTGGACGAGTCACAATATTCATGGCAAAGCCATCCAATTTTTATAAAGGAAGTTTTCAAAATATGCTCGAGCTGCTTGATGTCATTGTGATAACGGACATTAAAAAAGAAAACATTCAAAAGGAAAATTCACACACCGGGAAATGGCTGTTCTTCCGATTAAGCTCATAATGCGCCTTTAATCACATGACATACGGTAGGCTTAGCGCACACACTTCTGGAAAATCTTGGTGTGACACTGCGATGTGGACTTAGATAGTTGGACACATGGGAAACAATCTAAAGGCCACACCGGCACAAGAGCAGAATACGGTATTAGAGACGGTTTATGAACATACTATCTATCGTGTGCAATCACACAACCAACACGCGCACACAAACACACACAAACTACCAAACTCTTTACAGACTGAAGGTTCTGCATAACCATTACCTTGGCAAGGGTTACAATCCTAGTTGGGGGGAAGTTGCCACTTTGATGGAGGATGCTTGACTGACGGTACAGGAATTTGTAATTTGTGCAGGGTGCTGGTGAGAACCCATCTACTTGTCACGGAAGATACCGTGGGATCTTTAAAGTCCACCACCTAATACTGGCCGAAGGGAAAGCAAGGGATGTCAACCACATTGATGCCTCACCCTGAATGTAAAACACCAGAATGACAGTTTATAGCTGGGTCAGGGTTCAAACCCAGGTGAGACATCTCAGAGGTAAGTGTGTGTACTTCTAGAGTCTAGATCATCCGACCAGCCCAGCAGCTACTATCAGAACTTCAATAAAGAGCACATGCATCTTCCAGAGTAATTGCTAATAATTATCGGAGTTTCAAATTGTAAAAATACAAAAAAAACTATTACAATAAATAAAGTATTTTGAGGTTTGTTTTGTTTGAGGTGAAAAAAAAAATTAAGGTAGAGCAAATATTTAATTGTTATTTTTGGAGGGAGAGAGAGAGAGAGTTAGTGGTATTGTGGCGAGGAGTACTGGCGACGTTTTGTAAATGGGTAATGAAGACAACAATAAATTAAAAATTAAAACATATGGGTTAACGAAACAATTACAAACTGGCAAACATAATCCCATTCAAGTAAGAAAGAATGCCACAATAAACTAGATATGTGCGTTCACAAAGGGCTAACAAAGCCGCATGCACTTAGACAAAATAAATCTGGATGGAGGATAAAACATACCTGAGCTCAAAAAATAATTAACTAGAAGGGCACTCGGTAGAGTGTATACCTCCACCACGTAATGCCTGATTCGCAAGAACATATCGAGCCCATTACATTTTTGAAATATCTTGCTATATATCGTTTTGGACCTTTCTCTCAATGGTGAAGAATCAGTTTAAAAATTAAATAATTCTCGTATCCAGATCCGGATGCGGATCTTCATCAAAATTTAAGCAGTTCTTCCTACTCACACACCCAACGTGTCCACCAAGCTTCATCCGAATCCGTCCACAACTTTTTGAGATATCCTGAACACAAACAGACAAACAAAGAAAACAAGCTGGATGGCGGCGATGGGTCGCCGAGCATGGAAACTATAAGATATAGAGCAAAATGGATGTCATATAGCGGATAGGATCACCTTAAGATTATGCATATCAAATCTCATCCAGTTCCATCTACTGATAACGACTCGGTATCCATTTGAATGAAAAGTACCGAAAATGCGGTTTGAAATCGGAAACCCCCAAATTTCGAGGGTGCTGTGGGTGAACAAGATCTAATCGAAAATCCGGCTCGACCGTTTGTGCACAATGTATTCCAGACGATTAGTGTGAATTTTCATGACCATCGACCATAACCCTAGAGGAGTAGCATTGGCGCGAAGGCACCTCCAGCTCTCGCATATTATCGATTTTTGCACTAATTGACCTTTGACCGCTGACCTAAGCGAAACGGTCAATTATGTCCTGAGGCAAAGTTGTATACGCATTGAGGTACCATGAACCTGCAAAGTTTCATTCATATCGATGCACTCACCTGGTCGCTAGGGGGCCTTCAATTTTCGCCAATTGTCGCGCATACCCTAATTGTAGGGGGCGCTGCAGGTAAAGTATTCCATATATCACAAAAACCGTAATATATTTGATAGAGCATCACCTGTAGATCATTCGTGCCAAATTTCATAACACCTTCGTGGGATAATGGCTTTCAGAATTGATTTCACGTGAACGGTACCGATTTTGAATGTTTTTCGGTTGTTGCTAGGGAACCAAAGCGTCCCTAGCAACCATCACAATTTCAAAGCACTAGGTCATAAGATGTACCTACCACCCGAGTTTGGTCAAAATCTGCCCACGTTTACTACCAATTATGCTGATGACAAACGAACAAACATCCAAACAAACAGACAGAATTACTGACAATAAGGGTCACCTATTTCGGCGACCCAAAAAGCGGTGAAAGCGTACCTCCTCCCTCTTCGTGGCGGAGGTAAATATAAAAACATGTAGCAGAAAACAAAACATGAACAGGAGCACAAAAAAAAAGAATTTCAGAAATACTTCCATTTAAGACTCACACAAATCATGACTACATGCACCTGCGGTGCTAATAAGGAACATCCACTTGCAGTGTACTTAATCGATTTGTGTTTGAAATACAAGGTGTATTGATTCATGATTCCCCTTCACATTTCCTATTCCCACCCAGGAAAATGCACATTTTGAAAAATAGTCAGGAGTATCAATGTTGACTTAGCATTCTTCGTATCTTCAAGCGTCATCATCATTGCAGCACAATGGAGCATTGCCCTCCACTATGGGTTGGATCCTGATCTCCGAATCTCTATCTCTATCTCTATCTCTATCTCTCTCTCTCTCTCTCTCTCTGACATCTGAAGCTCTCAACATTAGTGGAATCTCCAGCAACGAGGATGAAGCACAAGGCCGATTGCTCTCACATTGTGGACAATGTTGTGGCGTCTGTTTCACACCACCTCTCCTTCGATCTAGCTACCTTTGCTCTCAGCCCTCCGACCCTTCCCAGCAACACCAGGATGCATGTGTTTTTTTTCTTTTTTGCCAGGAACACTCCTGGTTAAATTCCCAAAATACACACAGACTCTACAACCACACTATTTTGCTTTTCTTTTGTCCCATTTGTGTAGAAACTGCCATCTATGTGGACAGTCTTCCCTCCAGAGTTTCAATGAAGTGGTGCACCACCATCTCATGTCACCCCCCCCCTCCCCATCCGCACACAAAATATGTTTTACCCCCATTAACCCTGCCTATCCTAACCTTCTTACTTGCAGGTTGTAGAGTTTTTTTTATCTTCCCCTCTATTATTATCCGTTGCTGACTAATTTCGTTTTGTTATGTTCACCTGCTGCCCCACTGTTCCACTGTCACGATGTTGCCATTTTACCCTTGTCAATTCCAACTTCCATGAATCTCGATTTTGTATACAAAATAAAACTGTACACCAGAACTGGTGATCAATCTTAAGGTGTCTCCTGAAGGAGATTTCAAAGTGGGTGAATGAAGAACACAGCGGCGTGAACGAGCTGGCAACAGTTGTCATGTGCATGAACAAACATACCAAAAAAAACTGAAACTCCGTCATTTATCATTTTGATTCATTCCTGCTGTTGCATTGAAATGACTTTTCGCTGTGTTATTTGCAACAATTGTATTTGTAAACGATACTTGATGCATAACACAAATTTCTAAGTACTGTATCATCATTTTATCATATTGCCAAAACTTTGCTCTGAAAGTGAGGGTAAAAGTTAGAGTTGGTTCTGAAAGCAGGTACAACCATTGCATGGATGATTTTACCTTCTATGTCGTTCTATTAGGTAGGCAAGAGAGGCTATTTCTACATGGAATGTTGTGTTATAAATGAAAACTTTCACATTTAGAAATATAATAAATTATTTTCTGTCTGTCGGTTTGCTTACTCGATATCCATCACCCTGAGCGATTTCATGCGTTGCATGATGCGATTTTCCACAATCTACTCTCACGGACTAATTAAAGTATATCATCGAAATATGATTTCGGTTTTTAGGATCGGATATCGTCTGGACTAAATAAGTGTCGAAATCTGTTGTGAAATCTGATCATTTAAAGAAATAATTCCAGCAATCTCTGTGTGTCTGTCTGTCTGTGACCACTGTTTCTCGACAACCACTGGTCCGATCTAATTGAAACTTGCCAGGTATATTGCTGGGGACCTGAGTATGTGCCGTTTCAAGGTTTGATATTAATCGGACAAGTGGTTCCCAAGTTATGGCCATTTATTTACCAAACTAATGACAGGATACGTTGCTGCGTAGGCGTGGCCGATGGGGAAAGGGCACCATTTAGTTACCAATGACAGGACACATTGTTTGGCGTTTTTCACCCACAGTATCTATCTTCTATCTGTAATTCCAGCAATCTCTGTTTGTTTGCCTTTCAAAAGGTTTGAAATTAATCGGACAAGTGGTTCCCAAGTTATGGACAAGTTAGAGTGCGTTCCCCATTACGGGTTACAACGTACGGACTTCCGGATAGTGATGACTTTCTGTATTATAATAATTTCTCGATTTCTTATGCGCATTTATTGATAAACACAATGTCCCAATCCAGTCGTCATTTACGAGAGCGAAGGAACGGCCTGTGTGGTTGTTTGAAAGATTTTTATTTTTATTTTTGCACGTACGGTCACGCACGTACGGCCACTGTAGTTGGTTACTTAGTTGATTGTTTGTAGTTGATTACTGTAGTTGGTAATCACACCGACTCCAACCAGCCAATTCCCCAAAAATTGCCGATATCAGCCAGGCACGCGCGCACGAGTGCGTGCGTTCATAAAGCATAACATTATTTCTGCTAACTCTCCTCCCCCCATCTGTGTCTGTCTGTCTGTCTCACACACACACACACACACACACACACACACCAACCACACACACACACACACATCCTTGCTGTACCCCCTCTCAATACAGTGCAGAACCCTCCTCCCACTCTACCCTCGCCTCCTCCCTCTGAACATATCCAGACGGTGGTTATGTCTGGACTGTGTTTGTATCCAGACAGCTTGGCTCCGGACGCGTCCAGGTGGTATTTACGTCTGGACAGGAGTTTGTCTCCGGGCCGTGTTTATAGTATGACCAGTAGAAAATGGATTTCAGACATTATTTTGTTCCATCTTCACTGTTATTCTCTGCAGAATCATTTTGATGAAACAGTATGAATCGTAATTAATGCTCCATCGCACGACTGCCTTCCCTTCCTCTCACCTCACACTGTCTTCCCTTCCCCACCCCCTCTCTTCCTCTTCCCCTTCTTTTCTCTCCCCCCCCCCCTTTAGTATTACCATCAATGAAAGCAATCGGTGGTATTTGTTAGTAGATATATATTAAACAGGAATAAATTCCTGTGTGGGTCTAGTGTGAAAAATATTCTGTCTCAACCCAGGACTCAAACCCAAGGACCTCATCACTTCCACAGTGACAGCCCACTGAACTATTGAGTCTTCAGTATATCCTCATTTACATAATATAAATCGATAAAACAAACTGTTGTATCATATTTACAGAGCAGGTGATGAGATGAGTGGTACCTTCAATTGTGAATGAGTAAACTGATGTGATATTTTATCCTGCTCACCCCCTCCCCAAAATGCACAGTGGTCGGTCCACAGATAAACTTGGCATGGGGCTCCCCCTTCTGACTCAGAATTTCTTTTCCTCTTCTTATTAGCCTCCATAGCCACTGCTAACATCATAAATTTGTTTGGGGAAGTTGGCACAAGAGGATAGAGTGAAACTGAAAACGAAGGCACGAACAGCGTTTGCTCGAGTACCACAATGGCATTGTTTACATGGGAGAATGTCATGATGTTAAGCAGTGCCAAGCACCGCGTTCCGTTTGAGTACTTGCTTGAACGCTTTGAATTAACTGAGCTGCTTGGTGAGCAGCGAACTAGTTGCTTACTAATGGAATACGCCCCTGGACTTTTGAATGATGTAATCCACCCCAGAATGCTCAGCGAGCATACAAACAACCCCTGAGCAGCAATGATGATAAGAGCATCTTATTGTATTTTGTGCATGCGAGATGAGGATTGTTACCCGAAATGGCTCCCAAAGCTTCGAAAGAAGCCAAAAAACTTGGCAAAGCACCTGAGAGAAAGGAATGTGCACTATGCACAGCGAAAGAGTTGGAGAACTTTCTCAGTTCGCCCAAAGGACTCACATCTTGCAGCTATCCATGCTGCAAAAACTTCCTTTGGAAGTGGGCCGGTACAAGGCCCAAAAGATTATAGACCGGTGTGTTCTAACAAAACCCCCGATGAATCACATCCGGCGAATGGACTTTGAATGTTGTGTGCCTCCTGTGAACATGGCAGGCTTGGCAATTTATTTATTGGACATCACCATTTGGAAAGATGATGTCTGTGCATCATTCCCAACAAAGAAATGGCTCTTCGACGAAGGACATCTATTCAAGGTGAAAATACACAAAGCTTGCCCGAGCTAGTATTCCCGTTGGAGCTGGATGTATCAGGAAGACTTCCCTGAGGGAGCCACCTTATCTGGTTTGGGTGCTTTTGAACACTGATGGTAAGATATCTTGGACTTGTGAATGCACAGGGTATGGGGAGTACCCTGTGTATTCACAAGCATATGCACAGAGTACTTCCCTGTGCATGTTATACAGCTTTTAAAATGATGATATTCAATATTAATCACATTGGGAGTGTGGGTGGGGGCTATGAGGGCAGTTATGAATATATTGTTTACAGAACTGGGGCTCAGGAATTATCGTGAGGGGAAGCACTTGGGTTCCTTCCAAATGCCCGGCCACGTAGGCTGACATGCCATGGAAAACTCCACGGCCAGGTGAGTTGTTAAGCAACCACGAACGTCAATGAACTTTGTGAAATCTAACAGGGTTATCCATCTAACACCTATTAACGAAGGAGCTGACTGAATTAACCGAGTTTTGTGCCTTCAGCACACACTCAGTTTACTGCTGAGCGATACATTGAGTGTGTGCTGGTTAACGAGAGCAAATCACGTGGGATAAAACTTCCCATCTAATAATACTGCAGACTGTGCTGGACCAATGGAGATAAGGACACTTTGAGCTGGTTGGACTGAACTGCCATTAGTTTATTAGCCCCCATTGGACTTAGTCCAAAATGGGGGCTCATGGATTTGGTCTCGATTTTCGTGTCTGTTTTTCGGACATACATTTACCGATCTTGTTCAGACTTGGCAGACAGATATAATGAATGATGGCTTACAAAACCACATCATTTGTTTTCGACATAAATTCCAAGATAGCGGACTGGTGGCCATTTTAGTTGTAAAATAAAATGTGGTGTCGAACAGGTCCTCAACCAATTCTCGGACAAGCGTTTACCAATGTTGTTAAAACTCAGCATACAGATGAGGAATGAAGGCATACATATATGCACATAATTTTTTTTGAGATCAGAACCAAGATGGCTGACTGGTGGCCATTTTGTTACTTAAATGTGTCCCCAACCATTTCTCAGACACGTATGGTCCGATTTTGTTCAGATTTGGCTCAAGCAAAGTACGTGATGGCGTACACGTGCTGCTCACTTTATTTTGCGATCTGACCAAAGATGGCCTTCTGGTCGACTGGCGGCCATTTTAGTTGTACAGAAATATGGGTTTCCCATTAACCACATACAGCAAAATTACTAAAGTAACCGGGGCTATTACATTTTATGTCTATTTTACTTGTTTATAAAGGAGCATGAAGAAAAGCATGTGGCACAGTGAAGACAAGTGGTTTAATCACAGGGGTTATTCAAACAGCAGGGATGTGGATTATTCATGTGGTGTGGAAAAAGATATACAGTGACACATTCATGCAGTAAAGAGACAAAGAGCAGAACTATATACCAATTCTATCCAGCTTACACAAACTTAATTAAGCTAACATAACAGGCGACATCAGAATCACACCACGAAAGGGTAGAATCGTAAGAGAGATGAGAAAAAAAGCTACGATGTTGGTGACCTCTGACTTACCCAGCCTGTACATGCGGACACGTGCTAGTCCATGGCAGGGAAGGTAAAGGTTGTGGTGGGGTTATGAAGAAAAAGGGGAGGTATCTTGCTGCGCAATGAAGAGGTGTGACTGAGATGTGGTGCCGGTGCATAGAATGAGAAAGACAGGGAGAGAGTTAATGGTCGTCCTAAAAAGAGCGGTTCCTCAAGCTTTGCCCTCACTGATAACTCATGCATCTACAGTAGATAAGTCATAAAAGAGAGAACGAATGTGTAAGGATCAGAACCACCCACAATCTATGGTTGCTGATTTCGCCTCTCACTCCATACTGTGTCCAGACTGCTTGGCGCTTGGTCTGTTTACTCAGTGTTTTATTCTGTTCCATTGCTTGTGGTAGCAAGCATCCACAAACCGTCCATCCCGCAGCCACAACCCTCAGCTCTTACTCCAGAGGCTCTCCACAGAATAAGCTTTCTGCCGTGACCGGTGTTGCTACTTAAGCAGGTTTGGGGGTGGGGGGGGGGGGAGTAGTGGTAGGGGAGGGAGTTGAGGGGATTAAGGGTGAATCCCCACCTCCTGTGGAAGTGGTTTCTGGGAGCATGGTCATGCACTGCCCTATTTTTTCCTCTTTCCAGACGACTTTTCATTGGTCCAGATATGCTCCGGCATGACGTCACCCTCCTCACGAAATTAGGTCAGGTCAGGTATGGGAGCATGCGCCAGAGCAGCACGCCGCTGCGTCCACTTTCCGCCAGTACTCAAGGGGCCTCCGTCTGGCCATCCCCCAGGCAGATGCCTGGCCCATCCCAATCTCCTTGAGATGCCGATCAACCTGCTGCAACCACGAGGCACGTGGTCGGCCCATTGGACTCACGAGGCTCCCTCGCTGACAGAATCTGGTGAGCAGGATCAGTGTCAGGATCAGTGTCTCCACTCAGCGTGTTCGCAAACTCCTCAGCTTCCCTCTCATCCTTGAGCTTGCCAACCTCCAGCCTCGGCTGGGATGGTACCATTCTCCTGGATTTAAGATGCAACTTCAGAGTTGTTACAACAAGCCGGTGATCAGTATTGAGGAACTGAGCACTCCGGTCGACCCTGCAGTT
>CM068953.1:8480946-8494239 GCA_035128595.1 Eptatretus atami
ACCTCCTGCGTTTATCGATCCAAATTCACCATTCACCTCACGATTTTTTCTCCAACACTTCCATGACCTAATGTGATGAAAACTCTCTCAAACAATAATACTACTAATAATAATAATAATAACAATAATAATAAAAACGATCTCTTACAATGCTTCATCTTTCTCTTTCACTTGTTTGGTACTCTTTACTGTATCATAATGCACTACTCTTCTACTATTGAAACAGACTGCTCTCAATTCGACCTTCCTCAATACCTGCGTAAAACACAACTTGTTAACAGCGTTTCTTCTCTTCCATCTCTGAATTCGCCTTTATTGCATCCATCAAGAAATGTGTTTAAATCGCATCTCTGACCTAAAACTTTAAAAACCCAGTTTGCTATGAATGTTCGAATTCCATCAACCATTTTTTTTTCCAATTTCAGTGCCAACTCACCCCTCTCACTCCTCACTCTCAAAGCAACCATACACACTTCTCCCCTCCAAGCCTCCCTCTCACTCTCTCAAAAACTCCCCCCTCACCTTTCTCCCACCATTCACACCCCTCACTCATCCTTCCCAAGAGTTGCCCCCCCCTCCTCTCACAAAAGCTGCCTCCTTCCACTGCCCTCTCACCTCCATCTCTTCACTCCACCTCCTCAAATCTCTCAACTGCCTTCTCGCCCCTCTCTTGTCCCCCTCTCCCCCAGCACCACAGAGCCTTTTCTCCTCCTCATCCGGCCCTTCCCCTCGCTATTCTGCAATCCCCCACACTCTTTCAACAACCCTCCTTACCTACCCCCCCATCCCTTGTCCTACCCTCCCCTCCCATCCCACCCCCTGCACCCAAAGCCTCCTCCTCCCTCTTCATTAACAGTGGGACCTCGAATACCAGGGCCTTCACTCAAACCTTTCAGTCTTTCCAACAGGTTGCCACTGCAAACCAGACATAATCTGCCTAACAGAAACTTCCTCCAACAAGACGTGTCTGACCCCAAGTATCTCTCCCTGGTTACACCCTCCTCCGGTATGACAGACCTGAGCCTCGTCCTGGTGGGGGATTTGCTCTCTTTACAAAGACTCTATTCCACTCTCATGCACCTCACTCGCCCCGCCCTCACCCCGCCCAAACATCCGCTCTCGTCGACCATCCCACCTCATCCCGCACCCACTAACACCGTGCAGGAATACCTCTGCTACGGCTTCCTCCCTCCACCTCATTATAGTGTCTGTACGCGCACTAAAGTGATGCCCTCTCAGCCTCACATCTAAACATGGACAACTTCTATCTCTCACATCCAAATCTCTCCTTCCTCATATGTGGCGACTTCAATTGTCATCATGCCAGTTGGCTCGGTGTGGGTACCTCCTCACCTGTCATGGCATTCAGCAAAGCTTTCTGCGACTCATTGGGACTAGATTCAATCGTCACTTCCCGACCCGGATCTCAACAATGTACTCCATCCATCTGGATCGATTTGACAAATTCGTGACAATATCTGCTGCTCTTCCTCTGCTCCATGCGTTCTCTGACCACGTCCTTGTCAAAGTGGACATCTCTCTGGCTTATCAGAGAACCACCTCACCATCGTCGAGTCTGGCATTCACTCAAGCTGACTGGCAGGGCTCCAAGCAGCCTCAAAACTTTGACTGGTCCTACTCCTTTCTCCAACATCAACTCATCCTGGGAATTCTTTCAAAGAAACTTGCTCTCACTCATGCACAATTTATCCCCTCTTCGTCTTCAGTTGTCCTACCCTTCTCCTCCCTGGTTCAGGAAGCTTGTGGTGAGGCAGTTTGTCCTCTGAAAGAGCTTGCCTTTGCTAATAGAAAGCAAGCCCCAAGGAGGTAATCTCAGTTCCCCATAAAAGCTCGGAACAAGTGTGTATCACCCTCAGGAGAGCCAGAAAACAACATCTTTCTAAGCTCAAGTCTGAACTTTCAAACTCTCCTCCCTCCTTAAAACCGGGTGCATCTAAACAAATGTTCTGGTGTATGTTCCCCCTCCATCCCCTCCCTGACCTCAAATGGCCGCACTGCTGATACCGAAGAGGCAATGCCTAAACTCTGTGTTTCAGCTAAATCTTGTTCCAAAACCCATCACTTCAAGACCCACCTTACCCAGTCGCACCCAAATGTCCTGGACTCTGTGTCCTTTACTCCTGACAAGGTGGAGAGTTTGCTGTCAAACCTCGACTCAGATCTGCAACCGGTCCAGACGGCATCAGCCCACGTGTCCTAAAAACCTGCTCTTCTGCTCTTCTCACCCTCCTCTCTTAATTCACCCTCTCATTTGCTCAAGGTCATCTGCCATCGTGGAAATCAGCAAACATCACTGCCCTGCATCAAAAGAGTGCAAAAACAGATCCCTGCAACTACACCGACCGATCAGCCTCTTCGCGCAATCCATCAAGGTTATGGAATACATCATTGCTTCGAGACATAAATCCTCCTCTCTCCAATGGCTTGATTTCCGAATCAATCATTGGTTTCAGACCAGTCACTCTACCCGGATATGCTGCTCTGCCTCCCCAACAATGGATGGAGGCCTCAAATGCCAGACATGAAATCCGAGCCGTATCCCTGGACATATGACGTGCTTGACACAGGTCTGGCACCCTCACTGCTCACAAACCTCTCCTAAGGATCCAAGGCCCTCCACTCATGCTCACAGATCTCTCTCCTGTCGAAGTCAATGTGTGGCCCTAAATGGAGTTCTAATCATCCCTCTTACTTTCCAGGCAGGAGTCTCAAGGTAGCATTCTGGCCCTGTTCTTTTCTGGTTTTCATCAATGATCTCGTCCAACTCTCCGGAAATCCCTCTATATTTTGCTGATGACTCCACCCTCTGCGTACCATCGGTCATCCTCAGACTGCCAGCAGCAGCTTCTTCGCTCACTGCACATCTGGGTAAAATCATAAACTGGTCCAACACGTGGAACATGTCTTTCAATCCAACAAATCTCACACCTCTTTGCTCTCTCCAAAAGGACCGTTAGAAACCCCCACATCCATTTCTCAACAATCTCTTGAAGAAGGTCCTTTCTTTCAAGCTTCTCGGTCTCACTATCTGCCATGACCTTTCCTGGGAAAGCCACATTTCAAACCTGGCCTCCAAACCAGTCGCCGACTGGGAATCCTCCATCGTGCAAAGTGCTCCTCGGCCCACCGGAGCTCCTGACAACTTACAAAGTTTTCGTCCGCAGCCTGAAGGAGTACTTCTCTCCCTCTGGCTGTGCCCTGCTCCCACTTTCTCGGCTTCACGCTGTGGAAACCAAGGCATTTCAGATCATTGGCATCTCCCGCAATGAGGCTGAGTCTTGGGCCCTCTCACTCTCTCACCGAGGCAGGTCGGTGTCTTTTCTATTCTACGCATCTACTCTCCAGCCTAGCCCCCCCCGTGTCTCTCTGCGATTTATCCCCACCACATTTCCGCAGGGCGCTCAAGGTCCGCCAAAACCCCCTTCTGTAAAACTACCAAAATCACAAATCAGTGCTCACCTTCACTCTTTCATTCCTCTTTTCTCGCCTTTGGAAAAACTCCTCACTCTATTCAATCCCACTCTTTTCTCCAGGCTTCAAAACAGCTGTTCACCACCACCTGTTATCATCCCCAATCCAAATCCTCGATCTTTCTACCCCCCGATAATCCACCCAAGCCACTCCTTCAAATTCCCTGCTTCCTTCCTGAAAGTCCCTGTAATGTCCATCGTGTATTCCCATGTTCCCTGCCCCATCCTCTCCCTTCCACAGATCCCCAATGTCTCTGCTGTCCCACTGTTTGTCTCTTTCCCACTCCACCCCTCTTGTCTCATGCCCCCGTTGCTGTGTGTTAGCTCTCACACGAGCCTCGACACGGCAATACAAAAAAATAAAATAATAATAATAAAAATCTAAATAAAAAACATTCAGGCATCCACCATAACCCAATTAAGATTCTTGACACATACAAGTTTATGGCAAGTCCATTATCTAACTTAGCATCAAATATTAAAACTTACCCGAATCTTAAATCACATTCCTCAAATCAAGAAGAGATTGATCTCTATCACAAATGGGAATATATCCATAATGACAATATGGATTCATTTGAGAAATGTTAAAGAACACAAACTTCCTTCAAGGGAAAGTTTCTATGGCAAGTTGAAAAAACTCATATTTCCGATAGAGATTATACACAAGCTAAAAAGGTTTGGGAGAAGTTTAATATAAAGAATCTTTGAGAATATCATGATTGTATCTAAAACTGATGTATTGTTATTGGCGATGTGTTTGAAACTTTTAGAACAGTCTGTCACAATAAAAATTCTTATGGATTAGACCCCGTCACATTAAACACACCTCCGGGTTTGGCGTTGGAGTGTATGTTAAAAAGACAAACTAATTTGGAATTAATCAGTGATAAGATATGCTTTGATAGAGAAGGCTAAAAGAGGAGAATATCTCAAGCATGATCCAAGAGATATGCTAAAGCAAATAACAATATCTTCCTGATTATAAATAAGAATGAGGACAACTCTTACCTGATGTATTATGATGCTAACAAATTGTATTTGGTGCGCTATGCTCAATCTTTACCTGATGGAAAACTTAAATGATTAAGGAAAAACATTATGAAAAAGTTTACAAGACATTGTTATCTCCTCTCAAAAGAATTGGATAAGCTGAAGTTGGTATATATTTGTTGAGTGTTTAAAATATCCAGAAGAACTTCATCACAAACATGAAGACGTACTTATGCCCCTGATAAAGAAAGTCCAAGAAAAGAATTTTGAGTGATTACCAACAGTCATTCAATATAAAAGGTAAATTCCAGAAAAACTACTGATACATTAAATGATAAAGAAAGTTATGTTTGCATCAAAGGAACTTGAGACAATATTTATCTGCTGGGTTGAGAGTGATGAAAATTCATCGGAATTGAAATTGAAACAAAGTAATTGGTTAAAGAAGTATATTGATTTAATACAAAAAGGAGAACAGAAAGCAAAAACAGATTTTGAGAAGGACTTTTATAAATTATGAATAATGCTGTATTGGAAAGACGATGGAAAATGTTAGGAAATCGACAAAACATAAGACTTGCCACATCTTGGAAACAGGCTTCAAAGTTAATTAATAGACCAAGTTTTGAACGAGGCGAGGTGTTTCAGAGAACTTTTGTGCTATTCATTTGAAAAAGAGAGTATTGAAAGGATGAACCATTTATTAGGAACAACGATTCTTGACTTGTCAAAGTCATGTAATGTAACTAACTATAATAATTAAAATCAAAGTAAAGGATAATGTCTGTTATATATTGATACAGATAGTTTTATGTTAGAAATTAAGACCAAGTGATGGATAGAGGATATGATGACAATATTGATATATATGAACAAGTAATTATAAGTCAGGTGATGTGTTGTTTTCATCAAAGAATGAAAAGGTTATTGGTAAGTTTAAAGCTGAATTGGGTGGGAAGGTCATGAGTGAATTTATAGGATTGAGATCAAAGTCTTATGCTTTACGTATATTGATAATAATAACATTGAAAGGTGTGATAAGAACTAAAGGAATAAAGAAAAATATAATCAAGAAACAATAACTTTAAACATTATTACAACTGTTTAACCTTAAAGAAGGAAGCACAGAAAAATGAATACAATAAGAAGTTATAACAATCAATATATATACAGAAGTGATAAATAAGAAAGCATTAGGAGCTTTTGATGATAAAAGATATATTTTAGAGAATGGAATCAATCGTCTCCCTCTGGTTATAAGTATAAGTTAAAGATATTGGGTGGGAATTTTAACAGGCTACCAACGTCTTTTTACTGATTATAAATGAAGAATCAAGCAAAACCAAACCAAAGAGTGGAGATGTAATCAGCCTTGGTATTTAAATGGGAAACAAAGAATGTGAGAAATATCAAATAAGACTTATTGAAGAAATAACCAGGGTAAAAGTAGATAAAACAAATAAGCGGATAAATTTAATTACAAATAAGTGGAGGATGTAAGAAAAAATAAATATCCTTGAATGGACTGAAAACTTTGATAGTTATCACTGAACAATGGAAAAACAATTTACTAACAATCAAAATGATATGTGGCTCAGGAGGTGGTCAAAATAAGAGCATTAAGAGAAGTTTATCATTATCTCTGCTCAACAAAGACACATAAACCAAGAACCAAGTTCCAAAGTAATCTTGTGAATATTCTTGATGGTGATGAATGTAATAGAAAATGAAGTTATTCCTAAAGGAGAACATGGACAAATATCATTGGTCTGTCTATGAGTGGAATGAAAATATAAAGGAAAGAAGTGCTTAATCAGTAAGTCCATCTTTCATTGTCTCAATTTTACATTTGCTTGTAATGGGAGGGGAGGAAATCAGTCTCCTATTTTGGGCTTTTGGGGCTTAAGTTAGAAAGTTTTTCCCTTTTCCCCATCATTTGAATGGCTGCCTCAGAAGCCCCATTTATCCTCTACTCAAGTAACAAATGGACCCAAATGCAATACCGTCCCCTTCGGTGAGGGTAAAAAATTGAGCATTTTAGGCGACCTTGACCTTTGAACAAAAAAAATAACACCTACTTTTCATTGGTGAACCAATTCAGTGACGCAATCAGTAAATCTTTAAAATTTCAGGGCAATTGGATGAAAATTGACGATTTCATGTGATGCTGACCTAGACTCTTTAACCAATTATTAATTTGTCTTCAACATATTCTCATAATACAGCTCGTTGAAAATTTGATGACAAAAGGTCAAATGGTAAAAAAAATTTATGGCCTGGACACACGGGACACACACACAATGCTGTCTCCCACTGAGCGGAGGATGGGCTCATCAAGGTCATACAGGATAGTCTAGATGTATGCACACTCACCTCTAAGCTGTCTAACCTGAGTTTGAATCCCAACCAGCAATAAACTGTCATCCAGGTGTTCACAGGAAGGGTGATTCATCAAGGTGTGTGTGTCATCCCGGATGGACGTTAAACTGGGCGTCCCATCTGCTAGCATTGGTTAGTGGATGTTAGAATGATCCCATGGTGTCCGTGAAGATTAGGCGAGCTATCGCCGGCACCATGAACAAATTACAAATCTTTGCCCTCCTTCCTAGTCGGAGTTATGACTCATCCAATAATGTAGCTGAGTAACTGCTTCGGCAGCATCAACACTCTGGTTCGGGCATGGTGCATGATGAAGGTGATGAATGAAGATGAAGAAGATGAAGAAGGATGAAGAAGATGAAGGTGATGATGAAGATGAAGATGAAGAACATGAAAGAAGAAGAAGAAAGGAATAAGAATAAGAGTCTTTGTGTTTTACACGTTTACGTCTTTTCAACAAAATTTTGTAACAAGACTTTGTCAAGGCTGAAGAACGGTGATTTCTTCTCTTTTCTCCGAAAAAGCCAAACGTCCAAAATGAAACTAGCTATCAAATAATTACGTCTCATCATTCACATATGAAAGGTAGTGTTCTTGACAGATAATGAAAATACATCCTTATTTTATTGGATTCGTTAATGAAACCTATTTTCTCTCTTTTGTATGAAAATCGACAAATTTTCAATCTGATTAACTACTTTGTAACTCAAAGCCCAAATGCTTCATCAGGTTAATTATCCAGACATGACATGAGCGAAATGAACAAACACAATCAAAAAAAGACCAATTACTGCATCGTAGTCCAAGAAGGAAGCCAGACAAACACACACACACACACACACACACACACACACACACAGCACACACAACTGACATTCTATTTGTCCTCGTCAGAGCTTAAATTAGAGGTCAGGTGACAGCTGTTAGTAGAGTATACAAATATAATCAATAGCTTACACAGAGACCTTCCTTTGGAGGCAATCCAGCAAAACAGTATGGCGTGTACTCTGTTTTTAACAATAACATAATTTCATTTTAACAACAGGTCCTTTGTTCTCACTTATTATTCTTTACAACCTCAATCAGTATAAAATGCCACGAAGAAGCCCAATGGCATGTAAAAAGATGTGTGCATGTCATTCATGCATCCCTGGAGAAGTAATTATATAGAAGAAAATAGCTGATTTGTTATGCTTTGATCTGCGGTCTTGTTTCATAAGCTCAAATGAAAGGACATTTTGTTCAAGTTACAGCAGCAAAATGTCATCTTAGGATGAAATAAAATCCATTCAGACCTTTGTTCCTTATTTAATGACTATCATGTACCATCGCTCACTGACGGGAATACCAAGAGAGAGGTGAGAGAGAAGGGGGGGGGGGGAGAGAAGGGGGGGGAGAGAGAAGGGGGGGGGGAGAGAGATAGAGGGGAGAGAGATAGAGATGGAGGGGAGAGAGATAGAGATAGAGGGGAGAGAGATGAGATAGAGGGAGAGAGATTGAGATGGAGGGAGAGAGATAGAGATGAGAGGGAGAGAGGATGAGAAGGAGTGGAGGAGAGATAAGATAGAGGGGAAGAGAGAGATAGAGATAGAGGGGAGAGAGATAGAGATAGAGGGGAGAGAGTAGAGAGGAGGGAGAGGAGGAGAGAGGAGTAGAGATGGAGGGAGAGAGAGATTAGAGATGGAGGGGAGAGAGGAGATAGAGTGGAGGGGAGAGAGATAGAGATGGAGGGGAGAGAGAGATAGAGATGGGAGGAGAGAGAGAGAGAGATGGAGGGAAGAGAAGAGATGGAGGGGAGAGAGAGAGAGAATGGAGGAGAGAGAGAGTAGAGATGGAGGAGAGAGAGATAGAGATAGAGGAGAGAGAGATAGAGATGGAGGGGAGATGAGGAGATAGAGATGAGGGGAGAGAGATAAGAGAGAGGAGAGGAGAGATAGAGTTGGAGGGAGGAGAGAGATAGAGATAGAGGGGAAGAGATAGAGATAGAGGGAGAGAGATAAGATAGAGGGAGATAGAGATAGAGGGGAGAGAGATAGAGATAGAGGGAGAAGATGAGATAGAGGGAGAGAATAGAGATATAGAGATAGAGATATATACAAAGAGGAAGAGAGAGAGAGAGAGAGAGAGAAGAGAGAGAGAGAGAGAGAAGAGAAGAAGAGAGAGAGAGAGAGAGAAGAGAGAAGAGAGAGAGAGAGAATAGATAGAGAGATATATGAGAAAGAGCAAATACGACTCGTCTCTTCAATAAGATAAGAGCAAATAAGACCAAAGCTTACCTTGCCGTGATATATTTAACCCCCATGGGGATCTTTGACTGGTCGAGGGTTAAACATGACCCCTTGTCATGATATATTTAACCCCCCTGGGGATCTTTTACTGGTCGAGGGTTAAACATGACCATCACTTCCACGCGTCAACACATATCGCCGTTTCCTGTGTGTTTTGTATTTTACGGCGATGTCCCCACTTCACACAGGAGCAACAAAAGTTTCATCGGCTTGCATTGTGCCCTCCTGAACCAAATTATACGGACATTTGACGGAAGTACAACACAATGACTGGGAGATGGCAAATATTAAATTGTGGAATGCAGTCATTAACCGCCATCGAAGATGGATGGAGGTTACTGTTTTCACCCTTCGTTTGTTTGTTATCTTGCCAAAACGAAGTTTTTGCAAATATGTTAGTCAGCTGTATGTTTTATTTTATTTTTTGTTTGTTGTTGTTTGTCTGTAATCACGAAAAAAAATTCTGCAACCACAGTTTTCATTGGAAATTTTTGTAACTTCACATATCAGAGGGCCTATGGAGGTCCCTTTCAGGCCAAAAAATTTGAAGGTCAAGGTCAAAGGTCAAGGTCACTTTTCGCAAATCAGGGTAATCGACAAAACCTATTTTTTGAGTAATTTTGATCGGATCGTCTTCAAACTTCATGGAATATATTCATGGTCTGGCGCGCAGCTGATTAATTTTTGGTGGCGATTGGCCTTGACTTCATGTGTTTTTTTTTGTGTTGTTTTTTTTATTTTTTTCTGTAATCACGTATAAATCACTCTGCAGAGCACAGTTTCATTGGAATTTGTAACTTCGCATATCAGAGGCTATAGAGGTCCCTTTCAGCGCATAAAATTTTGAAGGTCAAGGTCAAAGGTCAAGAGTCACTTTGTCGCGCAAATCAGGGGAGTCGACGAAACCCTTATTTTTGAGTAATTTTGATCGGATCGTCTTCAAATTCATGGAATATATTTCATGGTCTGGCATTCAGATGATTATTTTTGGTGGCGATTGCCTTGACCTCATGGTTAACGCCTAAGGTCAAACATATGACCCCAAGGTCAAATTTTCAAGTTTAGGAACCATATCGCTGTATACTCAAATTGAACACCTCGATGAGTGCTTTCAGATATATCAAGCTTGAGACATTATACGTCATTTGTGACGTTATGAGGCAAAACGCATATTTCATGGTTACTCTGTAGAACGATTCTCATCGGAATCTCTCGTAGGCAGATTCCTCAAGGAGTCGTCCTGGTGGATAGCAGCTCTGTTCACCTCAGTGTGACCTTAAAGAAGTCACACGTGGTCACCTTTTGGCAAGATACGGATCACCCTACGGGGTGACATTGGTTATTTGTTGTGTTTGTTTGTGGAACAGTATTACGGAAAAACTCCTCGACGGATTTCGACGAAACTTGTGGGGGGTTAGGTATGGTCCAGGATCATGCCATTAGATTTTGGACTTGGTCCAAAATCCAATATGGCCGCTATGGCGGCCATTTTGAAGAAAAATTTGAATTTTTTTTTTGCATTTCACATGTTTAAGTGATTTCCAACCCCCCCCCCCCAAAAAAAATTGTTACCCCCCCCCCCCCAAAAAAAAAATTTTTTTTTTTGGATTTCTACATGTTTTAAGTGATTTCCAACCCCCCCCCCCCCAAAAAAAATAGAAGAAAATTTTTTTTTTTCATTTCTACATGTTTAAGTGATTTCCAACCCCCCCCAAAAAAAAATTGTTAACCCCCCCCAAAAAAAATTTAGAGAAAAAAAATATTTTTTTTTGCATTTCTACTATTTTAAGTGATTTCCAACCCCTCCCCCCAAAAAAATTGAGAAAAATTTGAATTTTTTTTTTGCATTTTACATATTTTAAGTGATTTCCAACCCCCCCCCCCCAAAAAAATTGTTGAGAGAAAAAAAAAATTTTTTTTTGCATTTTACATGTTTTAAGTGATTTCCAACCTCCCCCCAAAAAAAATTGTACCCCCCCCCCCCCAAGAAAAGAAAAAAATTTTTTTTGCATTTCTACATTTTAAGTGCTTTCCAACCCCCCCCCCCCCACCAAAAAAATTGTAAGAGAAAAAAAAATTTTGCAACTTTTTTCAACAAAATTTCGATTTTTTTTGCATTTTTACATGTTTTAAGTGATTTCCAACCCCCCCCCCCCAAAAAAAAATGTGGAGAAAAGAACTATAACTGTCAGCACTGTTGACATATTTAATGAATAAGATATAAGGTTCACTTGAGTGACCCAGCAGTATTGGCGGCGGAGGTTTTGCACTCTCCCGAGTGCTCCCCTCTAGTTTCTCTGTTTTTGCTCCTCGTCTTGCTTCTGCAGTTGAGAAGTTTCAGTTGCTCTGGATTTTGTTATTTCCGTGTTTTTTTTCTTCTTCTTTTTCTACTTTGATCTTCCTTCTTTATCTTTCTCTCCTTCTTTTCTTCTTTGTTAACTTTTTGCATTATTATTCTATCTTCCTCCTTCTTCTGTGTTCCTCTTTCTGCCTTTCTTCTCTTTCCTCTTTCTGCCTTCTTCTTCAGCACTGAGGATTTCACAACAAATTTTATCACAGAGTGTGAGTGTTTTTCCATGTGGTGTCAAGACTCCCTCCGAACCACATCTCTCTGTCCTTCCCTCCTCTCATAAAAGTGAAAGGGCATTCTTGCACAGATCATTACATATTTAATATCGTGTCACCACAATCACCGAGTTTGAAGTTCTATTACTTAGAACCTCCTTATCATTACTCATTAATAAACGACTATCTCAGTATTCTGTTGTATTTTTTTTATCATTGGACAGTGAATAAAGCGCTTCAAACCATGTTTGGGGAAAATAAATAATGAAAATAAAACCCAACCAAGCAGCGTTTGTCGCCTCTGACTTTGCACGCGTCGTGTCTAAATCTGCCTCGAGGGAAAAATTAATCGACATGGCCGAAATAAGTCATGGTATAGATGTTTATCCTCACCGCCATGTAATGAATCTGGGATGTGTTCCATCACAAAGTTTCTTGTAAAGAGCTTGCTAAGTGGCTTAAGCACTTAAGTAAGCAATCCATTCAAAACGGTTGAGAAGTAACAGTTGGCTTGGCAAACACTAGTTAGCTGCTTGGTAACTGAACACACCATTGGACATCTCAACAGCATACAGTACATACAAAACACCGACAAAAGGAGTAATATTTTAATTAAAGACTTCAAATATTAATGATGACTATTTTCGTTGTAATGAAAACACCATGTTCAGTTTATAACATGTTGTTTTCGTTTTTTTTAATGTACAGAAACTCAAATGTGAGTGATGCTGAGTGTATGAAAGTGAACATGTACATGTCTATAACTTTAAAATGTACGCGTACATTTCATAGTGTACGTGTACATAACTTCTTTAAAGCATACTGTACATAATAAGCTTCTAAAAGAAGAAGCAAAATAATTCTCCCGGGAATTTCCCCGGCCTCCCAACTAATTAATTACTTTCACAGGTATTTCACCACCAGGACGATTTTCATCGCCTCCAATGTTTATTTACTTCACATAATATGTGAATTACATGTCCATCAGTTTGTTATTAAATCCTGTACTTGCAGACTATTCAGCCTTGAAAAGTTGGGTGAAAACCATTTTTTTTTGAATTAAAGACTTCTCTATTTGTTTTCCTCTGCATTATGAGAACATACCTCAATTGGATGGTATATATTAGACAGCTGCGCGATCGCTGCGAACAAAACATCCATTACTTCGATTCTTCTTCATGAGTTGTACGGTAATCAAAATGTACCTTGGTTTCCTAAAAACGGTACTTTCATTTAATGATAGATGACTCATTGTTTAGTCTTCAAATGTATGGCCTGTTCCAAATAAAGGTATATTTGAGCAAACCGAAACAAAATGGCAGCTTCTGCGACATAAAAGCGGGCTGACCAAGATGGCATGCTGCCATTTTGGTAAGCCTGTTTTTGGTTTTTCATGATGAGCATCCCGTTAATTATCTTCGAAAGGTGTGTTAAAATTTACCCAAATACCCAATTTTCATTTATGCCCTCTTACGGAGTTCCCTTAGTCTGCATGCAAAGGTTTGGGCCACTAGGTTTCATGGTTTTTAGAGTTAAGGCAAAGGCAGACACACACACACACACACACTTTCTCGTTT
>CM068953.1:8510060-8527642 GCA_035128595.1 Eptatretus atami
CAGTCCCGGAAGGTTTGGAATAAGGTGATGTCTGGCCCTCGGGATGCTTCATCGACCGAAGAAGAGTAAATTGCTTCCAAAACAAGTTCTAAGACATGGTGCCAACACGCAAAATAAAGAAGTTGATGATCAAGGATGTTTTCAATATGAACACAGACCCCACCCCGGATTCCAGTATTAACAGCTGTCTGTCAAAACACATTCCCTTTGACACGTCCAATCAGGTTCCACTCCTTAACTGTTTGAAAATGACCGCGGGCTGTTTCTCCGCCTTGGAGTCTTTCAGCATCGAATGCCAGGTATTTTTGACACCACCATTCCCAGTGACCAGAATTGGCAGCCTGTCAACTTGTTCTCTTCCAGTTAGGTCTGCGATCAGCTTGGAATCCAGTGGACTACCAGGGGTGTGTCACTTAAAGCTGCTGCTTATTCCTTCAGCGCGTTGCTGTCCTGTGCTAACAGCCGCACGAAGGCACTTGGACTGAGAGAAAGTTATGTGATGTTCTTGTGTCCCAATTTGCTTGGAAATGGAATTAGAACCCGACTTGCAGAACGATCGCTAGAGAGAGTTCTCAATGAGGCTCAGTTACTTCAGAGTGTTACTGTGTCGCAGTTGTCAGCGTTTCCTCTTCGGAGGCTGGGAATCACAGGTGGTTTGGTTGAGAGGACAGAGTGGTTTCGACTTGAGACTAGATTCAGTAGAGCTGGAGGAGGAGAAGACTGGAGGTTGGCTGTTTCAGAGTTGCGGCCATCTCCCAAAACGCCTTCTGTTTCCTCTTTTCTCTTCTCCTTACTTTCATAATTTTCTCTGAAGTCCTGGCAGTCTTGTAGTCAAGACTCCCGATTCTTTCCTGGACGCCCCTTTTCAGCTGAAGCAAAGAAACTCCTTATCCTCATCGATTTTTATAAGGATTCATAGCATCAGCGTGAGCTATGTCAAACAGCTCATCCAGGTCGGCCTTCGAAATTGTTCTTGTTTCTCTATGTGTGGTAGCAGTCTCCGATTGATGCTTTTCTTATAAACCCTGCCACGTTGTGTGTATTTTTCGCGACATATGACTACCACATCAGGAAGGTGCTTAGTGAGGAATCCCTCTGTGGACCAGATGTTCATTAGCTCTATGATGTTTGATTCACACTTCAGTTAGGGTCTCATTCATTTCCACATGAAGGAAACATAAAAAAGTGGAGAACTTTGGCCTAGAAGAGAAAGCTTCTGGCCAGGAAGTGTTGGATTAGGGGATCCAATCAGCCAATGGCCTTTTTCGATCTAGTTCTGGAGGCCATTATCCCCAAAATATGCAGAAATTTCTGGTCTGGAAAAAAAAGAGAAAAACATCATGGTTAAGTGGGAAATGTTACAGAGTGGTAAAGTACACATTGAAAAGTAACAAGTTTTTGCCAAGCTTGCGCGTTAATTCATGCACGCATGAAGAAATTGCTCTGCTACTGCTGTGCGATTGTGCGACTTTCAACAAGAAAATCTTCCCGTTTCCGAATTTTGGACGGAGTTGGGACTTCATTATTTTTAGATTTAGCAATTTATGAGCCTGATTTTCATTTCTTCACATCAATAATTTAATATCATTTTTAATGCATTTAATTAAACGAATATATTAATTAAACCCTCAAAAACAGTAAATTCAGATGATCTCAAAATAACTTTTAAATTGATCTGCGAAAAAAGGAAAAAATCAATTTTTTGGTGCAGTTTTTGATGCCCTTTGTGCAAACTTTGCATCGCTTGCGCAAGTTCAAGTACATGACTCAAGAAAAAAATATTTTACACATGATTTCTAGTAGGAACCTCACTGAATGGGTGGGTTTACGTGCGACATGTAGAGAAAAAATAAAGTACGTTTTTTGGGCACCCTAATTGTACCCTCATCTTATTTTGCAATCTGATCAAGAATGGCTTGACTGGTAGACTGGTGGCGCATTTTTAGTTGTTCATAAAAATGTGGGCTAGCCCTTTCATCACTTACTTAAACAAGGGAGACTGCAGGCCATTTTGCCCATCTGCATCATTTTGCTCATGTTGCCATTTCCTAGAGTTAACTTTGTGACAGGTGTATACCATCAATTTCTGGGACTCGGACATTTTTTTTTGGTGTTTCTTCCATTGCCCATTTTCCTCAAGTTCCCACGGTGTTCCTCTACCCGTGCTGCTGGGCATGTTTCCCTCTTATTACATTATGGTTCAATTTAATTATGAGCTGCTTATTTAGCCTCAATTTATAGCTTCTAACAAACGAGGAAAATTGGATGTCAAGAGAGAGGCCGATTTGCTTCCAATCATGCCAGTGCCACATCCAAACGACGCAAATTAAATAAATCCATCCGATCTCTCAGATACCTTAATTCAATCGTGGGAGAGTGGAAGTGGGGTAGGAGCGGTATGAGAAAAAGTGTGGTAGGCTGCGGAATATCACAGGGTGAAAAAAAAAAAAACGAAACAGTTAGATTGGTGTTTGGTTGTTGTTGGTTGTTTTTGGGTAGGGAGAGGGAGAGCATAAGGCAGTTGTTGTATGGCAAATAATTATAGCAACGACCGCCACGACACTATTCCGTGACCGGACCCTCTCACAGACATCAAATCAGGCACAGATTCATCAGAATCACCCATACATACTCGAGCTACTTCGCAAATCCTGCTAGTTTTTCTCTTCTACTCTTAACTACGCAATGTTTGATAGTACTTATCCAATTCAAATTTAACCTGTCTACCATTTCTCCTCCACTGACTTTCCGCAGGAGAACCATTCCAGTGCATTTAAACTACTCTCTCTCTCTCTCATCTCTCTCCATCTCTCTCTCCTCTCTCTCTCTCTCTCTCTAAGTCAATTACTCTCCATGCTATGGACACATGAGTCCTATCACTGTCGATTGTGCTTGAAAACTCTTTTTGTACCTATTTTTGGCTATAACCCTTCATTTTCTTAAACATCTCCATCATATTCATATATTCCTATAGAATCATCAACAATCTTCTTGATACCTTTACTGAAGGTCTAAATAAGCCCAATCTTGATCCGGGTGGACTGCGCTCCGAGACGAATCAAACGAAATGTTTTGAGCATGCCTGCACCAGCTTGTGCTTGACAGCCCTGTCCACTTCCCTCTGCAGGATTATTCCAGTCTCCAATACAACTTTTTTGTGGCCACTCATCGAATCGTTTTTCCCATAATCAGTGTGCCTCTCCAGGCTTGTTCCTGAAGCTTTTCGTTTAAGCCTGTGTTTCTGACTTGTTCTGTATAAACCAGGAATGCACTGTGCTTTTTTATGGGGGAGAATCATTCAATTTCAGAACAATTTGATGTTACATGTCACGGAGACATCTAAAAAAATAAGTCACAAAACCTTCTTGCAAATGTTTCTTTCGCATGCGGCTAGGACCCCATCATTGTTTTGCATTTAATTTTATTGTTAGTCTTGAATTTGGAACAGCAATTTCTGGACTATATATATTAGGGTGGTCCAACAGTTTTCGACATTTCTGATTTTTATTTTTTAAATGCGGCACCTCCCCCAATGAGGGCGTATCCATTATAATCGAAGGAAATGATTCAGGAGAAAGAAAAAATCAGCTTCGGTGCAATATTTGGAGGTAGTGACTTGGCCATCATTTTGCTCGCAGAAGAGTCGTCCGAAATACGCAATAAGGGTGGCTATCAGCGTGTTCACGTTGTCTTCTGGGCAGTATCGACACATGGCACAGTCCCAGCGCTCTCTATTAGTCTAATCGCGCTCTTCGTCTCTCTGCAAAAGGGAGTGATGTAACGCTCCGTTGGTAGATTCGCGAGTAAGGTTCAAACGAAACGCCCTGCAGTTAATTCGACTAAGATCTAAATAACCGATCTTAATCGGGTGACGCAAGCTGTATATGTATGTTTAATAAATGTGTTGTTTTCTTGTTAAAGTACACGAGAATAATGGACAGATTTTCCAGGATGTATGATAAACCTGAGTTCGGAGCGTCATGGAGATACACATGTTCAGACGGGAACGCCAATCGAGGCGAAGCTGAAAGCAGAAAAAAAAGGATGCAGAAGAAATTGTTTGCTGTGGTTGATTAATAATCTCTCTTGTCCAAAAAAACGAATAAACAATTATAGCTTCTGCCGAGAAATGACGGCGAAAAATAAACTGTCGACTGTCAACGCGCTTTTAGGTTGTTCAAAAAATGTTGTCAGTTTTTGAAATGTAATATCAAAGCTAATAGGAAAATGTAAGTAATAATATATTTACTACTCGAAGCAATATTTCATAGTTTGTGCAGTAACCAAATGATACCATACGTAGCTTTTTTTTTTCTTCTTTTTCTTTCAAGGAAATATGACTTCCTTTTGTAAGCTTAAAATACCCCCCGCGCCCCTTTCCAGTACCATAGTGAAGAATACTAATCGCCAAAATCCCAAACACTGACATAGAGTTGCAATTTCTTGAATATCGTATGTGTTGAACTAAAATATGCAAATGCAGTGACCCTCATCATTGGGTCCTTAAAATGTTGAAAAAAAATGTAGTATTATGTGTAAGGCTCTTGTTATGCAACGTATTTACTGTACGTAGTTCTTTGTTGAGTTCTCAGACATTCTTTAAATCAAGTTGTTAATGATGCATTGAATCAATTTTAAAATGATGACTGTAAGTTTTTGTAAGTCCTTGCTTGAGTTATATCCACTGTCTGTTTGTACTGTCCGTTAAAATAAAATTTGGCATTTGAATAACAATTACTAAATGTCTGTTTGTTTCTTTTTATTACTTCTGCCACCGAGGTGGACGGGAGCGTTGTGTTTATTCACTCGTGTTTGTTTTGACAAAAATTAAATAATATGTTTTGGCTCTGTCTTTTGTTTGTTACTTCGAAATTCAAGATTCGGTTTAAGTATATGAGTATGATGAGCTTCGTCCTCTGTTTGTGTGTGTGTGTGTGTTGTGTAAGTTTGTTTGTAGGCAACGATAACTCGAGAAGTGGAAGAAGCACCAATGTCAAATTACAGACACGTGATTCAGCGAGGGTGATGGCTAGCGCGTGAATTGAGATTTTTGGTCAAAATCGTCAAAGTCAAGGTCACAGTGAGGTTAAACCATTCCAATAAAAAAGTTATAACTCGAGAATAGGAAGAACTACCAATGTCAAATTACATCATCGTGGATTCAGAGGGTGATGGTAGTGCTTGATTAGATTTGGTCAAAATCGGTCAAGTCACCAGTGAGGTTAATACATCCAAAAAAGTTATAACTCGAGAAGGAAGAAGCTAGCCAATGTCAAATTACATCACGCTGATTCAGGAGGGTGATTGCTATGCGCCTGATAGATTTGGGTCAAAATCGTCAATAGGTCCGGTCCACGGTGAGGTCAAACATTCGATTTTTGATGGTTTGGTACAGATCATTCGTAGAAACTTCTTGGTTTGCGTCGCTAGACCTTTCCTCTTTTAGAGACAGCTTTTATTAGACAAGGTCAGAGTAAGTTGACGATGTGTCGTAAGTACCAGTCTATGACTGCTTGTTTGTATGTTTTTTGTGAAGTGGATAAATCGCCAACGCTTGTTATGTTGATCAAACTTTAACCTAGAGGATTCCGAAGGACAAAGTGAGAGCTGTCCAATGTTTTTTGGCTGTACATTGTCAGGTCAGGTGAAAGTGACGACTAATTTGCATGACTTTCGTCATACTGTCAGGCTACTGCCTTGATGCCTCTTGTTTTGTTTGTCTGTCTTGAGCACGACATCTCAAAAATTGTATGGCATGGATTCGGCACGAAACTGGTGGACAGTTTGTGTGTGTACGAGGATGAAATTCATTCGCATTTGGAAAGAGATCGGATCCGATAGATTTTTAAAGTGATTCTTCACCATTGAGTGATTATAGGAGGCTAAACAACTGATACATAGCAGGAATAGTGGTCTGAAAAGTCGTGGAAGACGAGTTGGTTCAGGTGACTAGAAACAAACCGATTCAATTTTGGTTTTGGTTCGATCAGACAAACTTCAGTGGGATACAAAAGTATAACTGTTCAGCCTGGCGGTAGGTATGGTGCTAGCACCATAATGGCCATTCTTTAGTTTTTTCAATGTGTTGACGAGTAAAAGGAACTAAGGGTTCCCATTTGCATATTTTTACTATTTATGGTTTTGTTGCAGAAGTTGAATATAGACAGCGTTCAGAAGTTGATTTTTTGAGTGTGCGGGTTCGACATGAGTCCAGTCATCTCGTTTCGAATTTGAGGCCATTCTACAGTTGTAAATTTTTCAATTCCATTCTCCATCAAGCTTTCCTCTTCTAGCGATCCTTCTGGAGGTTTTCAGGTAGTAATTTGTTGGCCCCACGGAGGATTTGGTCCATGTTCGTTGTTCTGCTACGTTCTGGAGCCCGATGAGAACATTTTTAGTTTGATGGAGAAAAAAAAAGTCAATCTACAGCAGACTCATGCCAAAAACACAGGACCAAAGACGAGAACAGTGAGACAACAAGACCTTGTGGCAGCACAAATTGAAAGCAAGTTATTAAATAATGTGAAATACAAAGGGAAATAAAATACTTGAACTTCCATCATTCAGCACCAATAAACTAAAGATATAAAGAAAGTTTATATGAGACACTTGTACAACAAAACCACTGGACAAAATTACACTTCACACAACATGATTCAAACATGATACGGTATAGCTAATATACCTACTCGATATCTGTACAAAAACAACATGGCTCACCAGCTGGATTCATCAGTTCGAATAACTTGGCATGGTTTTAATTCTTCGTTTCAGCCCTTTTTAGAAGAAGAAAATGAAATGTAGGCCTTGATTCCGCGAGCTCGCACTCGTACCAGTTGGTTGTTTTCTGTCTCCGCCTTTCCAGCAAGGGTCGGAGACGGGGAACATTAAAAATGAGCTTCGTCCGAGCTCGCCAATTCCGTCCATGTACTTTTGTGTGACGCGATATTTCAAAAAACCGTTGCACATTTAAGCTTTTCATATTGCAGATATCTATTGGCTCACGACATTATCTCACCTCATTAGTCACGGCTTGATTGGATAATTATGTTGTCATGGCAACCGTATCTCCGGTAACTTGGCATCGTGTAACCATATTGCAAAAGCCGTTCAAGATTTTCGCTTTCATTATTTCCACTCGGAAGATCTAATTCCTCATATGAACGCAAGAAGACTGGGAGCTTGATACCAGCTCCTCGTTTTATTGTATTAATTTCCTTCATTTCATCTCATCCGTTGCTATTTGACCAGAGACCCCTTATCCGCAGAACAAAAGGCCTACCGCAACATGATTCATTCTGTTTCAAATTTGAAGACCCTTGGACTCCAATATTTTTTTGTTCAATTTCTTATTTTCCTTTATCCAAATCCGTTGGTAAACCTCTGCTTCTTCCAGTGCTTCTGTGGTATTAAGGTTGTAATTTTTGTTTGGTCCACGAGTCGTTTAGTTGTTCTTGACATGTCTGCCCCAGAACCATTTCAGGTTGATTTTTTTTTGTTTTTTTTATGTTGATTCACACAAACTTGTACATTAAAACACAGGAACACAACGAAAGAGTGAGAACAGTCAAATAGAGAATGTAGCACAAATTGGAGCAAGTTATTAGTAATGTACAAATAGAAAAGAAAAAAGAACGAACTTGAACTTGTATCGTATGCAACTACAAATTGAGCTCTTTCTTCACTTCATCAACATTCACTTGAGGCGAGCATTTTGCACCAAACTATTTTCCAATCCTAATGAACTAGAGATGGAAGGTTCGAGTGTCAAATCAGAAACGATCGCTTTTTGGTTATAACTAAAACTAATCGTTGAAATTCGTGTTCCGGAAGACTTTTGTTTTTCTCAACCATGGTTTTTTGTGCTGAAGAATGACATTTGAGCTACACGTATTTCCTGCATATTGTTTATTTATTCATAGACTAATTTGGGGGGGGGGGTTGTTTGAGCATTCGCTGTTATGCAGTCTGGAAGGTCCGAGGCTGTTCAAACCCCGTGTTCCAAATATATTGGTATAAATAGCAGGTGCTGCTTCTTCATTGAGGCTGGGTCTGCATTAAAAAATAAAAAGACAGAGTATGGACAAACAAGCAGATTGGTTTGCAGAATGTCCTGGCCTGCTTTGTATGCAACGGGTGGCCTTTTCCTTTGTGCAGGCCCAAAAGTGCAGTGTTGGGCATGCTGTCAAAGCTGGAGGTAAGCATGCTCTGGTTCTCGTGTCTGCGACTGTAATTCTCTGGAACCAAGACAGCTCCCCCTCTCGGGCTCGTTGCCACAACTCTCCTCCATGCGCCTCCATCTGGCTGCCTTTTGAAAGTCTGACTCATGATGTCGCATCACTTCCGAGTTGGCTGCACCACAGGCCACGTGATCTCTCTCTATGATAGTCAACCGGTCCGACATCTTCAGCTTTCCTAATCGCTATTATCGCCTACCTTGGGCAAATAGATTAAATAAATGCGGGAAGGAGGACAAGGATGGCACAGCCGTGGGGAAGGTGAAAAGGTCCATCACGGCCAGTGGCAATTGCGGAGGAAATTAAATAATGGAGTGAACGTAGAAGACAAACCACATGGCTATAGAGATTGGGTCCTCTCTGTACATCAACGATCTGGAAGCACTGATTGGGGAAAATCTTATTCTCGGGCATCACCTCGAATAACGATAATCCCTCTTAACCACCTAAATAATTTGAGTAGTACTGTATTTCGTTTGTAACCAGACTCGGTGGTGTAATCCGCGAGTTTGCAGAGTTCGGTGGTTTAAACCCGGCCGACGTCATACCAAAGATGTTAAGAATGGTACGTGTGGGTTCTTGCTTGACGCTCAGCATTTTAAAAGGACAAAGCACAGGTAACTAGAAGGGCACTCGGTAGAGCGCATACTCCGCCATGGCATGGCCTAGGATCAGAGAACATTCGGGCCCAATACATTTTTTGAAATATCATGCTATACAGTACTCTATCGTTTTGGCCCTATGCTCTCATGGTGAAAAAAATCCCTTGAAAACTTTAATATTCTCATATCGAGATCCGGATCCGGATCTTCACCAAAATCTAATGAGTTCGCCTTGTCACACATCCCAACCTGCCTATCAAAATTTTATCCAATCTGTCCACAACTTTTTGCAGATATCCTGCAGGCACAGAGATGGGGTGCAAACATCCTCTCTTCACCTTCAGTTGGTGGAAGTAACAATGGTTGGGTAACGGCAAATGAGGCAAACCACCAGGAAACCTCTTGCCAAGAAACTGCTTTGGCAGCACACCCAACCGCTAATTGAAGCAGTATGTTCATCGAAATTCTTAAATCTGATCGAGGTAAATGCATATATCGATACTAGTTCGTCAAGACAGTTCTGTGAAGGAGGCCATTTGTACAAACAATGAGCCACCAAGCCAGGCACATCGCAAATGGGAATAATGAGTGTAAAGCGAGGAAGAGGAGTCCGAGAGGGTAAAGTGGGGAAGAGCAGCCCAGGGACAAGAAGACACACCACCAAACAGCACACTCGTCATTGGCAAGTTTGACCGAATTTGCAGCCACCAAGATCTGTTCCGAAACGGAAATTCTGATCACATACCAAAAAATAACACAAAAAATCGAAAGTCGGGGTAAAATAATAAAATACGAGTACAATTAAAATGATAAAACCACACAGCAACATACACACACGATATGTCGACATGTCGAGAGGTACGTGAGCCACCCTACACACTATAGCGTGACCCAATTCCACGTGGAGCAGTATAGATAAAACCCCGCGAAGTCACAAGAAAGCCAGTTATTGCCCCCTAGATTGCGAAATGTTGGAGAAAAAGACCAGATCAAGACAAGACCTCGTTCCAGTAACATTGAGAGTGAAGAAAAGATGAATTCTTAATTTACATTTGACAAACGGTCGTTATTACGTTGTAAATCCAAGGTCGTACACTCAGCTTGTAAAACATAGCAACCATTTTCACAAAATGTGATCCTGCCCCTGGTTTCAGAATCGCAGGAGATTCGTTGCAGCATTCATTTTCAGCTCGAATTACCTTGATCGGAGACTGCGATTTGGAAAAAATTTTTTCAGAGGTCTAGGCTATTTCATACAACGGATTTGCATAGATAGTGTGGTTTTTCGGAGACATGCTGAAGGTAGTGCATTTAAATGTAGCCATTTGTCGCTCAATACAGTTCGAGGTGGTTTTCTAGCTAATCAAAAAAATCGAATTATAAAAATAAAGTCAGATTTTGGTTTTTATAATTAGCATTTTAAATGTCAAAATCAGACTTACATTGACAGAAAATAGTCTCAAGGAACTGTTAATATTACATATGACACAGCAAGGTATATACTTAATGTGGCAAAGAAAGTGCTTCGTCATGTGAGCTGTTATTTCAATTTCAGAAATATATTATAGATGAAATCGTTGTTCGTTTCTGGCAACACGGCAACTTGCAGTGGCTCCAGCAGTCCGCTGTTTATCTCTTCGTCTTTTTAATGTTGCAAGAGTATTAACATATAACGGTTAACGTTTGCGCGTATATGTTATATATAGGATATTTGTACAATTATTCTGTCAATGTTAAGTCTGATTTTGAATTTTAAAAAATGTAATGATAAAAAAACAAAAATTTTGATTATTTTTTTCCTTAAATTTGAGATAAGGGATAAAAACTTGACCTGAATGAGAGTCAGACAATGAGAATACATTTGCCTAAATAGCATGCAAAGAGCATAACAAGAGCCTTGACGAAAACCTAGACTCTGAAACGAGCCAGAGCGCAGTTAGTCACAACCCTCGTAGGTTCAGCAATTTCACGCCTCCTTTATTAACGTACAAATACGGAAACAATTCCATGATGAAACAACGAATACTTGTGCACAACTAAAGTTTCAAGTCTCAGGCAGCACTTAATTATGTCACGCAACCATTCTACTCAATCAAAGAAGCAAAAAAAATCACAGCAAATGTATAAAAATATCATATTATCCATAAAAATATGAACCTCCGCTTCTTTATTATCACCCCCCTTTAATCCCCATATTGTTCCTATCTACGTCTGCGGGGCGGGGCCATCTCCCTCACAATTCCCATTCGCGGCGTCATGCGGGATCGTGATTATATTCTGTTGGCACTGATGGCGGAGTCACGGGGTTGTGAGACTGCTCAGTTGAATTGCATCATGGTTAAGAGGGGATGGCAACTGCGCTGTCGATGTATTCAAGGATCATTATCGAATAGCATGCCTGGTTGTGAGTTGATTGGCACATAAATGTTATCACTCTCCCATTACCTGAGGACCTGGACGTAAGAGTCTATCGCCACGAGTTGGCGCACCACAAGGGGCATCATATTAGCTCCTGAACTTGTGTAACAATCACCATATGTCTTCGCGGTTCCTCGCTGGACTTCAAATTAAGGAGAGCCTACCATACTTGTAAATGAGACTGGAACTTGATGGATGTTCCAAAGTTCAATTCAGTGATTTATTAAGAGTGGAATGATTGGATTCATAAGTTGAAGTATAACAATCTTGAATGAAATTCTTTCCATGCAAGAGAATAGGAGGATGGGAGTGCTGATGAAGAGGTGCAGGAGTCTATGACATACCATGTCGTGTGTGCGAGCCTAGAGAGCTCTAGGCAGCGAACATCTCTGAGAGTATGATTTGGTCCACTTTAATTCAGTATCCTTGATGGTATGTCAATAAAGCAAACTTTTATTTTTTTCTGATAATGTCTGGGGCATAAATTTTGTTTCAGTGGGAAACATTTCAACATGGATCAATCGAATTAAGACTGCCTGAAGAACAATACTGTTGCAATTACTGTTATAATGACCGCCACCAGTCCCATGACTTGACAAACTGAAAATAAATTGCCAACATTGGAGCCTACAACATTTCTTCGTTAGACGCACATCCAGTTTTCTCGACTGAAGATTACGTCAAGGAAAGTGGTCCATCTCTGTCACTTTGAATCCATGGTTTTCATCCACAACCATTGAATGAATAAAGGTCACGATATTTTTGCCACTTCTGTTTGTCTCTTTCTGTCTTTCAATCTAATGCTTTTGGAGACAGCTAGAAATCATGTCACCAGCATTTGTATTATTGCAGTTTGAAATAGATCATCTTGACAAAAATTAATTAATCAAAGCCGATATGTCCCCAGTTTCGGCAACACTGACAGATTTCTGTGTTATTTTGCTTTAATCAGCTGCAGCCCGTGGCTCAAAAATATTGGCACCTTGCTACTTTTTTAAAAGAATGCACCAATTCTTCCACAAAACTGTTGAATTTAAAAAAATCTTTTGGTATCCACATATGTAATTTCTTATGTTTGTAGTGAACAAAACAAAAAAAAGCTGAATAAAGTACTAAATGCTTAGCTTATTCCACACAGAAATCCTAAGAGAGCCTGGACAATATTCATTGCACCTTTTAAAAAAGTTTGTTAGAATATATAATTTAAATTTTCAAAGAGGTGATCCTCCTTTAAATTTGGAATTGAATCAGCACTTGCTGGTGAGATTAGCGGGCCTGGAAATAAAAATCAACTCATTCAAGACCAGTTCGAACAGAGAAAAGGCATCATTCTAACTTGTTTTGGTGTCACTGTGTGTACTACAAATGAGTGCATGGAGAAAAGAAAGAAAAACAGAGAATTGTCTGAGGTCAGACACAGATGTAGCCAGCATGGACAATCTCAAGGCTTACAAGCCATCTCAGCCACCATGATGTTCCTGTGTCCAAGTACACAAGTGCGTTATCAGGAAGTTTTAAGGCCCTATGGCATGTAGCCAACCTCCCTTGCGACGTGGCACGCAGAGAAAACTTGATTGCAGCGAAGATTGTTTGAATGGTGAAGAATAGCACCTCGATCAATTTACCAAACAGATTCAAGCTGACTTCAATACACAAGGTATGACGTGTCAAGCGTGCAGACCATCCATCCGCAACTCATGAAAGGGGGTTCTGGTGGTGGGAGAGCCACCCAGGAGGATCGCCACTGCTGAGAGAGAGACATAAGAAGCCCAACTTGGAGTTTCGGCGAAAACACATCTGAATAAGCAAAATCCTTCTGGGAGAATGTCCTTGGCAGGAGTAGCGATCACATTATCGATGTGTTGAAATTTGAAAACAAATTAATTGAGAGCTTTTTGTGAAAGCACTCATATCTGTTGACAGAAAACAAAATGAATGACTTCAAAGAAAAGAAGACCCTTCCCTACAGTCAAACAGTAGGGAGGTTCAGCTGATTGTTTTTGGGTTGCTGTGGCTGCCATCTGCAAGGGTTACCTTGAATGTGTGCATTGATATGAAATTAGTTTCATTAGGAAGATTACCAAGGCAATTTTGGAGCGCAAGGCTCAACCCGTGTCCGAAAGCTGGCGTCTCCGGTCGAAGAGTCATAGGGTCTGCAACAAGGAAATTGACCCCAAACACACTTCAAAAAGCAGCACAGGAATGGTTCAAGAAAAAACACTGGAATTGTTTTCTGAAATGGCCAGCAAATGAGTTCCAATCTAAATCCCATTGAACATCTGTGGGGAGATCTGAAAACAGCAGTTGGGAAAGAAGGCACCCTTTACCAAATCTGGGAGAACTGGAGCAGTTGCACAAGAAGAGTGGCGAAAGCTGCCAGTATAAAGAGGTGGAGGAAGCTATTCATGGCTATAGAAGCGCTTGACCTGCTGTTAATTTTGTCAAATGGTTGTGGCAACGCAAATATTAAAGTCGAGGGTGTCAATAATTTCTTGTCATGCCATTTTTTTTTTATTTTCTGATTTAATGAATTTTATTAGTTCTGAATCAAAAACAAAGGTTCTGTACATATTAACAGTTGAATAAAAAATTGTGGAAGCAAACATACTTTTGTCAATTTCAAACCTTTTTACAGAGAAATTGTGAATTCTTTGAAAAAAGTGCAAGGGTGCCATATTTTTGGCCACACTGTATGTATGGCACGAATTAAAAGATGGGGCTCTGGGGAATAACCAGAAATCTGAGTTTGTAATAATAAAAAACAACCTTCGCAAGGATCATTCTTCATCGGCTTCTATTTCCACTCCATTTCTAAGTTTGCTTCATTAATTGATCTTGTATGGCTGTCATAGCAACATAAGCAGTCACACATGAAAAGTTTCTGGTTGACAGTTGCACCTCTAAAGTTTTGGGCATGCTCAGAAGTGAACGCTGTATGGATCATCCAATTCGATTAGTCGAGTCCCATTCAAATCATTATCTCGTCTCACAGTCACTTTCAGATTCTTCACTGTTACGAAAAAGGTCTCTCCATTTATTATTTTTTTATCACAATACCACTGGCTATTTGTCCTGGTTTGGACCTGGTTCTCATCGAGATGGCAATTAACTTCTCTGTTTCTTCAGCTTTCTTCCAGTATTCTACTGCTCTGCGATAAGCTCACCAGATTCGTTAACTTTTGGTCCATTATGGAGATGTGGGAGGAGTGATCTCCAACATGTCTTGGCTTGATTCTGTTTCTCAGTAGTGTTTTTAACGTCATTTTTTTTTTTTTGTTTTTTTTTTTTTTTTTTTTTTTTTTTTTTATTTTTTTTTTTTTTTTTTTTTTTTTTTTAACAAGCAGGTGGCCACCTCTCTCTGGCCAAGTGTTGCTCAGGGGAAGGGATAAGACACACTTCCAATGAATATGGCAACCGAGCATTAGGCACAAAATGATCATAGTACTACTGCCATCGAAAGGATCTTCTCCAAAAAGCCACTCAGTCGGAGATTGGAGCCAAAACATAGATTTTTTCCCCATTATTGGGGGATTTAGAACTTCTCTGGGGAATTTCCTTCCTTCAGTTCGCAAGAGGTTGTGACTATAGAACTTTTTCCACTCACATTCCACTCTTCTGCTTTCTCTTTTTGATCGGACATCCGATAAAAGTGGCTACCAAGAATTCTAACATCTGCCAGGCCATATTCTTTGACTCTCTTGTGAATCCTGTCTGGGACAGCAGTGTGGATCAAAAAATCCCTAAAAGCAGTCCAGCACTTCAGGCTATTCTGAAAAGCGGTTGTTAATCGTTTTCGATCAGAGCCGAACATATTTCTCGTGTCAGGTTGAGCAAGTTGCTGCCACTGCTTTCAGTTAAAGGTGGAAGTACAGGCTGCAAGTCTTCCATCCCCTGAAAAGATCCTGTTTAAGTTGCTTCAAAAGGCTTCTGTTCATTGCAACATCTTCAGCAAATGCCAAAGTGAACTCGATGGCTGGACTAATGGACAGCAAATGAAAATGGCACCTTCTGAAATGATCTCGCTGAGATGGTCGAGGAATGGCAAACTGTTTGACAGCAGATACACTGCTGAAACAAGTTAATTGGTTCGAACTTGTGCCAGTAGTCTGTAGCAGTAGGATACCTTCTTTCTTTGAGTGGTGTAATGTTTGTGTGAGCACGTGGTAATTTCATATACACTCATGATTCGAGGTTTGGGTAACAACCAATTGTTTCTGAATGACCCGCTTTCTGAAGTTTTTTTGGATCTGCATTACTCATTCCTGTTCAGTTGGCAGTAGAGTCACCTATGTGAAGTTTCAACAACTTTTTGCATACATCGCTGTTCTCTTGGGCCGAGTTGGTTGAAGAAAGACCGCCAGTTTTAGAATGTTCTCCACTCTCTGTATGTAATGAAACTTCATCATTGGCATTCTCCACATGTGAGTGCAACGTCTATGGCAGATGCAGGAACTGCAATAGAGTGTCGTGACACGCTTTGCCAGCTTTGCGCCAGGCATTCCTTTACCTAGCATGACACTGGCACCATCAGATCAAGGCCCTCGCTCGATGATTCCAAGCCACAGGTTTCAGTTGCTGAGCATGACCGTCTTCATCGTTTCAGCATTTGCGAAAGTAGATCCGCAACAAGTTATCAAGTTGAAAGGAAATTTTACTTTGGCTTTATAATCAATAAGTAATCTGACTAAACTGCACAAAGTACCAACTGCTTCGGTTTCAGTGACGTCACATACTTCATACAACTAAAAGCCCAAAGCTACTGGCCTTTTTTGCACTTTACTGATGATCTGTTGCGGTTTATAGTTCGCCCAAGAAATGAAAAACGATTTCCCCAGGACAGAGCCATCTGACGCTGTGCTGAAAGTACTTCACTGTCGGTCAGTCCACTTGTTTCAGAAGATCCAGAAGTTGAGCTGATTTTCTGTTACTGATCTCTTCTTAGCAAACCAATAAATAGTCCTGAAAACCCTCTGATACAACGCATTGCCTTTGTATTTTTCTTTATGAATGTATTCTTTGTGGATAGTGACCCCGGCTGAGAAGCCTCTTTGGTTAAACCGCTCTTGATGCATGTTCGAGTTTTGCGTGTTTCTGCGACCTGATTGCGCGCGGAATCGAAAAGCTGGGACAACAGTTAAACTCCTTCGTTTTGTCTGAGCAATTTGCCGTATCCATGTTTGCGACAAAGCAGCAAAACATCCTTCGCCTCAACATACACCAGCGAGGCGGTTATTATTCCATTCCGAGGACACAGGTAAGTTTCCTTTTGCGAATAACAAATGTGGCTGAAAACAGTCCTTGGTTCCTGTGGGACGCTGAGTTTGTCTGTATCTTGTCTTGCAATTGCCTTTCCCCTGCACATTTCAGTGAATGCACCCATGTCGCTCTGACCACAAAGAAAGCCTTGATCATGGCAGCTGTGTCTTTTGGCTCAGTGGACCAGTTGGATGAATTTGGTTGGTTCGACTGAAAAACCCCGACTGTTTCTCATCCTCTGTGTGTACAGACTGTTGCTCAATCATCACTGGCAGGAATGCATCCTCTTCAATAAGTATTCGTTGTATGGGAATCAAGTGCATCCCTAATTGTAGCTGGGGGTGTAGGCATCATGATCCGTTAGCTGGAAACAAAGAACAGAAGTTTTTTTTTTTTATGGAAAGCAACTAGTCCTCCAATCAGTCCTATTATTCTGTATTTTCTTTGGAAATATATTATTTTGATTCAAGACCTACTCGTTGACATTCACTATTCACACATGCTGGAACCTTTGCCTTCATATTATTGATAACATGAACAAATTAGAAAGAAACATGTTTTTAATATCTAAAGAAAACCACAAGCTTACTTGTACGACAAACTCACACCATTAACTATGTCATGCAAGATCACAAAAAAAATAGGGACAGGATATGTTTGTTGTGTACATATTAACCAGACTCAGTGGTGTAAAGATAAGCATCTTGCTCCGAGTCTGGGAGGTCGTGCCAGTTCAAACCCTCTGGTCATACATAAGGCTTCAGAATGGTACATGCTGCTTCCTTGCTTGATGTCAAACATTGAAGGATAGAGCACAGACAATCTCCACAGGTGGCATCTATCAGAGGATATTCCTTCTTACGAATGCCCCGCTGAGTGTGGTGAAAAAGCGGCGCCATGTCGTGACGTCCTGTACCCAAAGTCAGGGAAGTGAGGCACTTCCCCAGCTCAGTGGCTGTGTTTGTCTCAACGTGTTGTGTTTGTTCATGTGTGTTCAGGGTGTGTGGGGCAGCTCCACTACGAGCCTTAGATCATTTTAATAAAAAAAGAAAAGAAAAAAGTAGGGCAA
>CM068953.1:8527667-8568174 GCA_035128595.1 Eptatretus atami
AAAGGTTAGAGGCGTCAGTTGCATAGAGATTGTGGGTTCGCGCTACTACTAAGAGTTTGTGGACTGCGAGGGAGAGTACTATATATTGAGTCTCTGTCTTCATCGAGCCTGGTGCATTTTACTGGTGTTTAGAGGTTCAAGTTTTTTCTAATCCGAAGGTGACATTATTGGTGTTTGCTAGAGTGGGTGGCAATCGTGGTGGGAGAAACGCTGGCTGGTTCACGTGACCAAACTGCGTATCTGCTCAATTTTCGCCGCCGCTTTGCCTGGCTATATGCAGTGGCCGGTGTATTTTGTTGCTAGGGGGTTGTGGGTGCTGGTCGCTGCTCTTGTTGACTCCTGGCCTCTGGTAGACCCTTGGGATCTGATATTAGATGGGCGGGAGGTATGGTGTGCACTGGGTGGGTGTTTGTTGACGGGTGGCTGAGATTTACGTTCGGCTGACATCGGGGTCCACGCCATGGCTATGTGCTTCATTTCACTGCTGAGCAAGACTACCCAGTTGGATATAATATTTCTCAGAAGTATGCTTCTCTGTCAAGCGGGTAGCTATTGAGGGGAGACAATATAGTATATCTTTTGGAATACGTTCTCGGTATAAAGTCAAGGATGGGCGGTGAGCAAGAGGGAGTATTCTCAATGACTGTGTTTATTGTTTGTACAGGCTGAGCCAAAGGTGAACACTGATGCGCGCTGGTGGTTCCATGCTTTGTTAACATTGTACTATCAATCAGGCAAATGGTAATCTTATTAAAATTGATGCTGGACCTGATCTTCCATGAAGTGTTCGCCTATTTTCGTGGAGATCTCATGTGCGACTTGCGAGGTTATTATATACAGGAAGTCCTAAGAGGCAAGGAGAGGAATCAGCCAATGCATCAATCCATCAAATTAGCAAAGATTGGTTTAGGCTGCCCGCTCTTCCCCAAAAAATGTCACGGCGTTCTTTAACATCTCACAAATGACTGTAACCCAAGTCTGACTAACTGTCAGTACAACGGCAGGGTATCTCAGCCAGAGTCGGTCCTTTGACTTCGGATACTTCGGGAATTATCAGAACAAGCGAGCTTAAACATCTCCTTCGATGGTGGCATTCTCCATTCCATCGATAAACTTGCATGGCCTCAATCTGTTGGCATTGGACCGTGATGAAAGCAATTATGTTCGGTAATATAACTTAAAAATGCAAAGATGTAACATTGAACTTGCAGTAATAAGTTTGTGTGTTTGGGATAGAACCTTGCTTGAGTTAAGGATACATTACTGTACGTTGTTGCTGTTTGAATTTTATTTCACCCCACCATGAAGTAACCATACCCTAATTTGGTCTTGTGTTCTAGAAAACAGATACGTGTGACGAGTGCAGAATCTGTCGTATATTGCTAACCTTCATTTTAGCTCAATCTAAGTCCTAGAGGTCTACCAGTGCATGCGCAAAAATGTGAATGTAAAAATATTCCACTGTAATTGAAGTGAAATTGCTCGGTTTCTTTTTGTGTCCGCGAGGTTAAGCACTGCGCTATTCACTCGCGCCATCATATTGGATGGTATGCCAACTGGCTGCACAATTTTGAATATGCAATTTAGACGAACGTCTCTCAGGAGTTGGAAGAATTCACTTTGTAGAAGGCATTCTCCCCACCTGGTCCATGTTTAATTGGTCAATCCCATTCTGGGTGTAAATGACTCACTAATGTCACCTGCGTTGTAACAAAATAGGGCATGTGTGGTACCTGTCCTTGCACATGAAGTGGTGTTCAAACAGGTGTTTGTAAGGTGCTTTGCATTAAAGCTTAGTTCCCTGTTAATTATGAGGCTATTAAGACAGAAACAGGGCAAGTTCGTTAGATAAACACGAGGAGCGTGGAAACCACGGTCTTTCCGATCGATTTGGGGGGGGGGGGGGGGCTGGGCTAAAACCTTCCCTTCACCCAAATATAGGAATGGGGTTATGGAGTCAATTTAATATTCAAGCAAATAACACCCTCCGTGATGGAATACTGAGGGGCTGTGGGTAGAGGGGGGAGAGAAGAGAGGGGTCGGGGGAGAGAAGTATAGAGGTGAGTGGGGAAGGTGAGGAAGAGGGGGAGAGAGAGGAGAAGGAGGGAGGCAGGAGTGAAGGAGTGTGGGGAAAGGAAAGCAGCGAGTGGTGACAGTAAGCGAAAGGTAGACGTGCGGTGAGTGTTAATTATGAATTCACAGTGGTCTCAACAAAAATGATTCGCATAGAATAGTACATGAAAGATGGAGACCAAACTGAATGTCTGAATACATTTTAATATAAATACCGCCGGAGACAAACACCGCCCGGTACATTTCATTGTCCCGGATGACAAACACCACCAGACATAAAACACCACCTAGATGGTCAGCAGCCAAGCTGCCAAGGAGCAAAACTCTGCCGTCTCACGTCTGAGCCAAACACTGCTCGAGATAAACACTGCGTCCGCTCGAGACAAACACCGTAGACATAATCACCACCGTCTGGACGCTGGAGAGGGAGAGATGGAAGAGCGAGAGGGAGAGCGATGACAGAGGTGGAGGGGAATGAGCAGAGAGAAAAGTAATTGCTTTAGAAAACAATACACACACACACAACTTGACCGATATCAGCAAGTTTTTCATTCATGTGGCATCAGCTGATATGAAGTCAGTGTATACCCTGCTTCAAGTAGCATAATTTACAAACCCAAAATCTCTGAGTGCTTTCTCCATTGTTTTGGGGGAGATTTCAATGTTAAATGTTTTTTTAAAATAACGCAAAAAAAAAACATTGCATTAATAGAACCGTTTTCAAGGAGATGTGCACAACATTAACTTATAAACAGCTGCCAGTTGTCATGTGGTGGGTTAAAAAACAATTTGGCTCTGTAGTGAGTTTTTTTTAACAGTTATAGTGGCAAACGGCTCAGAAAATCGGTGTGTTATCATCTTTGAAACTCACAAAGAGAACCCCATAACATTTCTAAAGCAATACGGTTTCATCATTAAGCATCTCTTCTTGCGTTGGCAGCTTAGCTGGCGGTTCTAATCATTTTCTTGGCGACTGTGTTCGAATGTGCCCTCTTCCAGTCACACTGGTACTCAATTTGTCGCCGACCTTGGAGGATGATAAGCTGAGTCAACCACCGTTGTATTAATTTCAGTGGCCAAGCGGGCTTTGAACCAGGACCAGGATCCCAAGCCGCCACCTTCTAACCAAGCAAAGACTCACAGGCTTCATATTACGATAACCAATTTGCTTTAGAAAAGCAGCGACGAGGACAAAGGAAAATGCGATCGCTCATCTCGTTGCGATGTTAAAATTGGAATACCTCTGGATCCGTGAAGCGTCTACCTCCATTTCCTGGCTGTACAAGGTATGTGTTGCCTTGAGCAAGAATTTCTTACATCATACATACACATGTATATTGTGTATATATGTTATAGATATCTAGTATAGTATATATTATATATTTTAATTATATATTTAGGGCGCTTTTTAGCTACTATGGTAAAAATCAAATTTGCGATAGATGATGTTGCAGATACCTTTCCAAATTGGAGGTTTACTATGAATAATCTAAAATCTTCCAAGTTTTATTATAAAGATTAAAATAATATTTTAGACTTGCGCAGGGCACTTGACCATCCTTCTCCATTTAGTACAAACATGGGGCGAAATTAAAATGAAGAATCTCTTTGATGAAACAAATTGAAAATAAATTCTCCTGAAAAGTAATAAGATGCTTAATATAAATCAAAGTTTCCTTGAGGCCGTGGGTATTTCCGTCCGTCATCCTCCATCACTTGAACAAGGTACGCAACTTGACCTCATTTCTTGTTCGATCCAGGGCTTTCGTGAAATGCTTGGATGAGGGCGACGCCTCTTTCGGCCGCATGCATCTCACGACGTTCCAATAGAGCAACCCTGCCTGCTTTGCTTTGACGTAGGGATTAAAGCTCTTCCAGTTTTGATGGATCCTTTTCTCGAAAAAGTCCTTTCTGGCAGTCGAGTGAGCATAAGGAGTATTTTTGTTTGAGGAGCAGAGGTCAGACTAGCTTCTTTCCCTGGATTGGTGAAGCCAGTACTTCGTCGAGATGGATCCTCCTGAACCCTCTCACGTCCTTCATGTTATTACCAATCGGCGGATCTTTCTGACGAATCTAAAGTTGGTCATGGCAAAGGAGTGCAAGGCCGAACGTTACCTTCGCTCAGGTCCGACAGATGGCGGCCCATTGTTTTGGTATGCAGCTATGATCAAGGAATGGAGGCTATGAAGGACTGAGGTCATTTCTTGGCCGCGGATGTATGCAGCATTTCGAGCGTCGACCAGTGCCCTTGATATAGTGCTTAGCAACAAAAAGACAACCTGCTTGATCCCCCATGGTCTAAATATGGCGTTCTGTGCGACCATGTATCTTGCTGGGATGATGACGCGCGTTTAGGTGAGAAAATGCCGAGAACTGCCCTTGATAACATCCAGATCTTGAAGCAGTTAAATTGGCACGAGTCTTCCAACGCGTCTGGTGACGGCGCCAGGTGCCTGAATGTTGGAAACTTGATGTCCAGAAGGGACGTCTCTCCAAGGAAAATGATCGTCAGTTGGAAGAGAAGTTATTTGTAGTCGTCTCGGGGATCTTCTGCTTCCAGAAGCTCTTGGCATGCTGAATGACAGAATTGGCCCATGGATGGATACGGTGGCTGTTGCTTGCTCATTCAGCAGCAGTCAAGGTACTGGCGTGAATTAAAATGGGCAGCACAGTCCCGGAAGGTTTGAATAAGTGAATGTCTTGCCCTCAGGATGCTTCATCGACCGAAGAGAGTAAATTGTTTTCTCAAAACAAGTTCTTAAGACATGGTGCCAACACGCAAAATAAAGAAGTTGATGATAAGGATGTTTTCAATATGAACACAGACCCACCCCGCGATTCCAAGTATTAAACAGCTGTCGTGTCAAAACACATTCCCTTTGACACGTCCAATCAGGTTCCACTCCTTAACTTGTTGAAAAGATGACGCGGGCTGTTTCTTCGCCTTGGGATGCTTTCAGCATCGGAATTGCCAGGATTTTTGACACACCATTCCCAGTGACCAGAATTGGCAGCCTGTCAACTTTGTCTCTTCCAGTTAGGTCTGGCATCAGCTTGGAATCCAGTGGACTACCAGGGGTGTGTCACCTTAAAGCTCTGTTTATTCTCTTCAGCAGCGTTGCTTCCTGTGCTTACACGAGCGGCACGAGAATGGCACTTGGACTGAGAGAAAGTTATTTGTGTCTTGTCCCAATTTGCTTGCAAATGGAATTAGAACCCGACTTGCAGAACGATCGCTAAGAGAGAGTTCTATCCAGGCTCAAGTCTTTCAGATGTTAATCTCCTTGTCCCACGTTTTTTCTTCGGAGCTGGGAATCACAGGTGGTTGGATGGATGGAAGAAGATGGTTTGTCGACTTGACTAAATTCAAGTAGACGGAGGAGGAGGAAGACTGGAGGTTGGCTTGTTCAGAAGTTGCGCCATCTCCAAAAAGCGCCTTCTGTTTCCTCTTTTTCCTTCATCTCTTACGTTTCATAATTTTCTCTGAAGTCCTGGCAGTCTTGTAGTCAAGACTCCCGATCTTTCCTGGACGCCCCTTTTCACGTGAGAGCAAAGAAACTCCTTATCCTCATCGATTTTTATAAGATTCATAGCATCAGCGTGAGCTATGTCAATACAGCTCATCCAGGTCGGCCTTGAAATTGTCTTGTTTCTGCTATGTGTGTAGCAGTCTTCCGATTGATGCTTTTCTTTAAACCCTGCCACGTTGTGTGTAATTGTTTCGCGACATAGAGCTACCACATCAGGAAGGTGCATTAGTAGGGAATCCCGCTCTGTGGACCAGATGTTCATTAGCTCTATGATGTTTGATTCCACTTACAGTTAGGGTCTCATTCATTTCCACATGAAGGAGAACATCAAAAAGTGGAGAACTTTGGCCTTAGAAGGAAAGCTTCTGGCCAGGAAGTGTTGGATTAGGGGATCAATCAGCCAATGGCCTTTTTCGATCTAGTTCTGGAGGCCATTATCCCCCAAAATATGCAGAAATTTCTGGTCGGAAAAGAAAAGAGAAAAACATCATGGTTAAGTGGGAAATGTTACAGAGTGGTAAAGTACACATTTAAAGTAACAAGTTTTTGCCAAGCTTGCGCTGTTAATTCATGCACGCATGAAGAAAATGCCTGCCTACTGCTGTGCGATTGTGCGACTTTCAACAAGAAATCTTCCGTTTCCGAATTTTGGACGCGAGTTGGGACTTCATTATTTTTAGATTTAGCAATTTATGAAGCCTGTTTTCATTTCTTCACATCAATATTTAATATCATTTTTATGCATTTAATTAAACGAATATATTAATTAAACCCTCAAAAACTAGTAAATTCAGATGATCTCAAATAATACTTTTAAATTGATCTGCGAAAAAAGGAAAAAAAATCATTTTTTGGCAGTTTTTGATGCCCTTTGTGCAAACTTTGCATCGCTTGCGCAAGTTCACGTACATGACTCAGAAAAAAATATTTTACACTGATTTCTAGTAGGAACCTCACTGAATGGCAGGTTCTGTGCAGTGTAAAAAAAAATTTTCATTTTTTTAAGAGCATCCTAATATATATATATATATATAATATATTATATATATATGTTGTGTTTGTTCGTCTTTCGGCTGCTCCCGTTAGGGGTTGCCATAGCAGATGAATCCGCAACTGTTTTTGGCATATGTTTTACGCTGGATGCCGCTTCCTGACGCAGGACCCTGGTCGCCTCGTTATGACACAGGGATAAGGGTTGGGTTTTTGCCATGATTCCGGGCTGCCCTACCCCTGTCATAGCTCGGCCCTAGTGCAAGAGCTCCGTCCTCAAGCGATCCTCCAACCAAGCCTCCGAGTAGCTGGATTACAGGGCAACGCACTACTACCGCAGTTATAATAATATATATATAATGTTTATTTGAAAGTCAATGGATTAAAATGTTAAATGTTAGGAGTAAACAAAACATAAGACTTGCTACATCTTGGAAACAAGCATCCAAATTAATTAATAAACTAAGTTTTCAAAGGGTTTTGAAAAATGAACACAATAAGAAGTTATAAACATCATTTTTATACAGAGGAGGGAAATAATAAAGCAATGGGGACTTTTATATACAGTGTTGGCTAGTGTTGGGTTGGCTTAATGGTTTGGGTGGTGGGCTTGGGATCCTAGGATCCTGAGTTCAAATCCCCCTGGCTGTTGAATCAATGCCAGGTGGGGATAGCTCTGCCTGTCATCCTTCTGAGGTCGACAAAATGAGTGTCAGCTTGCTGGTGTACTGTGTTGGAGTGGTGACCTGCCCAGGATTGTGCCCAATAGCCAAGAAGACTGCTTCAGGAGCAACAATGATCTGCACAGAGTATGGTCCCAATGGATGGATGGAGGTTATATATGTATATACACAGGGGGTAAATAAGAAAGCAAAGTGACGGTTGGGGGTGGGGTGGGGGGGGAGTTAACGGACTTCCCTTGCATTATTTTAAATTTATGAATAAATTAAGTTATTCCTGAAAATAAAACATACTCTTATCATGACTACTCAATTTGATGAAAGAAATGATCATATGAAAGGGGGCGAAGCCCAACCCCTGACAGGGGGAGTAGTATCAAAAGGGAGCGCTATGACGAAGTAATGTGTACCAGTTTGAAAAGGAGAAATATGAGTGAGCAGAAGCGAGCGAATATTGCGACATTGAGAAATGGTAGACATTACTGCGGCAAAGCCTCCCTTTAGATACTACTCACAATCATAAAGTTAATCATCCTGGTTGTCAGCACCTGAGTGGACATCACATTACCAATTAACTAATTACCACTGATTACCATAGAGAGGGGCTATTCTGAACAGCGGGGAAACTTTGAACGTTTGTGTGTGACGTCACACCACCCTAAAACTTTTCCGTTGATTATTTTTTTCAATTCACTTGCTTAAAAAAAAATTTTTTAATTATAATGATATTTTATAGCCATCAATAATTATTTTTGCCACAAATATTTTTCATTTATTTTTGCATGAGTTCCACAGTGAATTTCAAAATTGCAGCCTGAAATTGGCAAAAAGTTTGTTGTGTAAATTTCTCCTTGTTCTGTGGGATGTTGACACATTGACATGAGATCCTTTAAAGTTTAATGGAACCACACCTTACCATATTTGGTTGTGAAGATGTGCACAACATTTACTTTGACTGTAGTTTATAATTTTGTGATAGCACAAGTTCGAATATTTTGAGGCAACATTAAACACATTTCTGGGTAACTTTGAACAGTGTTCAGTGTTGCACCACAATACATTAACGTTGCTTGAACATAAATAGATGATTTGAAACTTGTTTAAAATATGCGCACAGGCTTTCACAAAATAGACAATAAAATCAAGCAATAAACCGAATGAATATATTTTTATGTGAAAATAACTTGCCCAGAAAGATGGTTCGAGGGTACAAACCTCGAGGGTTCGAGGTCACTAAGTGTGACCAGATCATACTGGCCGTGAGGGCAGGAAGATCCGGTGATCTCAACTTAAGGAAAGCGAGTAAGAAAGATAACATCTCATCGGACACGTGATACAAAATGAATGGGAAACTACAGCAAACAGTGGTCGTCCAACAGCAACTTAAGTGAGCAGGAGGAAGCAGTATTTGTGACTCACGTGACAGCTGTTTCAGCATGGGGGGAGGGTGGTTCCCCTTGACATGACTGATGTATGTATGCTTGCTTGTTCATACTTATCTATAGCTGGTCGAACTGGGTGCAATTCTCCAATAATTTCTCCAGACGATGCAGATGCATTATTATATAATATGTATATTATATATATATATATATATATTATATATATTATATATATATATTATATTATATATTATATATATATTTTTTTTTTTTTTAAGTCAGAGTCAACAGATTAGTGTTTGATGAAGTGTGGTTAATATACTTCAAAAAGGAAATACATTGTCATGTTCAAAGTAGCCCCAGTTATGAGACAACTTTGAAAGTTACAATATTTGTACAATCTTCAAAGTAGCCTCAACCCACGAGGTAACTGAATGCAAAGGGAAAAAACACATTTGCTAAAATATATATATACTGGTTTAAATAATACAAAATCGATATATAATGGAGCAAGTGTATTGTGTGTGTGTATGTATGTATGTATGTATGTATGTATATCCACTCTTCACCATTGGTTGGAACAGCTGCCTGACGTCACACACCATTGTAACCTGATATACTCAAGCTGAAGTGCCTGAAGGACCCAAAAGACCCCCGCACCCCCCCCCATCTCCAGGACCCAAAGACTCAAAGACCCAAATGACCCAAACATCCTTAAAGACCCAAAAGGTCAAAAAGACCCAAAAGACCCCGAAGACCGAAAAATACCCCAAATACCCAGAGACCTAAAGGACCCTGAAGACCAAAAAGACCCAAAGACCCAAAAGATCTCGAAGACCTGAAATACCCAAAGACCCTGAAGACCCAAAATGCCCCCAAAGACCTAGAAAACTCAAAAGACCGAAAATACCCTGAAGACCCAAAAGACCAAAAAGACCAGAAGAACCAAAAGACACAAAAACCCAAAAGCCACTTTAGGACCCAAAATACCTAAAGACCTGAAGTACCAAAAATACCCAAAGGACGCAAAAGACACTGGGGATCCCGAACACCCAAAAGATCCAGAGGACCGAAAATACTTCAATAACCCAAAATACTAGAGGACCCAAGACACAACGGGATTCTCACGGAACCATGGAAATTCTGCATCACATAAAATGTGACTTCAGGTCCCACACACACACACACGTCCTTACCCCCCCCTCCCAACTCTGACGATATCTCTCTCTCTCTCTCTCTCTCTCTCTCTCTCTCTTTCTCTCTCTTCTCTCTCTCTCTCTCTCTCTCTCTCTCTCTCTTCTCTTTCTACCACCGTACGCAAACTCTGTGCTCCTCTCTCCTTTCTTCAAATCCTCAAACCCCCTCCAACCCAATGTCCTCAACTTCCCTCCCCCACCCCCTCAAAATCCCCAACCACTTAATCCTAACTCTGTCCCCTCTCTGCCCTCCCTCCACCAAGCCAACTCTGGCATCACTCACCCTTTCTTCTTCAAGTCGTCGACTGCCCAAAACCCCAAGTACTCAATCCCCTTTCCAATCCCAGTCCTCAATCCCCCCCCTCTCTACCCTTCCCAATGGTCTCAATCTCCCTCTTACAACTCCATGCACCATCACCCCCAACTCTCTGACCTCCCTCCCCATTTCTTCCTGTTCTTCACAACGTTGCAAAAATAAACACAGGGAACTTTGGCGCATGAGAAGACTGTTCGGCCTATCATGCCTGCATTGTTGTTGTTCCCGTTTGCTAAGAACAATGTTAAAAGGAAATAATGATGGAACGTTAAATTCACAATCACTTCCCCCTTTCTTCCCCTATCCTCACTATAATTCACGGACCGGTGTTTGTGTGTTTGTTTGTTTGTTTGTCGCGCTACGACTCCGACAGTTGCCGGCCCATTCCATCCAGATTCCATCCAGGTACACACTTTATTGATTTGTGTTAACGTTTTGGCATGCTTTACCAGATTACTAGTGACTGTGCCACGCAACACAAACCAAAGTTTTGGCATGCCCAGCCATGTGTGAACAATCTAATGGAAGCCTGAATGTGAGTCCCATTTGAGGTCGGAATCACACACAGACGTGTGGCTACCATGAGAAACCGGATGAAGCAACTGAAAGCCTGATGAAATCAAGAGGACAAATCGTCCATTATCTACAAAAATAATTGCAGCAATTGCAATGCCCACCCCGTTGGAGAGACCTCCAAGTGACTGAAAACAAGGTTCCATGAACACCAGTTACCCGTACTCAGAAAGGACCCCCTCTCCCAGGTTGAAATGTATGGCATCAGGCAAGGCCACAGATTTATGTTTGCTGAAGCTGAGGTGATCGGACAAGCAGGTAACCGAATGTCCAGGTAGCTGCAAAAGGCCTGGTATTCTAATGATAATGAAATCAACAGCCATGTCGATTTACATCCGGCTTATCAGGTATCAAGTCATCAGCTCAAACACCAGCAAACTGGATGAACATTGTGAATCACCGAATAAAGGTACAAATCAATAAAGTAATCAGTCGTAATTAGTTAATTGGTCATATGATGGGCTGACCGGGTGGCCTAGAGGTATGCATACCCCCCTCCAAGCTGTTTAGCCTGGGTTTGAATCCTGACCCAGCTATAAACTGTCATCCCAATGTTTCACAGGCAGGGTAATTCATCAATGCGTCTGCTGTCCCTGTGATGGATGTTAAATGGGAGTCCCATCTGATAGCATTCGTTGGTGGATGTTAAAAATCCCATGGTGTCCTTCGTGAAGAGTAGGCAAGCTATCGCCAGCACCATGAACAAATTACAAATTCCTGCCCTAACCAGCAGAGGGAATTGCAACAGCGGAACAGCACTGCACCCTCAGCCAATGGTGCTCCCTTGCAGTCTTGGGCTGCATACGGACGAAGAAGGTAACGGGATGCCAACTCAGGTGCGAACGAACAGGATAATTAATTATATATATACTTCTTCTTCTCCTTTTCCTTCTTCTCTTCCCTTTAGAAGGGGTGAAGTCCAACAGTATCAAGCTTCTGCTCTGCTTTGACCACAATACTCCTCCACTTCCCTCTGTCCTCAGCCATCTCTCTCTACTCGCACCTCTCTCTCCAACTACCCCCACCTTATTGATATCGCTCCTCACACAATCTTCCCATCTCAACCTCGGTCGACCTCTTTTTCCTCCTACCTTACTCCCTCAACCGATCCGCTCTCTTTGCCATTCTCTATTCCTCTGTCTACACCAAGTGTCCAGCTCACTTCAGCCGGCTTTTTGCCAATCTCCTCCCTCAGTGCATCCACCCTCCTTCTATCCACCCTCTTCACTCCTGCAATCCTCCTGAACCAGTTGTTCTTGCAGACCTGCAACCTCTGTTGTTGTCTTTCTGTCATTGCCACAGTTTTGAGACCGTAAAGGTAGGCCGGCATCACACAAGTCACCATAACTTTCCCTTTTAATTTTCTTGATATCTTTCTGTCTTCCGTTATTCCCACCACCCTCCTCTACGCACTCACACTCACATGAATCCTCTTCCACATGTCTACCTCCGAACTACCATTCCCAGTCAGTGTTCTCCCCCAGATACTCAAACCTATTTCCCTGTCTGATCTCCTTCCCCTCTCCACTGATATTCATTTATTTTCTCTGCTGCCTGACCCACATCACCTCAGTCTTCTCCATATTCATCTTCAGCCCATGTTTCTCAAATGCCTGCTTCCACTCCCCCAGTACTTCCTGCATCTCCCACCCACTCTCCATCTACAGCCAGATCAGCCACATACATAATGTTCACCCTCCTGCTTACCATCTCCATCACCATGATAAGCATGAGTGGGCTGAGAGAGCTTCCCTGCATCAAACCGATGGTCACGCTGAACTCCTCCGACATCCTTGGACCAATCAAAACACTTCCCTCCGTTCCCTTGTACATCCCTTCCAACAACCTGACTTCTGCTTCTGGCACTCCCATCCACATCAGTGTCACCATCACCATCTCTCTTGGGACAATGTCATAAGCCTTCTCCAGATCCACAAATCCCAATGCCATTTCCCCCTGCACCTCCAACCTCTTCTGCACCAGCTATCTCAGCACAAACCTCCCATCCGTCACCCCCCTACCCTTTCTAATCCCCCTACCTTGCTCTTCGCCGATCTCCATCTCCACACTCTTCCTTATCTTTCCATCCAGAATCCTCTCCAGCACCTTCATGACATGACATGACAGTGGTGTAATATCAAGAAAGGAAGCAGCATATGCCATTCTTAAAGTCTTTCATACGACTTCGCTGGGGTTCAAATTGCTGACCTCCAGGACTCCAAGCAAATGCTCAAGCCATTGCACCACCGAGTGCGGCCTGACAAATGAATCACGTAAATACTACACAATTATTTCTCACACAAGTACATGTATTTATGACTTTGCTTATTTATGATCGGGCACCAAACTATCTAATCTTCTGTCTTCTTCTTAGAAATAAATAAATCAATCAAGTGATCCTGCTCCATGCCAACGTGTTGCGGCAGTGTTGGTTGTATGTACCAGAGGCAGGGCCGGTTCACAGCTCATTTGGATTAGAACACCGTCGCCACCTACAGCAGTTCCAGAGGAGGAGTTTAAATCATGACACACTTCTCAACATTGGTGAGAATGAAGGCCACATGCTGCAGAAAGCACTCTGTTACGGCAGAAAGGCTCCTGTATAGGAGGTGGGAGGGATTGGTGAGTGAGGTCATTTCAGGAAAGACAGAAAAAAAGATATTCACCTTTTTCCAGAAGAAGTGTGCAAGTTGACTCCAATTTTTTGGAGTGAATTGTGCAGTAGGAGACAGAGTTGGCTTGCTGCCACCAGGATCAGGATGATGTGCTGTGATCTGCATGCGGATATACATCAGCGGTTGTGCAGGGACACAAATCGACCTCGCAAAGGACATTCCATTTGGAGGCGGAAACATTTATGACCTCCACTCCCCTTTGCAATTGGATTTTTTTTCCCCCCAGTGATCTACAACTCATGGAGGAGCTTGTCCATAATCTATTGCATGCCGGACAAAGACTTCTGTAGACATCAGTGTACTTTTATATGAATTACCAACATATAAAGTAGGTAACGGAGAAACATGATATAGGACATTTGAACCTGGGCTCCCTGGATTATGAGACAGGGATTAGAGATGAGAACATGAACAAGCAAACCTAAATGGGGTTTGCAGCAAATGTCTCTTTTCTCTTTAATCCCCTGCTCAGATCTACTCTCATTCTTCTTGTTTTACACCTTCATCCTTCAACAACTCTTATTTTCAATTTTCTTACCTTACTCCACCTTGCCCAACTTCCTTGTGCAGTATTTCTTTTTTTTTCACAACTTAACCACACTCCACATCCATTGCCACACAATTTCCCCCAAACCGTACTTATTTTGATTTAAACATTTAACGGAAGTTAATGGAACATTGAGTAGGATTATGGGACTGCAACCTTAATCTTTCACAAAACTCAAGTGTTTTCCTTTTGCTAAAGAAAAAGAAAAAAAGATAGGGGCAATATCCCTGGGCGCTCACTTGGTCGTGGCTGGAAAACAAAAATCAGGAAACCACCGGTAGGTGTGGATGACCCACAAAATATGTAACAGAGAAGAAAGTAAATACTTTGTGGGTGTGTGGTTTCAGAGAAGAGACAAAAAATAATATTTTGGGGGGAAACCCCCGTGTAGATCCCTTAGACCCGGACTTTTTTAAATGTCGTGAACAAACTTTGGTGCATACCGGGTGATGAAGGTTGTCATCAAGTTTCATCAAAATCGTGTGTGTAGTTACGGAGAAGAAATTGCAAATGTTTGCGGACGGACGACGCGCCATCCCATAAGCTCCCCAGATCTATGTTCCAGTTGAGCTGAAAATAACATTCAAAATAAGTCGATCCTTAATTACAAATCAAACTTTTTCAAACCTTCATCAGCTACAATAATGAACTATGTGACTTTTCAAATCAATTCAGCCCTGAATGAGGAACGTAAACAAGCAACAATGAAACAGAGCTTGTGGAGCCCCAGAAGGGAACAGATACAGCCCCTCTCATCTCCCAGCTGTCAGCAACGGTCCCTTGAGGTCAACACGAGTTTCTTTACCCACGACAATCTGCCAGCACATCTCAGTCAGGATGTTGGCATCTGCAATCAATCTTCTGCTCTATTCTCACCAACCCATTCCCTTTCTGCTCATCCTGGTCAATCTGATGCATCAGAGCTGCATTTTCTCTCGGCCTTTTGTCTTCATGCAACAGCTGTTATTCCAGACAGTTTATTACAGGTAGACTCAACGTAAAGGTATAGGAATTGTGATAGGGATCAGAGTGAAATGAAAAACAGAACTTTGTCAAAATGAAACCAAAATAATTATTTGACTTGCAGGGTGGAGACAGTGACTTGGGCCAATGACACAAAATATATCATCACGGAAATCCAAAACTACATTTGTACATTGTGCAATGCTTTGAAATTTATCTGAATAATAATGCGAGAAGAAAACAATGCATTGTACAAATTTATTTATGTCATGATGGCTTAACTATTTAAAAGTTTAACGTCACTCGAAATACAGCACAGAGCCCAGGAAGATGTCATAACAATGTCGGTTACGTTAACCTCCTCAACGACAGGTTATCTGCAACCAGAGGTTGAACAGATCTCACTGCCAATTAAACTTCTTACAGCACTTTCACCGAAAGCCTGCATCCTAATACTCAGTGTGAAGATGAACGGAATAATTTTCTGAGATATCATAACGACACCATTAATAACAAACAAACCATTCCTTTCACACCATGGGGTGCAAAGGGCCGCTGAGGCAGTTTCATTTGTCAAAGAAGTACAGTCCTGGACAGGTCGCCATTCCGACACAGGATATACCTACACCATTAGTACATCTTAATTAAGCTATAAGTTCTTGCATGGCTAGAAATGCTGTCTTAAACATTAGTCATTTAATGAGAAAGAAGGTCAATGCTACACCAGGTAGCTATTGTACTTATTTATCAAAGGTATGTATTAAAACAAAACAAAACTTAGGAGAACAAAATGTACTTATTTGTTGAACATCATTTGTCTTGTAATTTTAAAAATTATATTTAGGACTGGTGTAACTTCAACGTTGCAGATTTGCAACAAGACAGCTCAGTAGTGTAGAAGGCTCAATGCCATGTTATCAAATTATGGACAGGGTCCACAACAAGGGTATGACGCCTCAGAATTCACATTCGATAAAAAAAACTGTACTGGTCATTTGCAACTTGTGCAGAGCGATGAGCTCGATGTCTATAGCCAAAAAATCCACAATGATTTCTCCAACCTCAAGTTGTATTACCCGACAATTTTTCTGCCCAGTAACACATGGTTAATCGAGCCTCCAATCTGTGTTCAGGATCTTAAAGTTTCCAATGTGTATAAGCCACTCGCACTCCTGCTCTCCAGCAAGGGTTTAGCCTGAGATACTTCTCCAGTACTCATTGCCAGTGATTTCAACTGCCCACATACTGAATGTGAGTACAATTATGAAATCTTGTGTGATTGGGCCTCCCAATCTGACCTCCAGTTGCTTTTACAAAGACTAGAACCTGTGACTTTCTTCTCAAGCTGCTGCGGTACCCACAACAACCCTGACCTGGCCTGGTGGAAAAGTAACTCCTCACCCACCCCTCAAATGACTTTGTTAGAACGCTTCCCAAACTCTCACCCCCACCCAGTCCTCATCAAGCACACTCCCCTAGTTGCTCCTACCTTGTTACCTGATAAGTACTGGAACTCCAAAAAAGCCGATTGGGAGATCTATTATGATCCAACAACAAAAGCATCACACTCCCTCCTTGCTCCTGACTCAGAATGTTGAAGTCACCGATGCTGCCTTTTGCTTCTCTGGCATGGAAATTTCCAAGAAGTGCATCCCTCGAGGCCATCGGAAATAATATATTCCTGGATGGGATCACAAAAGTGAGTGCTTGCACAACACAGTAAAGACTGCTCCGAACATGAAGAGGCGAGCAATGCTGGTGCCGAACTTGAGTCTCGACCACATGAGGCCCGTAGCTCCAGATGGCAGGAAGCAGTATCAACCATCAACTTCACTCACTCTAGCCAGAGAGCATGGAAAATGGTAAACTGCCTTACTGGTAGATCAGCAAAGAAGCGAGCGTACCGAATATCTCCCGACTCCATAGCAAGAACCCTCATCAGCAATGGCCACTACCCCAAACCAGAAAGAGCATTTTCAAGCAAAGTAAATGCCAAACTGAAGCAGTTCTTGACAGCATTATCTGATTCACTTCTGGTTCTGGGTGTGGAGCGATGGCAGCTTCTCTCAGGGGTCTCTTCCGGCTTTCTAAAAGTTAAGTTTCCAGTCGTTATATGCCCCGTTTTAACCGTTTATTTTCTCACCTACATGTTTACTGTGTGTTCCTAGTTCGGGTTTGTTTCAAAAATGGTGCTATTTTGTGAGTTTTCGTCGACTTTGTCTTACCGGGTTCCTTGAGGCCTACCTGTCCTTCCCGTATAGGTGTACGATCGTTTTTATTTGTATTCTCTCCAAATTACCTTCAAGTCCTATTTTCGCCATTTTCCCAATGACCCGCATCTATTCCGTCCCAACTACACACTCTGTTTCTCGTCTTAAATTTAAAAAAAAACAAAAAAAACACTTTCTCCTTCCATACCCAAGAGTACCGTTCCTTCTTCTACGTCTTTTTACTCCTCCTTCTGCTGGCACACCATCTTTCTTCTATTTGAGCTGACCCACTCTCACCATTACCTTCACAATTTCTTCCTACAACCTTCCATTCCCTTATCTTACTTAATCTTCAAAAATCCATTAAAAAAAAAAAATTCCCTTGTATCCTTTCTATCTATACACCTCCTGTGAACACCTCTCTCTCTCTCTCTACCCCCCTTCCTGGTACTTTTCATTGATGCATCAGCTTCACTCTGCGTTTTCCATTCCAAATTCACCATACACCTCCACCATTTTACCTCAACTTTTCCTTTTCCAAATCTTACGCAATCCTCATTTTTAAAAATAAAAAATAAAATAAAAATTTCACTTTTGACTATACACCTCCCGTCACCAGGTGCTTCTCCCGTAACCACGTGATCTGTTTCCACCCCCTGCGTTTAACGATCCAAATTCACCATTCACCTCACGATTTTTTCTTCAACCTTTCATTCACCTAATATTATGCAATCTCTATCAAAAACAAACAAACATAATAACAATAAAAATGGTCTATAATAATGCTTCATTTTCCTCTTTCACACGTGTGGTTCTCATTATTGTATCATAATTCACTACTCTTCTTCTATTTCAACAGACTGCTCTCAATTCGACCTTTCCTTCATACCTTGTCTAAAAAAATCCGACTGTTACAACATTTTTTCTCTCCATTCTCTAAATTTACCTTCATTGCATCGCTCAAGAAATGTCTTTCATCGCATTTCTGAATTAATACTCAAAAAAAAAAACAGTGCTTCACATGTTCGCTTTCCATCAAACTCGCCATTTTTTTCCACCTTCAGTGCCAACTCTCCCTCTCACCCTCCCTCTCAAAGCAACCATCACACTTCTCTCCTCCAAGCTTCCCTCTCACGTTTCAAAAAACTCCCCCTCACCTTTCTCCCTCAACTCTCCCCACTCATCCTTCGCCCACCATTCCCCCCTCACTCACCTTTTCAAAGTTGCCCCCCAGCTCACATCCACAAAGCTGCCTACTTCCCCTGCCCTCTCTCCTCCATCTCATCACTCCACCTCCTCAAATCCTTAACTGCCTTCTGCCCCCTCTCTTATTACTCCCCACTGTACCTCAACCAAGCACCACAGAGCCTTTTCCCATCCTCCTCCGGCCCCTCCCCTAGCTCTTCTGCATCCACACACTCTTTCAACAACTCTCCTCACCTCCCCACCACCCCCTCCTCCCTTGTCTTCCCTCCCCTCACCTCCGCCAACCCCTCACCTCACCCTCCTCCCCTCCCCTGCACCTAAAGCTTCCTCCCATCCCTCTTCCTTAATAGTGTGTACTCAAATACCTGGGGCCTTTGCTCAACCTTGTAGATCTTTCCATACAGGTTGCAACTGACAAATCAGACATAATCTGCCTAACAGAAACTTTTTCTCCCCAATACATCTCTGACTGCCTTGTATCTCTCCCTGGGTACTCCTTCTCCGGTATGACAGACCTGAGCCTCATCCTGGTGGAGGAGTTGCTCTCTTCATTAAAGAATCTATTCCTGATGCTCCATGCACTGTCTCTAACTCCCCCATACCACCCAGGAATACCTCTGGCTACGGCTTCCCCTCCACTCCCACCTCATGTTTACATGAGTGTTGTACCGTCCACCAAACAGTGATGACTCCATTTACACCTCACTATCCGAAAACATGGGCCAACTTCTGTCTTCTCATCCAAACTCTCTCTTCCTCATATGTGGTGACTTCAATTGTCATCATGCCAGTTGGCTGGGTGTGGGTACCTCTCTCACCTGTCATGGCACTTCAGCATAAAACTTCTGCGACTCATTGGGACTGATTCAATCGGTCAATTTCCCAACCCAGATCTCAACCAATGGTACTCTATCTCCTGTAAATCTGATTTTGACAAATTTCCCTGAAAATATCTGCTTTTCTTCCTCCGCTCCAATTGGTTCTTCTGACCACATGCTTGTCAAAATGAACATCTCTCTGGCTGTTATCAGAGAGCTGGGGGAGGGGGCCGGAGGAGGATGGGAAAAGGCTCTGTGGTGCTTGGTTGAGGTAAACTTCCAGATGGGTCTCCCATCTCCACTTTCTCCAACATCAACTCATCCTGGGAATTCTTTCAAAGAAACTTGCTCTCTCTCATGCACAGATTTATCCCCTCTCGTCTTCAATTGTACTACCCTTCCTCCCACCCTTGGTTCACTGAAGCTTCTGGCGAGGCAGTTGTCCTGAAACAACTTGCCTTTGCCTCATGGAAAGCAAACCCAACTGAGGGTAATCTCAGTTCCTTCCATAAAGCTCGGAAAAGTGTGTGTCTACCCTCAGGGGAGCCAGAAAACAACATCTTTCCAATCTCAAGTCTGAACTCTCAAACCTCTCTCCCTCCTGGACTCTGTGTCCTTTTCTCCTGACAAGGTGGAGAGCTTGCTGTCAAAACTTGACTCAGATTCTGCAACCGGTCCAGACGGCATCAGCTCAAGTGTCCTAAAAATATGTTCTGCTGCTCTTGCTCACCCTTTCATTTGCTCACGGTCATCTGCCATCTGCTTGGAAATCAGCAAATATTACTGCCCTGCATAAGAAAGGTGCAAAAACGGATTCCTGCAACTACAGACCAACTAGCCTTCTCCAAATCGACAACCAGGTTATGGAATCCATCATCGCTTCTGACATTAAATCCTTCCTCTTCTCCAATGGCTTGATTTCTGATCATCAAGTTGAATTCAGAACAGGTCACTCTACCCTGGATATGCTGCTTCTGCTCTCCCAACAATGGATGGAGGTCCTCAATGCCGGACATGAAATCAGAGCCATATCCCTAGACATATCGCGTGCTTTTGACATGGTCTGGCACCCAGCGCTGCTCACCAAACTCTCTTCCTATGGTATCCAAGGCATACTCCACTCATGGCTCGCAGACTTCCTCTCCTGTCGCAGCCAACGTGTGGCCCTAAATGGAGTTCTCTCATCCCCTCTTCCTGTCCAGGCTGGAGTTCCTCAAGGCAGTGTTCTGGCCCTGTTATTTTTCTGGTTTTCATCAACGATCTCTCCGACTCTGGAAAATCTTCTTTATCTCTTTGCTGATGACTCCACCCTCTACCGTACATCTGTCATCCCTCAGACCGGCATGCAGCAGCTTCTTCATTTCTGCAGTTCAAAATAAAATCACAAGCTGGTCCAACACATGGAACATGCCCTTCAACCCTGACAAATCTCACTCTCTCACTACGTCTCTCTGAAAGGACCGTCTGGAACACTCCCTCACCCCCCCCCCCCATCTACTTTCTCAACAATCCTCTTGAAAAAGTCCTTTCATTCAAGCTTCTGGGTCTCACTATATGCCATGATCTTCCATGGAAAGTCACATTTCCAAGCTGGCTTCCAAAGCCAGTCGTCGACTGGAACCCTCCATCATGCAAAGTCCTTCCTTGCACACCTGAGCTCCTGAACACATTCAAAGCTTTCATCCACAGCTTGATGGAGTACTGCCTCCCCTCTGGGCTGGTGCTCCTGCCTCCCACCTTTCTTGGCTTCACGCTGTGGAAACCAAGGCCTTTAGGATCATTGGTATCTCCCACGATGAGGCTGAGTCGTTAGGTCTTTCACTCTGTCACCGCAGGCAGGTCGGTGATCTTTCTGTCTTACCATCTCCCTCTCCGGCCTCACCCCCCCCCCCTTTCTCTCTCTTTAGATATGTCCCCCCCCCATATTTCCTCAAGGTCCGCCAGCACCCTTTCTGGTAAAACTACCAAAATCAAATCACTGCTCACATTCACTCTTTCATTCCTCTTTTTCCCTGCCTTTGGAACAAACTCTCACACTCTCTTCCATCACACTCTTCCCTCCAGGTCTTCAAAACAGCTGTTCACCACCATCTCTTATCTTCCCCCATCCAAAACCATGATCTTTTCTACCCCCACTGTCCACCCCAAACCCACCTACTTCAAATTCCCTGCTTTCCTTCCTGAAAGTCCCTGTCTTGTAAGGCCCTGAAAGTCCTAGTAGTGTCCATCTTTTTTTACCCTCTGTACCTTTCCCCATCCCTCTACCTTCCACAGATCTCCTCATGTCTCTGTTCCCCACTGTTTTTTCCTTCCCTCTCTCATCCCTCTTGTCTCCTGCTCCCCTTGCAGTACATTTTGTGTGTTAGCTCTCATATGAGCCTCGACGGTGTGTACAAAAAAAAGGGGGTCCCACTTCACTCCATCCCATGCACCAGTCCAAACCCAGCTTTCGTGGACTCTGTACTTTTCATACCAAGCTTCTGCATGGTGGGTCCTCTGGCCCCCATTCTTTACTATGGGACTGCCTTTACCCATGGCAGGTCCTGTCATTGGCTGCCTGCAGCTTGTGGGAGGTGCCATCCTCCGGGGTGTCCTGCCCACGGGGTGGCTCTAATAAAATTTGTCCATCTCCTCTTCTGGACCCAACGGTATACTACATCACCATGGCTTGCTTTGCACCGGCCAGACAGATCGTAATCGTTCTTTTTGAAGCACTGAGCGCTTTCCAAGGCCCTTTCTGTTGCCACAAGTCCACACCTGACCTTGCCCGCTAACAAGAGGTTTTTACGCACACTGTCTATAAATTACATATGCTCCCTCTTCAGCATCACGTGTAACAAGACGACTCAATCTGACAGGTCCCTGATGCATGGCAATCTAAACCTACTCAAAACACACGGTCGAGGTTACACTTATCACTGTCTAGCTATGGTCCCCCCCCCCAAAACCCCCCAAACCCCACACCCTCTTCCATGAAACAGGATGATCTGCATCATGTTTGCTGTTTGAGATTATTGTTTACTTTGCCTTCATCCTTGTCATCTTTTGTCTGTAAGTTATCAGGCATGCACTGGAATATAATTAGGTTTAAAATACGGTAAATGCCATTCATTGTTCCCAGCTATCAATGCAAACAATTCATTGAGAATACTTAATCTAAAACCATGAAAAGCTTGATAATAGCAGAAGCATCATGGGGACTCTGTTCACGTGGGATATTTCAATGGTGTCAGAGTCATAACAATAAATTGCCAGGTGGGAGTGGTAAGTGACATACTGGTTTGGAAGGTTTGGAGGACAAAGCACAAAGGAACCATGCGTGCCCATATGGCCAGGCTGTACCTTTTCACTGGCTGCCATTTAAAGAGAACGTTTTGGGTTGGCTGTTTTACTATAAAAACACTCATACAGCAACACAGACAGTATTCTTGGACCTGCCTTCGCACGTTCACCAACATTGCAATCAAAGGCAAAGCGGAGTACATTTTAACGAGAGTACATTAAAACAACCGGCAAAACTCAGGCTGTGAGTGTGTGCTCTTGGAATGAGACTGTGTTCCATATGTAGATTTTACCATTTACTTTCAAACAGAACTGCATTCACAAAACCAGAGCGGTCACCACATCAGCGTTCCAAAATGAATGAGATAAAAGCATGGGAATTCATGATGCGACTGCTCGATAACATTTAGCAGACCCAAAACTTGATGAACCAACAATAAATAAATAAAAACTGGACTTTTGTGAATGATCAAAGAGAGGTAATTACACATCTACGATCTCCTGTTACAGTACAAGTCATTCACCTCTTATTTTAACACTTGCTTCATGTAAATTAATGATCACAATTGCAAGGGCTATATCACTCAGCTATATTCCTCGTGATTGGAACACAATGAGGTATTTGGGACCATCGAGGATATGATGCACCATTTCCTTGGGGAGATCACTTGGACCTCTGGGACCATGCAGATACCACTCCCTTCCATCAGCGACCACACTCTGTACAGAGCATCAGTGCTACCAAAGCAGTCTCCTGGGTAATTGAGCACAATCCTGGATGGATCACCACTCCAACGCAGGATACTCAAATGGCTCAATCGTCCCAGTCGTCATTTTGCCGACCTCGGAAGGATGACAGGCTGAGTCAACCCCACCTAGTACTAATTCAACGAAAAAGCAGGATTTGAACTCTGGATCCTCGCATCCCAAACCCACTAACCTATCCATTAAGCAATCACCAGGCATATGCAGATACCCCTGCTCATAAAAATTCATTTCAAGGACAAACAGGTATTTGAAGACGCAGCAAGGTTATTTGAATTATCATTCCTTTGTTATGATATCCCATTCTTAATTGACCGAAATTAACTTGTAGCTTTAACTTTAATAATGCATGGGATTTGCCTTATTATCTTAACCAATCAATATCCGTGTAGGAAATTTAATTTAAAATTCATATCCCATTTGAAACTACTTGCAGGGTCTATGTGGCTATATAGTATCAGCCAAAAAGGTAACTTGCACACTCTCAAAAAGTACAACATACCTGGATCTCACGTATTCATAAGTTTGTTACCTCCATATTACCTCCAAGCATTATGACACACAATTCGATGCACACTAAACGACCCCACACCAGAATGACAGTTTAGAACCGACTCAATAATAAAAAAAAAACTTGATCATCAACTAAACAAACAGCAAGACAGCAGATAATAGTGAAGAACAAGACCCACTGAGCTATCTTGTCCAAACAGTTGGTTGAAATTTATTTAATCAAACACAGAGCAAACTTCATCTCCATTTTCTTTTTAACGAGGGCATGATTAATAGGAATATCTATTTCTTTGAAAGAAAAAAAAACAAAACATTTTCAGCAAATATTTTGCTCCTCCAATTTAAGAGATCCAATGTTGTCAAAAATGACTTTGGTCATGTTCGTGCCTCTCCAATAAATCACTTCCATAAGAGTGCATTTTTTAAAAAAAAACAAAACTGATTCAGAGATGATCTGCTGCCCACAGGTAAACATTCGTTCATTCAGTCATTCATTCATGTACCATATGCTCTTTACAGAGCGTCAGTTCTGCCAAAGCAGTTTCTTAGGCAAGGGTTATGATCCTGGGCAGATTGCCACTCCGATGCAGGATACTAAACTGAGATTTCCGGGAATAACTACATCATACTCTTAGCGAAGGACACCACAAAGGACGGTTTATAGCTGTGTCAGGATTCCAACTGGGACTAGACAGCTCAGAGCAGAGTGGGCACACCTTGAGACTATCCAATCAGCCCTCATATGTAATCTGATATTATAACCAACGTAACCATTTATCTTTTTGTCAAATTCATTTATCACCTGAAATTGTAGTTTAATTCCATAGAATCACTTTCTTAAAACAGTCATAACTTTCTTTCCTGGAGCATACATCCCATTAAAAGGGATTCACTTCTGATTTAACGTTTGATTAAATGGAAAAAAAACAAACTCATTTTATCATCATTTCTCGTGTTGTGACCTAAAAAAAACACACACACACACACACACACACACACACACACACACACACACACACACACACACACACACACACATTGTGCAAACTCTCAAATTAGCTTTGGATTCAAAATTTTATTCTCATTAGTTATGATTAATGGTAATTTTCACCGCTGTTGTTGGCACATGAAATATTACATTCTCCATATACCTGACAATTTTATCCTTAATCACTTTGCTATCTTGAGCCATAATAGTTTTCACACAATTCTTTCTTTGCTAGTTCCATGGCAATGCGTACGTGCAATACGTATCAATGCATGAATCTGGTTTCTAAAGTTTAATGCGTTCTGACGTTTCCATAAAAGTAGGGACTTTCAAAAATGGATTGGCAGGGACTGCAAGGAGCCATCTCGCTTCAGGACTGGTCTCCCATATCTACTGCCCCTGATGCTAACTCGTCCTGGGAATTCTTCCAGGCACAGATTCATCCCATCTCGTCTTCAATTATCCTACCCTTCTTCCCGTCCATGGTACACTGAATCCTGCGGTGAGGAATTTGCTCGGTAACATATGATCTTCTCTTCCTAGAAGGCAAATCCGACTGAAGGCAATCTCGGGTCATTCCACAAAGTCCATGACAAATGTGAGCCCACACTCAGGAAAGGCAGAAAACAACATCTGTCCAACCTCTAGAATGAACTTTCAAACTTGTTTCCCTCATCGAAAACCTGGTAGTGCCTTGTTAAGTCTGTCCCTGGTTAAGGCACCACAGCCGAGTGTCCAAATCTTATCCCCAATCCCTCACTCTCAGTACCAATCCTTCCCTGTCATTCCCAACTGCTCCTAGACCGTGTGTCTTTTTCACCTGAGAAAGTGGAGAAGGTCCTTTCAACCCTCGCCTGTCACTCTGCAACCGAACCCAACGGCATCAGCTCATGTGTCCCATAAACATGCTCTGCTGCTCTTCGACATCCTCTCTCTCTGCTCTTTTCACACCGTCATTTGCCCTCGGTCATCTTCCAACTACTTGGAAATCAGCCGACTTCACTGCATTACGTAAACTAGAGAGTTCCTCGAACATGATACTCCATGCAGTGTTCAGGTACGTACTTCAATTATAATAAAATAACGATTTCAAAAATAATTTTAAAAAATCTCACACTTCTCTGCACATGTGTGATCAGGATAAATTCAAAGCCACAAGTACGGTAAAACAAGAAACGTGTCCTCCTATTGATGTTCCGATTTGTGTTCAAAATATAACAATCGATTTAAATACTTTGTTCCTCGATCATAAACTGAAAAGACAGAAAGGCAGAAATGAAGCAATTGCTTAACCCCGCTTTTTGCTTTACATGTGAGGGGTAATAGGTGCAAAAACTGATCCCCCTTAACTACAGACCTATCAGCTTCCTTACAATCATCAGCAAGGTCATGGAATCCATCATCAGAGTTGGAATGAAATCAATCCTTTTATCAGACTCATCGCAGATCACCAGTTTGGTTTCAGAAGACGATCACTACCTTGGAAATGCTGCTCCTGCTCTCCCAACAATGGATGGAGGTCCTCAACGTCAGACATAAGATCAGGGCAATCTCTCCATACATATGTCAATTCAATACACTTTGGCATCTCATATTGCTCTTCAAACTCTCTGTCTATGGCATCCAAGGCCAACTCCACACATGGCTTTTTGACTTCCTCTACTCTTAGCCAACGTGTGGCACTCAAAGGAATCCTTTCCTCTCCTCTCCCTCTGAAGGCTGGATCTCCCAAGGCAGTGTTCTGGGCCCAGTCCTATTGTTGTTCTTCATCATTTATCTCTCTGCCTCTCTGGAAAATCCCCTTTATCTATTTGCTGATGACTCCATCCTCTGCCTTGACATCCTTCAGACAGACAGGCTGCAGCCTCTTGCTTGTCTTTAGACCTTGACAAAATCACAAGCTGGTAATATGTCTTTCAATCCTGACAAATCTCACACTCTCATGATCTGTCTCCAAAAGGACCATCTGGCAACCCCCTCCCACAATCTACTTCTTTAACGATCTTGAGGAGATTCAATCATTCACACTCCTGGGTCTCACTATCAGCCATGATCTTTCTTGGGCAAACCACATTCCAAAGTTGGCCTCCAAAGATTGCCGCTGACTGGGAATCCTCCACCATACAAAGTCCTTCTTTGGCACACCTGAACTCCTATTCACCGACAAGGCCTCCATTTGCAAACTAATGGAGTACTGCTCTCCCCTCTGGGCTGGTGCCTCTGCTTCACACCTTGCTCAGCTTGATGCCATGGAAATTAAGGCCTTCAAGATTATTGGAATCTCCTGTGACTAAGCTGCGTCATTTTTCTCTTCTGCCGTCTCCTTTCTGGTCTTGCACCATCTGCTCTTTCCATGCTTTGTCCCCCCCTCCCAGGTTGCTGTGGGGTGCAAGTGGTCCACCATCAAACCCCTTCTGGGGAAACTACCTCAATCCAGGATCACTGCTCATACCCACTCATTCGTTCCTCTTTTTTTCCTCCACCTGTGCAACTTCCACATTCTCTTCAATCATATCCTGCCCTCCAAGTCTTCAAGACAGCTGTTTAGCACTATCTCTGATCATCCCCAATCCCAAACCATGAGTCCTCGTTATCCAAACCATATCCATAATTCCTAGAAGTACTTGCATCATGTATGATGAAGAATCAATAATACATGATGCAATACTTATTGAAGATTTATTGGTGAATAAGGGGATGGGGTCGTTTTTTAAAATTGCTTTTGGGATGTCCCAAGCATGACTGATGAACCGAAGGCTATGCCACAAGTAATTAATGAAACTATATCCATGCAGGTTGTTGTTATTCATCCAGTCAAGTTAAAACAGCAAAAGTTTATTGAAAAAAAGCTGGACTTACTAGTTGATAAAGCCGACGTTTCAGTGAGAATCTACCCACCTTGGTCACGGCAGATGTTAAAGAGAAGAAGCTTGTGAATCACCACGTGACCTCCACCGGTGGAAGGGTGAGTTGGTCTGTGGACCTGTCACGTACGAGGCAAAGCTATAACATCTCTTCCACGCTGTCTGCAACCGTCACATGACGCCTGGATTGGTAACAAAGTCGTGGGGTGTGTTCCATTAGCAAGTGGCTTGCCATCACGTGCCAATCCAGCTGTTCCGTATCAACCGCTTTTCAAGCTGCTTGGCAAGAGGAGCAATCAATCAAGGGAGGTGCTTGACGAGTGGTAAGCGATCATTGGAGGTGCTTGACAAGTAGTAAGTGATCAACAGACGTGTTTGGTGAGTAGTAAGTGATCAATGGAGGTACTTGGTGAGTGGTAAGTGTTTAATGGAGGTGCTTGACGAGTGGTAAGTGATCAATGGAGGTACTTGGCGAGTGGTAAGTGATCAATGGAGGTGCTTGGCAAGTGGTAAGTGATCAATGGAGGTGCTTGGGAAGTGGTAAGTGATCAGTAGAAGGTGGCTTGAGGAGTGGCTAAGTGATTAATGTAGGTATTTGGCGAGTGGAAGTGATCAATGGAGGTGCTTGGTGATCCGTAAGCGATCAATGGAGGTGCTTGGCGAGTGGTAAGTGATCAATGGAGGTCTTGGTGATCCGTAAGCGATCAATGGAGGTGCTTGGTGAGTGAAGTAATCAATGTAGGTACTTGGCGAGTGTAAGTGATCAATGGAGGTGCTTGGCGAGTGGTAAGTGATCAATGGAGGTGCTTGGCGAGTGGTAAGTGATCAATGGAGGTACTTGGCGAGAAGGTAAGTGATCAATGGAGGTGCTTGATGAGTGGTAAGTGATAAATGGAGGTGCTTGGCGAGTGGTAATGATCAATGGAGGAGCTTGGCGAGTGTAAGTGATCAATGGAAGTTGATCAATGGAAGGTTCTTGACGAGTGGTAAGTGATCAAGGAGGTGCTTGGTGAGTAGTAAGGGAGCCGCTTGTTAACAGAACGTCCCTCTTATGTTCACAAAATGGCCATTAGTTTTGGATTCAAAATGATTGGTGGCTATTTCTTCCATTCTACGATCACAGAGGATGATATTGAAATGTGCAGTTCATATTTTTATTGTTACTTCTACTATTCATCCTAATTCTATGAAATGTACAAACATGCAAAACTCCTCCCAACCCCTTCGCCAAAATGCACAGCGGAAGGTCTATAGATTAGCTTGACGGGGGGATGGGGGCGGGAGGGTGGGCGGGAGCTTCCCTTTCTTCCAACTCCCTTTTTGTTGATCTTTATTTTACTCTTCATAGAGCACTCTCCATAGCTGCTGCTAACAAAAAATTTCGTTTGGGGAAGTTATCACAAGAGGATCAAGTAAAAATGACGGCCCGGACAGCATTTGCTCGAGGACCACAATACCATTGTTTCCATGGAGACCGCCATGTTGTTAAGCTGTGCCGAGCACTGCATTCTGATGAACTATGGAGTGCTTGCTTGAGCACTTTGATTAATCAGCAAGCAGCTTGCTAAGTGAAAACACCACTGTTCTTCTCTCTCATCTTTAAATGTGGATGGAGGTGAGCACCCATGTTGTAAGATACGTGCAATTATTGTGTCAGACTCTTTGCAGTGGAGTCTTGATGCCTTGATAATGAACCCAGAGTATGTTAGTGGTGATAAATAGGTCTTCAACAACCACAAGTGAGTTAATTCTGATGGAAAGACAGTTCAAAGATTCAGCAGTGTTCCCACTTGTTACAATGAGCTTCAAAGATTCAGCAGAGATCCCACGCCATAGCTCCAAGGACGTAGTTAGATCGTGAGTATTATTAAAATGGAAGCAAATCTCCGACTCAAAGTTCAAGTGCTGGTATGCTCTTGCTAAGCGATGGCACTGCTCCAAGGCCACAGTGGAAGACGGAAAGCTCCACATCCACCATGGAATGTTTAAAAAAGAGCCCCGTCAGCCTCAGAAGATTCCAATTATTTTAAAGGGCTTGAGCTGAACAGGATCAAGGACAGCAAGATTGGTGGGACACAGACACTCACCTGCAGTATAGGAAAACATAGGACAACATGTCGTGTTGATGATAAATTATTCTCAAGTCGGAGCTCGGTCAAGATAGATTAATGCAAATAGTTAATTTAATTTGAGTGAGAAAGTTTGTCTCACACAAAAATGACATTGCACGTAAGTTGCTTAAATTTTGGAGAAAAAAATAAAAATAAAAACAGCCTGGATGTCCATTTTAAACGCTTGCAGAGCGTATAAATATCGTGACATCTAAATAAATAAATAAATAAATAAATAAATAAATAAAAGAGGAAAATAAATAAAATGTGATTCAGAGGATTTAAAAGAAGAAAATATAACGACAAACGTAAAAGAATTCTTTTTGATTGATCCAACACATTTTTGATATTATTGAGGAAAAATCCTCAATGTGCCAAACAGGTACGACCACACTAATTCGATATTGTACCAAAGTTCTGAAGAACAGTAAAGGCTACATGTCTGCATCCGCGTCCCATCATCCATTTATATGATTTGTTTAAACCTGTAAGCTCACAGACAACTTCATATTTGAGTTGATTGGTCTTCATTCGATTTCCGACAAGAGGATCTGCACTGCTGTCTTTCTGGTTCGCATGCAGGTTGCTGCATTTATCGGTACTCCGTCCTTTTGGTGGTAGAAAAGAGAGGGATGCGGGGGTTATGCCAGCTGTCCCATTGGTTAGAATTTCCTTATGAGTATAAAATAATTACACGTTACATTTTGTAAATAATAGGCCAATGTAGGCTGTTATCTTGAACCTTTCAAATTCCTGCCTTTCAAGAGAAACCGAGTCATGAGAACTATCCAGTTGTGATGAGCACAAACACATCATGTTCGTTACTTTGGATCAAAGAGATGGAAAATACGTCTCATTACCTTCTTCGATGGCTCACCTCCACTCAATTGTTCCTCTTTTTTTTTTAATGCCTGTGGAACCAACTTCCACATTCTCTTCGATCTCAATCTCCCCCCCCCCCCCCCCAGTTTCTTCCAGACAACTATTCATCACCACCTCAGATCATCCCATCCAAAACCATGATCTTTTCTACCCCGTGAAACTGACCCACCCCTCCTACCCAAATTTTTTTTTCTAGTTTTCCTTTCTGAGAGTTTTCTCCTTCATCCAGCTTCCCCTTCCCTTCATTCTTACCCGCATCCATTGTTTGTATATCTCCGACTACGTTGCTCCTCAACCCTGCTGTGAATGCTCCCCCTTCTCTTTCTCCTGTTCCTTTTGTTCTGTCGAGTCGTGATCCATTTTATGTTCTAGCTCTTCCATGGGTATATACAAAAAAGAAACAGAAAAATAATTTAAAATACTATATTTTCTTAATTTACATTCACAATCGACATCATATCATGAGTCTTACAAAATACAATTATGGCCTTATTCAGCTTTATATGGGGTGAAGCCAACTGGTGCTTTCCTGCTCTCCTGCTCTGTCCATAACACTCCTCCACTGCTCTCTAACACCAGCCATCTCTCTCCACCTTTCTGACATCCTTCTTCACACATTCCTCCGATCTCAACCTCAGTCTACCCCTTTGTCTCGTGCCTCACTCTTTCAACATAATCTTCTCTTTGGAAGTCTATCCTCCTCCATCTGCATGAGGTGTCCTGCCTACTTCAGCCGGCTCTTTACCAATCCCCCCATTCAAGCTCATCTGCACACCGATCTCCTCTCTCAGTTCATCCATCCTCAAATGTTTCTGTCCACTCGCTTTACTCCCAGTTTTTTGGGATGTATTCCCAGAAAACAACTGGGTCAGGAGTACTCCCACTCCTGACCCAGTTGTTCTAGCAGACCTGCAGCCTCTCTTCTTGCTGCTCTGTGAGTACCACCATTTCCAGACCATATAGGTGCACAAGGATACACAAGGACACGTGAGGAACTCAACTCAGGAGGAGGCCATTCGGCCCATCATACCTGCGCTAACCAACCCAGTATCATTACCCATCCACATCTAAGCTACATACCATTCACACAAGCCAATACCCCCATGCCCCACTATCTCCACTGCATCCAGGTACCTATCCAAATCCAATATCCACCCCCTCTACTGCCACTACATTTCCGGGGAGACCATCCAATGCATTAACCACTCTGACTGAAAGACCCCGACCTTAAAACTCTCATCTTATTAGCCCCTATTGGAATTATTCTTATGGATTTGGGCTTGTGGATATGGTCTCAATTTTCGTGTCCGAGCTTGCGTGCGAGCGTCTGCAACCATATCTCGGACATGTATGTACCAATTTTATTTCTACTTGGCACAAAGACAACACATGATGGCAAACATATGCACATCTTGTTTTTTTTCGACATCAGATCTAACATGGCCGACTGGCGGCAATTTCAGTTGTAAAAAAAAAAATCCAGCGTCGAACACGTCCTCAACCATTTTTTGACAAGCATTTACTGATGTTGTTCAAACTTGGCAAACAGATAAGGAATGATGGCTTACATACTGTATGCAGTTAATTTTTTTTTTCGAGATCAGATCCAAGATGGTCGACCGGTGGCCATTTTGTTACTTAAATGTGTCCCCAACCATTTTTCAGACAAGCATGGTCCGAATTTGTTCAAACTTAGCACAAGCACAGTAAATGATGGCGTACACGTGCCCCTAACTTTATTTTCCGATCTCATCAAAGATGGCCCACTGGTATACTGGCGGCCACTTTAGTTGTACAAAATATGGGCTGGCCCTTTAACTCCATGCAGCGAAATTACTGAAACAACGGGGACAATACATTTTTGTCATTTTTACTTGTTTACTTACCCTCAAGCTATGTATGGCCCCTGGTCCTAACACTGTCCACTCTGCCGAAAAACTGCACTGTACCAATATTATCCACACCATTCATGATCTTAAACATCTCAATCATATCTCCCCACAATCACCTCCTTTCCAATGCATAAAGTCCTGTCTCCTTCAGACGTACCTCATATAGCTTCGCCTAGCTAGGCCTGGAATCAATCTAGTCACTCGATGCTGTGCCCTCACTATGGCAGCTTTGTCCTTCCTCCGATGTGGTGACCAAAACTGCACACAATATTCTGGATGAGGTCTCACCAAGTCCCTATACAGACAAAACTACCTCCCTAGAACTCTAACTTATCCCCCTGCGAATACATCCCAAAACCCTGTTTGCTTTACTTATACATATATAGCTGCCTGGCAATGTGCCGTCTGCTTACCCCCAGATCCTTCTCCTCCATGCCACGCTCCAGACTGGCCCTTGCACCATGTGATCCCTATTTTCATTATTCATACCCATCCCCAGCACATTACATTTCTTTATGTTGAACTGAATCTGCCAATCATTTGCCCAATCTATTAAAGTATCTTGACTTTCCTGAATCTGATGACCACTCCCTCTGCTATCCACCTTCTGCTATCTCCAAGCTTTTTGTCCATCAGCAACTTGAGAAAGCAAACTCTTCACCCCACAATCCAGATCGTTGATGTAAATAATGAATAATAATGGTCCCAGGACTGATCCCCGAGGTACCCCACGACTTACATCCTCCAAGCAAGACATGCTCCCACTCTCAGCCACTCTTTCCTTCCCATCACGAAACCAATTATAAATCCAGTTAATTACCCGACCAGCCACTCCACAAGCCCTCACCTTGGCCAACAACCTCCGATGTGGTACCTTATCAAATGCCTTCTGAAGGTCTCGATATACTATGTCCACTACACTTCCCTCATCCACCCAATCAGAAACTACTTCAAAGAACCATAATAAATTTGTTAAACATGATCGACCTTTAGTAAATCCACACTGGTGATATTTATTTAGTTTGAAATAAATCTAATGTTTCCCTTCCTGTTCCTTAATGTCTCCAACACCTTCCTCACAACGCAAGTCAAGCTAACAGGTCTACAGTTCCCCAATTCTTCTCTGGAACCTTTCTTAAATAGCATTACATTTGTTACTCTCTAATCCTCTGGTACCTGGCCTGACTCCAACAAGCAGTTAAAGATATCTGCTAACACCACGATTATCTTCTCTGCCACCTCCATCAATACTCTGGAATGTATATTATCACGCCCGAGATTTTTATCATCCCTTACATTTTCTCGCTATTTCTTAACTTCCTCCACTCCTACCAGAAGCTCTTCTAAAAGCCCTTGGTCACCCCCAAGAGAGATACTCAGGGAACTGAAGTTCACCTGACTGTTCCTGCGCAAATACAGAAGCAAAAAAAACTATTAAATAATTCTGTCATCTCACACTCATCATCCACCATTTCTTCTGTGCTATTCCTCAAGGGACCCACACTTCTCTCAACCATTTATTTACCCCTTATATACCGTACATAAAGAATTCCTTGATGTTATGTATTTTGGGCTATGTCCATTTTATATTCTCTTTTAGTCTGCTGAGTTATTGTCTTAACTTGCCTCTGTTTTCTCCTATCTTGATGTGTCAGTCTCTAGTCCTGTTATTTTGTACATCATGAAGCCCTTCCTCTTATCCCTAACTACAATGTGTACTTCCCTGCTCAACCACCTTCATCTCTTTAAGCCTCTACCTTTACAGCTCATTGGAATATGCTTACTCTGCACTCTCCACATTTGCTCCTTGAAGGTTTCCCATTTCTCTGATGCAGACCACCACCAACCCAATACAAAGCCAAAAGCATTTCTCATAACCTCAAAGTTTGCCCTCCTAAAATCCAACCACCTCACACCACAATCCCCAAATGAACATCCCAACAAAAGAGTTGCACTTACGATATTGTGGTTGCTTGCCCCCATATGTTCTCCCACCTGCAATTCCTCCAACATTTTAGGATCATTACTTAACAACGTGACCGCACTGTGGTCATAACATGTGGAAAAATCTGGTAACGGGCCGATTGGGAAATGCACATTTAGAGCACTCTCAAAAGATGAACAGCGCAATTGGGAAGCACACATTTTTTTTGTGTACCTTGTCGAGGCTCGTATGAGATCTAACACGCAATACACAGCAAGGGGGGGCATGAGACAAGAGGGGCTGGAGTAGGAAGGACAAATCAGTGGGGAACAGCGACATTAGGAGATCTGTAGAAAGGAGAGGAATGTGGCAGGGAACATGGGGTAAACAAGATGGACACTACAGGGACTTTCAGGAAGAAAATCAGAGAATTTGAAGGAGGTGGGTTTGGGTTGGAATAACGGGGGTAGAAAAGATCGAGGATTTGGATGGGGGACGATATGAGGTGGTGGTGAGCAGCTGTTATGAAGGCCAGGAAGGAAGAATGGGAATGAACAGAGTGAGGGAGTTTATTCCAAAGGCAGGAAAAAAAGAGGAATGAAAGAGTGAAGCTGAGCAGTGATTTGTGATTTTGGTAGTTTTACCAGAAGGGGGTTGTTGGCGGACCTTGAGCACCATGCGGAAATATGGTGGGGACAAATTGCAGCAGAGCAGGGGTCAAGACCGGAGAGGAGATGGTGGAAGACAGAAAGACCACCGACCTGCCTGCAGTGTGAGAGTGAGAGGCCCAAAGGCTCAGCCTCATCGTGGGAGATACCAATGATCCGAAATGCCTCAGTTTCCACAGCATGAAGCCCAGAAAGGTGAGAGGCAGGAGCACCAGCCCAGAGGGGAGAGCAGTACTCCATCAGACTGTGGACGAAAGCTTTATATGTCGTCAGGAGCTCAGGTGGGCCGAGGAAGGACTTTGCACGGCGGAGGATTCCCAGTCGGTGACTGGCTTTGGAGGGAGGTTGGAAATGTGGTTTTCCCAGGAAAGATCATGGCAGATAGTGAGACCCAGAAGCTTGAAAGAAAGTACTTCTTCCAGAGGATTGTTGAGAAAATAGGTGGGGGGGGGGGTTGCAAAAGGTCTTTCAGAGAGACATAGTGAGAGTGTAGATTTGTCCGGATTGAAAGACATGTTCCACATGTTGGACTAGTTTGTGATTTTATCCAGATCTGCAGAGTGAAGAAGCTGCTGCTTGCCGGTCTGAGGGATGACAGATGGTACGGCAGAGGGTGGAGTCATCAGCAAAGAGATAAAGAGGATTTTCCAGAGAGTCGAGAGATCATTGATGAAAACCAGAAAAAGAACAGGGCCCATAATGCTACCTTGAGGAACTCCAGCCTGGACATGAAGAGGGATGAAAGAACTCCAGTTAGGGCCACACATTGGCTGCGACAGGAGAGGAAGTCTGCGAGCCATGAGTGGAGATGGCCTTGGATGCCATAGGAAGAAGTTTGGTGAGCAGGGCAGGGTGCCAGACCGTGTCAAAAGCACGCGATATGTCTGGGATATGGCTCTGATTTCATTTCTGGCATTGAGGGGCTCCATCCATTGTTGGGAGAGCAGAAGCAGCATATCCAGGGTAGAGTGACCTGGTCTGAAACCAAATTGATGATCAAAATGCACTCTTGACAGATTAACTCGACGCATCTCATCCACTCCACCCTCCAACACGGTTATGTCAGAACGAGCTGATTTGTCCATTATGGTCACTGGTTGTTTAACCTCGATATGGGGCAGTTCAAAATTACGTAACACTATTTATTTTCGGGAGGTGCACACGGTCTTGACTAAACCTTACTAATAATTTTTATTGAACAATTGATTAGATTTTTTGGGGGTCCCTCATCATCATCAATACTCGACCCAAACAAAGTGAATGGAAATCTGACACAACAATACTCGACCCAAAGCCAGACATTGTATATAATCAGCAGAGGCCTTCAGGCCTAATGTGTTCGACCCACCAGAAAACCAAGATGGCAGCCATATCATTTTGTCTGGGTGCCATGGTGGGTGGGTGGAGTCAAGCGACATATGTGGGTGTGGTCCAGCAGCTGTCTTACAAATGGGTGCAGATTTCAAAAATTGATCCCCAACAACGACAACAACAACAATGCAAAGCTCTTGTAGACGAATGACATGTCAGGATAAAAGAGGTCTAACACTGCACGTCCTCTGTCATGGGCTTTTCTACAAACTTGGTTGAAAAGCAATCATAGATCACAGATACAAAATCCTCATCTGCTCTGCCTTTCCCCTGTTCCTGGACCCAATCTGTCGTGAGCAAATTAAAATCCCCCATAATCAAACCTCTTCCCTCATTGCAGGCCTTTCTGAATTTTCACAAATCCACCTTTCCTGCTCTTCCCTCACACAAGGAGCCATATCCTACAAGTATCTTCCCATTCTTGCAATCTCTAAGCTCTATCCACGCAAAATCCTCGACATTAATTCCCTCCTTAATGTCATACTTTTCTCTCTCAATAAAATATTGTCTTTCCCCCAGATTGCCACATCTCCTTCCTTTTTCTCTTTCTGACACCTCTAAATCCTGTCGCCTTTTATTCCCATCTTGCAATTGGATTGCTCACAAAACCATGTCTTCGTTACAGCAACTACCGTAGGATGTACCCCTCACCATCCATCCTAGCTTCCAGCTCTTCCATCTTTCCATTCAAGTCCTGGCATTCATACAAAATACCTTCAAACAGCCTCGAGGATAAAAAAAAAAAGTCCAATTATTTCTCTAGAACAACCACGAATATCTTCCATTGGACTCTATGCCACCTGTCTGCATTGTCTGCACACACTCACTATGACAGTGCAGGAATCCCTGCATATTCACAAACCCAAATCCCTCCCCCAACACCATCTGTATAACCACTGGTTAACATCTGTGGTTCTACGACAGAAATCTGGACCCCCACCTCCCTCCCACCCTCGTACCCTCCTTGCTGGAATCCCTGAAAAAAATAAAAATAAAGATTCCCTAAAATTAGAAATAAAAGGTAAATCGTGCTGTTAAAGAATTATGAAGAAAAGTACATTCTGAGACTATCATTATTTAGCTTTGATGCCATTGTGTGCTGGTACCCTGACCAAATAACAAATTATTGTTTTAATCACTGGGGTACTGCCTCGGCGGCACAGCCACGCCTCGAGGACGATGCAACCAGCCGGCAAATACATCATTGAACCTGATGATCAAATATGCCTTCATGAGAAACATTAAATTTGTTGGGCCAGCGACTGAGTGATCACAACTCGCACATACATGCAATAACTTTAAAGTCGATATCCAGTGGGATTCTCCCGTCAAAGCACTTTTTGATCAGGTGACAGGTAACGCGACAATTGTGATAAGAAAGGATAATGAATTTTCGGCCCAGAAAATTTGAAAAGTCCCAGTTTGTACGAAGTTGAAGATGGACGATCTAAAATAAGAACAGTTAACCAAATCGTATTTCATCAAAGGTTTGCAATCAATTGCAGGCCGCCGGTTTCATTCCCTTTACTTAGAGCACCAATTCCCAGTTCTCCGCAAAGAAAGTGACATCTTACGAGGCCATTGCGCTCTGCCCATTTCTTTCCTCTGAAGTGACAGGGTGAGATGTGACTGGACAATGAGGTTGACGTTCATTCAGTTTTCAACAAATAATGCTCTTTTGTGAGATTTTTTTTCCTCTTGCATTAATTAACAGAAAAGTGGATTGATGATTCCATTGAAAAAAACAGACTTAGTTCACCTTGTTCCTCGAATATAAACATAACAAATCCTCCATGAACATATACATATATATCTACAATTTATCTGCTTGAATAATCTCGATCAACTGTTTTGAAATTTAAAATATATATATATATATTTGGATAATCTTCAGGTCCTGCGGTACCTGTTGAAGCCTGCTAGTCACCATCTCTGAGCATGCAGTCCTTTAGAAGGAGATGCCACGGCCATTGTGCGCCGGCGTCCAGGGGCAAATTCCCTGCTGAAGGGTGAGTGGGATACATTTGCTAATTCTAAATGGATATGGTGGAGAAGTTACATTGAGAAAAATGTTAAATGCATAGAAGATAATTACATTGGCAGTTAAAGTTAATAGGATGTGAAACAATTTTCAACTGAAAGCATTTAACAAAATTTCAACTTATAAACTGCACAACAACCCTCATTCCATTTTTATGTTTTATGTGTGACCGTTACACAGTTATGATTGACAATTAACTTATACATTGTGTTGATTGTAAATGTGTCTTGATCTCTAGGTATAGAACTTATGTAACGGTACGCCGCTCTTTTCAATAATGCGAGATCGACAATAGACTATTAAATAATGTCCACAACCCAAATGGAGACGTGACGAGGAACAGCATTCTCTACCATGAGCGCTGTGTCAGCACAAAGGTTTTAATCAAATTCGCTTTCACAACTGGGAGGAGAATGAGAGGGGGTTGAGGACAGGGGAAAATGAATGAGCAGACAACTGAAGAAATTGAGTTCTCCTGCCATCTTTCAACCAACATCTGGCCCTCCGTGGAGGTCATCTCTCCAAGTACAAACCAAGCCCAAATCTGCTTTGCTTGTCAGACCTGAGCGTATTGGGATCGTTGAAGCCAATAAGTCTCAAGCACATGAAAATTATAGATTTAATATTTCTATGAATTTCTGTTGTCAAGCAGCTAGGAATCATGGGAAGGCCTGCAGAATTTTTCAACGAAACTGTCAGGACATCTTTGAAGTCAAACCAGCGATAAACTGCCACGACTGCACAACTTGCGAATTGGCTTTCTAATGCGGAATTTATTTACTTATTTTTGAAATCGATGCAAGTACAATATTGTTTAACTCTGAGAGAAAAACTGGAATTTTGTGAGTGTATTGGCTTAAAAGGATTAATAATGAATTTTAAAAACTTTAACATCCATCAGTGGATTGAGACAAGACAGCTCCAATAAATGTGTCATCTTAAGAACGGGATACGAGTCACCTCCGGCCGACCTGGGCTCCAACTCTTCTACATAGACTAGTAGTACAATACGACTACTGAAACTACTACGACTGCTTTTGTTTTTTTCATGTACCATATTCTTTGCAGAGTGTTGGTGCTGCCAAAGCAGTTTCTTCGCAAAGGTGGTATACCATTGCCTTCCCAGTGTTGTTTGTCCATGTTCTATCCTGATAAATGCAGAGCGTTAAGGAAGGAAGCAGCAGGACCATTTTAAGAGTCATTGATATCACTCGACCGGGGTTGAAACTACCGACCTCCCAGACTCAGAGAGGACGCTCAAACTATTACACCACAAAGTCTGGTTTACTAATAGTACTACGACGACGAGACTACGACGACTACTTCTTAAATGGCTACAACAAATCAGACATTCTTGCAGGGGCACAAGGGGGAGTTTTGACCCAATTATTTCAGGAACCTGCTGCTCAAGCCTTACGTTTGAATGGAGCTGATAGAATTCGCTTTCAGATCGTTCTCAAACAGTCATCATTACGAAACTTTATTCCCCATCGTCCCCATGGGGAGTTGATGACATGTGCCAAGTTTCAATTTTTTTTCATTGAGCGATTTCGGAGATGTCCAAAGTTTTTCCTTTTATCCAATATGGCTGACATAAAAGTGACCTGAAACATCACAGTTATGAAGAAAAAGAAAATCTCCATGGAGAGATGGGGGATTGGGGGGTCGCTCCAATGTCAAAAGTTTTGCGTCGATCGGACAAGCGGTTGCAGAGAAAACGAGTTGTAAAGCGAAAAAAATGCAAAACAGCAGCAGAAGGGTAATAATGAACATAGGGGCAATACCCCTGGGCTCTCACCTGGTAGCGGCTGGATAATGTAACCAGGTAACCACTGGTAGGCATGGAAGACCACAAAATATGTAATGGAAAAGAAAGTAAATACCGATGGATTTTTTTTAATGCCCTGAACAAACTTTGGTACATCATGGGTGATAAAGGTTGTGGTCAAGTTACATCGAGATGGTGTGTGTGGTTTCGGAAAATAAAATAAATACATACAAGTCTGAAGACGACGATGGTTCACGAGCGGTATTTGACGATGTAGAT
>CM068953.1:8573552-8591052 GCA_035128595.1 Eptatretus atami
ACAAGAGAGAGATTAAGCGTGGCGTGCAATTTTTTCTCTTCTGGCCGTCGTCGGCTGTTCCTGGTCTTGCCCATCTGCTGCTTTCCAGCTGGCTTTGTCCGCCCCTCCAGGTTGCTGGGGGTGCAAGTGGCCACATCAAACGCCCTTCTGGGGAAACTACTCAATCCAGGATCACTGATCATACCACTTCGTTCATTTTTTCCGTCCAGCCTGTGGGCAACTTCGCAATTCTCTTCAAGTCATAATCCTGCCTCTCAAAGTCTTTCGAAGACAGCTGTTTATGCACTGATCTATCTGATGATCCCCAATCCCAAGACCATGGAGTCTGCGTTATCAAACCAATATCCATAATTCCTAGAAGTAACTTGGCATCATGTATTGATGAAGAAATCAATAATAGCATGATGCAATACTGTATTGAAGATTTATTGGTGAATAAGGGGGGATGGGTTCGTTTTTTAAAATTGCTTGGGATGTCCCAAGCATGACTGTATGAAACGCGAAGGCCTAGCCACAAAGTAATTAATGAAACTATATCCAGCAGGTTGTTGTTATTCAGTCCAGTCAAGTTAAACAGCAAAAGTTTATTGAAAAAAAAGCTGGACTTTACTAGTTGTAAAAGCCGAGCGTTTCAGTGAGAATCTAGCCCACCTTGGTCAGCGGCAGTGTTAAAGAGACAGAAGCTTGTGATCAACCAACGTGACCCCACCGGTGGAGAGGGTGAGTTGGCTGTGGACCTGTCACGATACAGGCAAAGATAAATCTCTTCCACGCTGTCTGCAACAGTTCACATGACGCTTGGATTGGTAACAAATCGTGGGGTGTTCCATTAGGCAAGTGGCTTGCCATCGTCCAATCCAGCTGTTCCGTATCAACCACCGCTTTTCAAGCTGCTTGGCAAGAGAGGGCAATCAATCAAGGGAGTGTCTTGACGAGTGGTAAGCGATCATTGGAGGTGCTTGACAAGTAGTAAGTGATCAAGCAGACGTGTTTGGAGTAGTAAGTGATCAATGGGAGGTACTTGTGAGTGTAAGTGTTTAATGGGGGCTTGACGAGTTGTAATGATGCAATGGAGGTAGCTTGGCGAGTGGTAAGTGATCAATGGAGGTGCTTGGCATAGTGTGAAGTGATCAATGGAGGTGCGTGGAGTGTAAGTGATCAATGGAGGTGCTTGAGGAGTGGCAAGTGATAATGTAGGTAGCTTGGGCGACGTGTAAGTGAATCATGGAGGTGCTTGGTGATGCCGTAAGCGATTCAATGGAGTGCTTGGCGAGTGGTAAGTGATCAATGGAGGTGCTTGGTGATCGCGTAACGCGAGTCAAATGATGGTGCTTGTGAGTGGAAGTAATCAATGTAGGTACTTGGCGAGTGGTAAGTGATTTAAATGGAGGTGGCTTGGGCGAGTGTAAGTGATCATGGAGGTGCTTGGGGCGAGGTAAGTGATCAATTGGGAGGTCTTGGTGAGAGGTAAGTGGATCAATGGAGGTGCTTCATGAGTGGTAATATCAATGGAGTGTGGCTTGATGAGTGGTAAGGTGATAATGGAGTACTTGGCAGTGTAAGTGATCAATCGGAGGAGCTTGGCAGTGGTAAGTGATCAATGGAGGTGCTTGAGGAGGCAAGTGATTAAGTAGGTACTTGGCGAGTGGTAAGTGATGCAATGAGTCTTGGTGAGTGGTAAGTGTTTAATGAAGGTGCTTGACGAGTGGTAAGTGACCATGGAGGTACTGGCTGAGTGGTAAGTGATCAAGAGGTGCTTGGCGAGTGGTAAGTGATCAAGGAGGAGCTTGGCGAGGTAATGATCAATGGAGGTTCCTTGAGTGTAAGTGATCAAGGAGGTTGCTTGGTGAGTAAGTAAGGGATGGCCGCTTGTAACAGAACGTCCTTTAGATGTTCACAAAAAATGGCCATTAGTTTTGGATGCAAAATGATTGGTGGCTATTTCTTCATTCTACGATCAAAGGATGATATGAAATGTGCAGTTCATATTTTTTATTGTTACTTCTACTATTCATCCAATTCTATGAAATTACAAACATGCAAAACTCCCTCAAACCCCCGCCCAAATGCACAGCGGAAGGTCTAAGATTAGAGCTTGACGGGGAGATGGGGCGGGAGGGTGGGCGTGAGCTTCTTTCTTCCAACTCACCTTTTTGGTTGATCTTATTTTACTCTCATAGAGCACTCTCCATAGCTGCTGCTAACAAAAATTTCCGTTTGGGGAAGTTATCGACAAGAGATCAAGTAAAAATGAGGACCCGGACCAGCATTTGCTCGAGATCACAATACCATTTTCCATGGAGACTGCATGTTGTTAAGACTGTGCCGAGCACTGCATTCTGATGAAGCATGGGGAGTGCTTGCTGAGCACTTGATTAATCAGCAAAGCAGCTTGCTAAGTGAAAACACCACTGTTTTCTCTCTCATCTTTAAATGTGATGAGGTTACACCCATGTTGTAGAGATACGTGGCAATTATTGTGTCCGACTCTTTTGCAGTGGAGTCTTGATGCTGATAATGAACCCAGAGTATGTTAGTGGTGATAAATAGGTCTTCAACACCACAAGTGAGTTAATTCGATGAAAGACAAGTTCAAGAAGATCAGCAGTGTTCCCACTTGTTACATGACTTCAAAAGATCAGCAGAGATCCGCACGCCATAGCTCCAAGGACGTAGTTAGATCGTGATATAATTAAAATTGAGAAGGCAAATCTCCGACTCAAAAGTTCAAAGTGCTGGTATCTCTTGCAAGGCGATGCTACTTGCTACGCAAGGGCACAGTGGAAGACGGAAAGCTCCACATCCACCATGGAATGTTTAAAAAGAGCGCCGTCAGCCTCAGAGAAGATCCAATTAGTTTAAAGGGCTTTGAGCTGAACAGGATCAAGGAACAGCAAGATTGGTGGACACAAGACACTCACATGGCAGTATAGGAAAACATAGGACAACATCGGTTGATGATAAATTATCTCAAGTCGAGCTCGTCAAGTAAGATTAACAAAGAGTTAATTTAATTTGAGGAGAAAGTTTGTTCACCACAAAAATGACATTTTTCAACGAAGTTGCTTAAATTTTGGAGAAAAAAATAAAAATAAAAACAGCCTGGATGTAACATTTTAAACCTTGCAGAGCGTCATAAATACGGACATCTAAATAAATAAATAAATAAATAAATAATAAATAAAGAGAGAAATAAATAAAAGTGATTCAGAGGATTTAAAAGAAGAAAATAAACGACAAAGTAAAGAATTCTTTTTGATTGATCCACACATTTTTGATATTATTGAGGAAAAATCCGCAATGTGCCAAACAGGTACACACACTAATCGAATATTGTACCATAAGTTCTGAAGAACAGTAAAGGCTACATTCTGGCATGCCGCGTCACATCAACCATTTAAGATGATTTGTTTAAACCTGTAAAGCTACAGACAACTTCATATTTGAGTGATTGGTCTTCAATCGATTTCCCGACAAAGAGGACTGCACTGCTGTCTTTCTGGTTCGCATGCGGTTGCTGCATTTATCGGTACTCCGTCCTTTTGGTGGTAAGAAAAGAGAGGATGCGGGGTTGCCCAGCGTCCCATTGGTTAGAATTTCCTTAGAGTATAAAAATGAAATTAACACGTTAACATTTTGTAAATAATAGGCCAATGTAGCTGTTATCTTGAACCTGTTCAAATTCCTGGCCTTTCAAGAGAAAAACCGAGTCATTAAACTATCCAGTTGTGATGACACAACAATCATGTTCGTTAACTTTGGATCAAAGAGATGAAAATACGTCTCATTACCTTTTCGATGGCTCACCTCCACTCAATTGTTCCTCTTTTTTTTTTTAATGCCTTGGAAACCAACTCACATTCTTCTTCGATCCAATCTCCCCCCCCCCCCCCCAGTTTCTCCAAGACAACTATTCCTCACCACCTCAGATCATCCCCATCCAAAACGCATGATCTTTCTACCCCGTAAATGACCCACACCCTCTACCACAAATTTTTTTTCTAGTTTCAATTTCTGAGAAGTTTCTCCTTCATCCAGCTTCCTTCCCTCATTCTTAGCCCATCCATTGTTTTATATCTCCCGACTGACGTTGCCCTCAACCCTGCTGGAATGCTCCCCTCTCTTCTTCGCTGTTCCTTTTTGTTCTGTCGAGTCGTGATCCAATTTATGTTCTAGCCTCATGGGTATTATACAAAAGAAACAGAAAAAAATATTAAAATACTATTTTTCTTAATTTACATTCACGAACGACACATATCAATGAGTCCTTACAAAAACAATATGGCCTTATTCAGCTTTATATGGGGTGAAGCCCAACTGGTGCTTTCCCTCTCCTGCTCTGTCCATAACACTCCTCCACGCTCTCTACACCAATAGCCATCCTCTCCACCTTTCTGACATCCTTCTTCAACCACATCTCCGATCATCAACCTCAGTCTACCCCTTTGTCCTCGTGCCTCACTCTTTCAACATAATCTCTCTTTGGAAATCCTACCTCTCCATCTGCATGAAGCGTGTCCTGTCCTACTTTAAAACACCGGCTCTTACCAATCCCCCCCATTCAAGCTCACTGCAACAACCGATCTCCCTCGTTCAGTTCAATCCACCTCAAATGTTCTGTCCACTCGCTTTACTCCCAGTTTTTTGGGATGTATTCCCAAAAACAACTGGGTCAGGAGTACCCACCCTGACCAGTTTTCTAGAGACCTGCAGCCTCTCTTCTTGCTGCTCTGTGAGTACCACCATTTCCCAGACCAATATAGGTGGCACAAGGAAACAAGGACACGTGAGGAACCACTTCAGAGAGCCATTCGGCCCATCATACCTGCGCTAACCAACCCAGTAATCATACCCATCCACACTAAGCTACCATACCATACACAAGCCAATCTCCCCATGCCCACTACTCCACTGCAATCCAGGTACCTATCCAATCCAATCCACCCCCTCTACTGCCACTACATTCCGGGGAGACAATCAATGCATTAACACCTGACTGAAAGACCCCGACCTTTAAAACCTCATCTTATTAGCCACCTATTGGAAATATTCTATGGATGGGCTTTGAATATGGTCTTCAATTTCGTTGTCCGAGCTGCGTGCGAGCGTCTGCAACCATATCTCGGACATGTTATGTACCAATTTATTCTACTTGCAGCAAAGACAACAACTGAGCAAACATATCCATCTTGTTTTTTTTTTCGACATCAGATCTAACATGGCCGACTGCGCAATTCAGTTGTAAAAAAAAAAATCCAGCGTCGAACCACGTCCCAAACCATTTTTGACAAGCTTTACTGATGTGTTCAAACTTGGCAAACAGATAAGAATGAGGCTTACATACTGTAGCAGTTAATTTTTTTCGAGATCAGATCCAAGATGTCGACCGGTGGCCATTTTGTGACTTAAATGTGCCAACCATTTTCAACCAAGCAATGGCCGAAATTTGGTTCAAAACTTAGCAACAACACAGTAAATGATGGCGTACAACGTGCCCCTAACTTTATTTTCCGATCTCACAAAGATGGCCACTGGTATACTTGGGCGGCCACTTAGTTGTACAAAATATGCTGCCCTTTAAACCCATGCAGCGAAATTACTGAAAACAACGGGGACAAATACAATTGTCATTTTACTTGTTACTTAACCTCTAAGCTATGTATGGCCGCCTGGTCCTAACACTGTCCCACTCTGCCGAAAAACCTGCACGTACAATATTATCCACACAATTCATAATCTTAAACATCTCAACATACTCCCCACAATCACTCCTTTCCAATGCATAAAGTCCTGTCTCCTTCAGAACGTACCTCATAGAGCTTCGCCAGTCTAGGCCTGGATCAATCTAGTCACTCGATGCTGTGCCTCACTTGGGCAGCTTTGTCCTCCTCCGATGTGGTGACCAAAACTGCACACAATATTCTGGATGAGGTCTCACCAAGTCCCTATACAACAAAACTACCTCCCTAGAACTCTAACTTACCCCCTGCGAAATACATCCCCAAAACCTGTTTGTTTAAGCTATACAATATTAGCTGCTGGGCAATGTGCCGTCTGCTTACCTACCCCCAGATCTTCTCCCTCCATGCCACGCTCCAGACGGGCCCTTGCACGCATGTGCCCTAATTTTCATTATTCATACCAACCATACCCAGCACAAATAGCATTTCTTTATGTGAACTGAATCTGCCAATCATTGCCCAATCTATAAAGTAGCTTGACTTTCCTGAACTGATGACCACTCCCTCTGCTAATCCACCTTCTGCTATCTCAAGCTTTTTGTCCATCAGCAACTTGAAGAAAGCAACTCTTCACCCCACAATCCAGATCGTTGAGTAAAGTAATGGAATAATAATGGTCCCAGGCTGATCCCGAGGTACCCAAACGACTTACCTCCTCCAAGCAAGACATGCTCCACTACTCAGCCACTCTTCCTTCGCCATCACGAAACCAATTATTAAATCCAGTTAATTTACCCGACCGAGCCACTCACAAGGCCCTCACCTTGGCCAACAACCTCCAGTGGGTACTTACAAATGCCTTCTGAAGGTCTCGATATCTAAATGTCCACTACACTTCCCTCATCCACCCAATCAGAAACTACTGTCAAAGAACCATAAATAAATTTGTTAAACATGATCGACCTTTAGTAAATCCACACTGTGATATTTATTTAGTTTGAAATAAATTCTAATGTTTCCCTTCCTGTCCTTAATGTTCAACTACCTTCCTCACAACGCAAGTCAATAACAGGTCTACAGTCCAATTCTTCTCTGAACCTTTCTTAAATAGGCAAATACATTTGTTTACTCCTAATCCGCTGGTACCTTGGCCGTGACTCCAACAAGCAGTTAAAGATATCTGCTAACACCCGCATATCTTCTCTGCCATCCTCCATCAATACTCTGGAAGTAATATATACAGCCGAGATTTTTATCACCCTTACATTCTCGCTATTTCTTAACTCCTCCACTCCTACCAAAGCTCTTCTAAAAGCCCTTGTCACCCCCAGAGAGAGACTCAGGGAACTGAAGTTCACCGACTGTTCTTGCGCAAATACAGAAGCAAAAAAACTATTAAATAATTCGTCATCTCACACTCATCATCCACCATTCTGTCTGTGCTATCCACTCAAGGGACCCACACTTCTCTCCACCATTTATACCCCCTTAATACCGTACATAAAGAAGTCCTTGAATGTTATTATTTTGGGCTATGTCTTTAATACTCTCTTTAGTCTGCTGAGTTATTGTCTTAACTTGCCTCTGTTTTCTTCCTATCTTGATGTGTCAGTCCTAGTCCTGGTTATTTGACAATCAAGAAGCCCTTCCTCTTAAATCCTAACTAACAATGTGTCTTCCCTGCGCAACCACCTTCATCTCTTTAAGGCCTCTACCTTTAACAGCTCATTGGAAATATGCTTACTCTGCAACTCTCCAACATTTGCTCCTTGAAGTTTCCCATTTCTCCTGATGCGCAGACCAACCACCAACGCAATACAAAGCCAAAAGGCATTTCTCATAACTCTCCAAGTTTGCCCCTAAAATCCAACCACCTCACACCACAATCCCCAAAGAAACATCCAACAAAAGAGTTGCTCTTACGATCATTGGTGTTGGCTTGCCCCATATGTCTCCCACCTGCAATTCCTCCAACATTTAGGAAATCATTACTTAACAACGTGACCGCACTGTGGTCAAACATGGGAAAAATCTGGTAACGGGCCGATTGGAAATGCACATTTAGAGCACTCCAAAAGAGAACACGCAATTGGGAAGCAACATTTTTTTGTGTACCTGTCGAGGCTCGTATGAGACTAATTAACACGCAATACACAGCCAGGGGGGGCATGAGAACAAGAGGGGCTGGAGTAGGAAGGACAAAGTCAGTGGGGAACAGTGAACCATTAGGAAGCTGTAGAAAGGAACAGAGGAAAGTGCAGGGACATGGGGTAACAAGATGGACACTACAGGACTTTCAGGAAGAAAATCCAGAGACTTGAAGGAGGTGGGTTTGGGTTGAATAACGGGGGTTAGAAAAATCGAGCATTTGGATGGGGGACGATATGAGGTGGTGGCTGAGCAAAGCTGGTTATGAAGGCAGAAGGAAGATGGGGAATGAACAGAGTGAGGAGTTATCCAAGGCAGGAAAAAAAGAGAATGAAAGAGTGAAGCTGACCAGTATTTTGATTTTGGTAGTGTTACCAGAAGGGGTTGTTGGCAGACCCTTGAGCACCATGCGGAAATATGGTGGGACAAATGCAGCAGAGCAGGGTCAAGACCGGAAGGAGATGGGAAGACAGAAAGACCACGACTGCCTGGCATGTGAGAGTGAGAGGCCCAAAGGCTCAGCTCATCGTGGGAGATACAAGAAGCCGAAATGCCTCAGTTCCACAAGCATGAAGCCCAGAAAGGTGAGAGGCAGGAGCACCAGCCCAGAGGGGAGAGCAGTACCCATCAGACTGTGGACGAAAGCTTTATGATGCCAGGAGCTCAGTGGGCCGAGGGAAGGACTTTGCCACGGGCGGGATTCCCAGTCGGTGAACTGCTTTGGAGGTGAGGTGGAATGTGGCTTTCCCAGAAAGATCATGGCAGATAGTGAGACCCAGAAGCTTGAAAAGAAAAGACTTCTTTCAGAGGATGTTAGAGAAAATAGTGGGGGGGGGGGGTTGCAAAGGTCCTTTCAGAGAGACATAAGTGAGAGTGTGAGATTTATGCCGGATTGAAAGACATGTTCCACATGGGACTAGTTTGGATGTATCAGATCGCACGAGTGAAGAGCTGCTGCTTGCCTGGCTGAGGGATGAACAGAGGTACGGCAGAGGGTGGATCATCAGCAAAGAGATAAAGAGGATTTCCAGAGAGTCGAGAGATCATTGAATGAAAACCAGAAAAAAACAGGGCCCATAATCCTACTTTGAGGAACTCCAGCTGGACATCGCAAGAGGGGATGAAAGAACTCCAGTGGGCCACACATTGCGCGACAGGAGAGGAAGTCTGCGAGCCATGAGTGGAGCATGGCCTTGGAATGCCAAGGAAGAGAGTTTGTGAAGGCAGGGCCAGGGTCCAGACCGTGTCAAAAGCACGCGAGTAATTCTGGGATAATGGCTCTGATTTAATTTCTGGCATTGAGGGGCTCCATCCTTGTTGGGAGAGCAGAAGCAGCATATCCAGGGTAAGGTGGACCGTGGCTGAAAGCCAAATTGATATCAAAATGCACTCTTGACAAGATAACTCGACTCATCTCATCCACGCCACCCTCCAACACGGTTATTCAGAACGAGCGATTTGCCATATGGTCACTGGTTGTTTAATCCTCGATTGGGGTCAGTCAAAATACGTAACACTATTTATTTTCGGGAGGCTGCACACGGTCTTGACTAAACCTTACTAATAATGTTTATTGAACAATTGATTAGAATTTTTGGGCCCCTCATCCACATCAATACCGACCCAAACAAGTGAATGGAAACTGACAGCAGACAATACCGACCCAAAGCCAGAACATTGTATATTAACAAGCAGAGGCCTTCCAGCCTAATGTGTTCGACCACCAGAAAACCAAAGCAAGCCATATCATTTGTCTGGGTGCCATGGTGGGTGGGTGGATAAAGCGACATATGTGGTGTGTCCAGCACTTCTTACAAATGGTGCAGATTCAAAAATTGATCCCAACAACGACAACAACAACAAGGCAAAGCTCTTGTAGACAATGAACATGCAGGATAAAAGACGGTTAAACACTGCACGTCCCTGTCATTGGGCTTTCTAGCAAACTTGGTTGACAGCAATCAATAGATCACAGATACAAAATCCTCATCTGCCTGCCTTTCCCTGTCTGGACCCAATCTCGTGAGCAAATTAAAATCCCCCATAATCAAACCTCTTCCTCCATTGCAGCCTTCTGAATTTCACAAATCCACCTTCCTGCCTGCCCTCATCACAAAGGAGCCATCATCCTACAAGTATCTTCCCATACTTTGCAATCTCTAAGTCATCACGCAATCCCGACATTAATTCCTCCTTAAGTCATAATACATACTCTCTCCTCAATAAAATATTGTCTTCCCAGATTGCCAGACACTCCTCCTTTCTCTTTTCTGACACCCTCTAAATCCTGTCGCCTTTAATCCCATCTTGCAAATTGGAATGCTGCACACAAAACCATGTCTTCGTTACATAGCAACTACCGTAGGATGTACCCCTCACCATCCATCCTAAGCTCCAGCTCTCCATCTTTCCATTCAAGCTCCTGGCATTCAGACAAAAGACGTCAAACAGCCTCGAGGATAAAAAAAAAAAGTCCCCAATTATTCTCTAGAACAACCACGAATATCTTCCGATTGACCATGCCACCTTGTCTGGCATTGCTGCACACACTCAGCTATGAACAGTGCAGAATCCCTTGCATATTCACAAAACCCAAATCCCCTCCCCCAACAAGCCATCTGTATAACAACTGGTTAACATCTGTGGTCTAACGACGAAATCTGGACCCCCACCTCCCTCCCACCCTCGTACCCTCCTTGCTGGAATCCCAAAAAAATAAAATAAAGATTCCCTAAAATAGAAATAAAAGGTAAAGTCGTGCTGTTAAAGAATTATGAAGAAAGTAGCATTCTGAGACTATCATATTAGCTTTGATGCCAGTGTGCTGGTACCCTGACCAAATAACAAATTATTGTTTTAATCACGGGTACTGCCTAGGCGGGCACAAGCCACCGCCTCGAGGACGTCCAACCAGCCGCAAATACATCATTGAAGCCTGATGATCAAAGCCTTCATGAGAAAACATTAAATTTGTTGGGCCCAGCGACTGAGGATCACAACCCACATACATGCAATAACTTTAAAGTCGATATCCAGTGGATTCCCCGTCAAAGCACGTTGTTGAATCAGGTGACAGGTAACGCGACAATTTGTGCTTAAGAAAGGATAATGAATTTTCGGCCCAGAAAAGTGAAAAGCCCAGTTTGGTACGAAGTGAAGATGGAACGATGCCTAAATAAGAACAGTTAACCAAATCGTATTTCATCAAAGGTTGCAATCAATTGCAGGCCGCCGGTTTCATCGTTGTAACCTTAGAGCACCAATTCCCGAGTTCTCCGCAAAGGAAATGACAATCTTACGAGGGCCATTGGGCAGCCCTGCCGCATTCTTCGCAATGAAGGACAGGGTGAGATTACTGGACCAATGAGGTTTGACGTTCATTCAGTTTTTCAACAAATAATGCTCTTTTGAAGATTTTTTTCCTCTTGCATAATAACAAGAAAAGTGATTGATGATTTCCATTGAAAAAAACAGAATAGTTTCACCTTGTCCCTCGAATATAAACATAACAATCCCCATAACATAATACATAATAATATCTAAAATTATCTGAGGCTTGAATAATTAGCACACGGATCAACTGCGTTTTGAAATACTTAAAATATGGATTATATAATGGGATAAGATGCTATATGGATAATCTCAAGTCCTGCGGTACCTGTTGAAGCCTGCCTAGTTCACCATCTCGAGCATGCAGTCCTTAGGAAGGAGAAATGCCACGGCCATTGTCGCCGGCGCCAGGGGCAAATTCCCGCGAAGGTGAGTGATACATTTGTGCAATTCTAAAAGGATATGGTGAGAAGTTACATTGAGAAATGTTAAATGCATAGAAAGATAATTACATTGGGGCAGTAAAGTTAATCAGGATTGAAACAATTCAACTGAAAGCATTTAACAAAGATTCAAACTTATAAACCTGCAGCAACACCCTCATGCCATTTTAGTTTTAATGTGGACCGTTACACAGTTAGATGACGAATTAACTATACATTGTGTTGATGTAATTGTCTTGATCTCTAGGTATGAACTATGAACCGGTACGGCGCCTTTTCATAAGCGGAGATCGACAATTGACTACATTAAATAATGTCCACAACCCAAATGGAGACGTGACGAGGAACAGCTCCTACCAGAGCGGCTGTGTCAGCACAAAGTTTTAATCAAAATTCGCTTTCACAACTGGGAGAGAAGAGAAGGGGTTGAGGACAGGGAAAATGAATGAGGGCAGACAACTGAAAGAATTAGTTCCTCCTGCCATCTTCAAACAACTCTGGCCCTCCGTAGGAGGTCATCATCTCCAGTACAGAACCAAGCCCAAATCGCTTGCTGCAAACCTGAGCCGATTGGGATCGTTGAAGCCAATAAGTCTCAAGCACATGAAAATTAAGATTTTAATATTCTATGAATTTCTGTTCAAGCAGCAAGGAACATGGGAAGGCCTGCAGTAAATTTTCAAACGAAACTGTCAGGACACTTTGAAGTCAAAACGCAAGCGAAAACTGCCACGGACGCACACTTGCGAATTGGCTTTCTAATGCGGAATTATTACTATTTTTGAAATGATGCAAGTACAATATTGTTTAACATCGAGAATAGAAAAACTGGAATTTTGTGAGTGTATTGGCTTATAAAAGGATTAATAAATGAATTTAAAACTTTAACATCCATCAAGTGGATTGAACAAGACAGCCCAATAAATGTCAATCTAAGAACGGATACGAGTCACCTCCGCCGACCTGGCTCAACTCTTCTACATAGACTAGTGATACAATACACTAACTGAAACTACTACAATGCTTTGTTTTTTTTCATGTACCATATCTTGCGAGTGTGTGCTGGCCAAAGCAGTTTCTTCGCAAAGGTGGTAACCATATGCCTTCCAGTGTGTTTGCCATGTCTATCCTGATAAATGCAGAGCGTTTAAGAGAAGGACAAGCAGCAGGAACCATTTAAGAGTCATTGATATCACTCGACGCGGGTGAAACTACCGACCCCCAACATCAGAGAGGACCTCAAACTATTACACCACAAAGCTGGTTTACTAATAGTACACGACGACGAGACTACGACGACAACTTCTTAAATGGCACAACAAATCAGACATCTTGCAGGGGCACCAAGGGGGAGTTTTACCCAATTATTTCAAGGAACCTGCTGCTCAATACCTTACGTTGAATGGAGCAAGAATTCGCTTCAGATCTCTCAAAACAGTCATCATTACGAAACTTTATCCCATCGTCCCCATGGGGAGTGATGACATGTGCCAAGTTCAAATTTTTTCATTGAGCGATTTCGGAGATCCAAAGTTTTTCCTTAACCAATAGGCGACATAAAAGTGACCTGAAACATCACAGTTATGAAAGAAAAAAGAGAAATCTCCATGCGAGAAGATGGGGGATTGGGGGTCGCTCCAAATGTCTAAAAGTTTGCGTCATCGGACAGCGTTGCAGAGAAAACGAGTTGTAAAGCGAAAAAAATGCAAAACAGCAAGCAGAAGGGTAATAATGAACATAGGGGCAATAACCCCTGGGCTCCTCAACCTGGTAGCGGCGGATAATGTAACCCAGGTAACCACTGTAGGCATGGAAGACCACAAAATAGTAATGAAAAAATAAATACCGATAGATTTTTTAATGCCCTGAACAAACTTGTCACATCATGGGTGATAAAGGTTGTGCAAATTTACATCGAATGGTGGTGTGGTTCTGGAAAATAAAAATAAATACATACATATCTGAAGACGACGATGGTTCACAGAGCGTATTTGACGATGTAGATTGTTTCAGAAGTCCAAGGAATGAGACAATGTGATAATGTTTGACCAAGTTAAGTAGAATGACAACATGATGTGGAGGCAGTGACAGGTTATTAATCAGCAAAATGTCTAAAAACCCGTTTCGTCAACAACTTAAAAAAAATTTGACCTTTGCATAAATCCTTAAAGTCAACAAAACAAGTGTGGACATTAAATTAAAGGAAACAGGAATACGGCATAGGCTTATTGGAAGTTAGTCGCGAAGAAGGTCGAAACCCGGTTCCGATCCACAACTTGAAAATTTGACCTTTGTGACTTTAAAGGTCAAAGTCAAGAATTATGACGTTGTGCAAAACTTCCTCTGGAAAACATTCCAGACAATAACATCATATCGGCTATATGGCAGTTCGCACCCTCGGATATCCATAATCTTGAGGAAATTCAGCCGTAAAAAAACAAACTTGAAGGGGGCGCCACGGGCAAGTTCGAGAAGAGCAAAATGTTCAAAGACTTAGTGGGAAACCTCAAGATTAATGCAAACAATATGTCATCCCAGCTCTAAAAGTTTGGGCGGTCGTATGATTTTTATGTCAAAATTCGAAATTTTCTAAGTTCGTGACCTTGTGACCTTGACCATGGGAAGAAAAATGAAAAAATCGAGCTCCGTGGGGCTATGCAGTGCCATTGGCTAACCAAATACCGAAACCCGCAAGATTCGACAAAGCCCTCGGAGAAGATGGATTTTTATGTCAAAATTAAGCATTTCTAAGTTCGTGACCTGTGACCTTGACCTTGGACGAAATGAAAAATCGAGCTCCGTGGGCAATCAGTGCCATTGTGGCCTAACCAAAACGAAACCCCTGCCAGATCGACAAGCCTCGGAGAAGTGGATTTTTTTAAATTTATTGTTCAAAATTCCAATTTTCTAAAGTCCGTGACCTTGTGACCTGACCTGGGACGAAAATGAAAAATCGAGCTCCGTGGGGCTATGCAGTGCCATAGGGCTAACCAAATACCGAAACCCGCAGCCAGAATTCGACAAAACCCTCGGAGAAGATAATTTAATGATGTCAAAGTAGCAATTTTCTAAGTTTCGTGACTTGGACCTTGAATCTTGGGACGGAAATGAAAAATCGAGCTCCGTGGGCTATGCAGGTGCCATTAGGCTAAACAACCGAAACCCCTGCCAGATTCGCCAAACTCCCTAGGAGAAGATGTGCAATGAAACGGCTACCCCCCTAAAAACCATGTTTTTTTGGGCGTGGCTCCCGCCCATAATGGGCGCACCATGCCCGTTGCTCAGGAAAACAACAACTAAGATCATGAATAAACCTCCCACAAAATTTATCAGGAATCAGGATCAAAACCCATGGAGCATGGCTCAGTACACGACAGACAGACAAGACAGACAGTATCTTAGACTAGATCAGACAGTAAACAGCAATTCAATGATACGATATTATTAGTGTCACATACTTTTTTCGTGAAAAGATTATTTTTCAGATCCAATTTTGGGGGCAAGAAATCAACTCTCTTACACCCTCCGCTCCCCACCCTCAAAATTTTTTTTTATAAGTCGTGAACTAAACTTAATTCCAGTCCATTGTGATAAGGGTGGTGATTCAATGTTGCATCAGAATGTAGCATGTTATTTTCTGCGATATAAAGTAAAATCCTCTTTGGGGGCAACTCCCCTGTAATCTTCCTTGGGGAACGTATTTTTTTTAATGGCATGAACAAACTTGCTATCGATAACACATTACGGTGACATACGCTATGTGGTAAAGTGTGTAGTTTCAGAGGATAGTAAGTGCAAGCTAATTTGTTGATGGATGGAGCAGGATGATTAGACTCGATCGGCTCGGCCCTGAATCAGATCGGTCAGTTTGCCTAAACATCACTCCCACCCAGAGAAAAGTGGCAAAAAAAACCAGATCTTACAACTTCCTATCGATGAATTTGCTTTCAATGATGGAGTCTATATCTCAACAACTCATACCCCTAACAAGGCAGGTGTCCATACGTGGCTGACTCCAGCAACACACTGTTCGGACAAATTCTGTTGAAATCGAAGAGCTATAACGGCGTTGACACTTCCTCGATATGCAAAAACAAGGCCTGTTGTTTCTGAACATCGCAGATAGGCAGAACTTGTATTGCATGAAAGTATGCATGCACATTCAGGTGTTAGTCTATGTTTTGAGTGAGGATACGTGATGATCCCGAAACCCTCTCCCGCCTTTGCACAGTCGTGCGGACTCAGAAGGATGTTAAGCACTAAAAGGGATGAAGATTTTTATTTTAAAGTAATGGAGCTAGGTGTAACAATAGTACTAATGAGGATGAGCATAGGCCTAGAGCCAAACTCAAGGAAGGCAATTAGCACAACTAGGCCAATAGTCATCCCAATGCCAATCAATGTTAAACAGCTAACCTGACAATATTATGCCTGACCTGAAACATATATTTATATATATAATATATATATATATAATATATATATATATATAATATATAAATATAATATATATACTGATAATCCAAACAGAATTAAACAAAAATAACTTTCTTGTTCGTTCGTACACAGCCTTGGAGTGAATTTTGCATATTTTCCAAACCGTTTGGCCTTTAAAATCTCTAATTAATTACAAGTCACAAGAGCTTAGTGGAACTCCTTATTTGTTCAGTCATCCTTCCTCTATGCCCGTGCCGACGGAAAAATATTCGGATGGGAGAGAAATTCCCCTTCCGGAAATCGTTATGTTTTCCCAAGGTAACGAAATGAAAGCCGCGGCTAAACTGCGAAAACACAAGCCGTTTTTAATCGGATTTCGAGGTAATCTCATTACCGACCCGATAGATACTGATAAATCCGAAAACAGATTGAACATTTTTCGTTACCTTCGATGGCGAGGCGTCGAATGTACGCGCCCGCCAACAATCGTTTTTTTTCTGTAATTTAATTCTCACAAGTCCGACAACCGAATGAACCCCTCGTTTCGAGGTCTATAACTCAACCTTACCTCCAAGTACCGATGAAAAAATTATTTACATTAACCGCTCGCTAAAGGGAATTAATCAGCGCATTTTATTTCCTGTTCTCAAATAAACCAAAGCTGCTTTAGTCGCCAAAATAGCCAAAAATCCCCGATTTTTCACCATGGTTTTCCAACGTTGGGATTTAGCCGAGGTGGCTGGTCGACTGCGAAATCTGAAAACAGAATTCCGAAAATACTTTCGCGTTCGTTCGTGAGAGGGCAGGTAGTAGGAAACTGCATCAGCGCCGTAAGGCTTAACGTGAATCGAATAGGCCAGCGGCGGCGAAGTCCCTTTAAGTCGCTCATAACTCGACAACACAAAGTCACACAAATTCAAACACACACATCATCGTGGTCAGGTAAATAACGTCAGGCATCGCGATATCAGTTATAAGGTGAAGAGAAGCCATTTGGTCGATAAGGGGCCCCGAACTCGTTGCGGCGACAACTATCCTAGGCGTGACGCTCCGGGCCGCGAAGTCCGCGATTTCTTTAAACACTCATAAAATGACGATAAAATTCCGAAAAAGTCCAACATAACCTCAAAATTTCAGGTAGTTTTCCGTCCTCCCTGAGCTCGCCATAGGATAGACGCAATAATAATTGCAATCCCCACACACACCCTCTCATATTTACATGAAATGTAAATCCCCCCCCACACACAACACACACACAGATTGCTGGAACATTATCGAGAGATTCAGCTAATTTGGATGCCGACTTTCACTTACCGAGGTGTAGCGTTAGCATCAGGCTGCTCCTTTTCTGTAGTTTCTGTAGTGTCATCCGAAGCGGGGCAGTAACGTTCAGGGCCAGGCTTACGAAAACACTCAAAGAGTGGTAAGTTGCTTTCTTTCATAATGTTAGCTAATTAAAAA
>CM068953.1:8607268-8618171 GCA_035128595.1 Eptatretus atami
GAAAATTAAGATAAAATTTAACAACCATAAATCTCCCAAATTCATTAAGATGCCTCATAGTTGGTTCAAGCGGATTGGAAAACCTGCTTACTCTTAAAGATGCTCCTCACTTCCCAACTTTTAGATTATGATAATTTAATAATTTATCAACAAAGTCGAGTTTTCAACCAGAGTATCAACTACTCTCACAAGGGTTTTAATGTGGACTTCAAAAAGAAGATATAATCGGTTTTATTTAAAACTTCAAAAAAACCTAAATGATTATAACATTGAAGATATAATACAACTATTTGTGATACACAGAGATGTAAAAAGAAATCAAAACCGATAACTTGTATTCTTAGTGATAATACGGATGATATACCGTCTCCCCAAGATTTGGATAAATCCAAAAAAACCTCGTTATCTTTGATGATTGTGTTAATGAGAGAACCAAACGGTAATGGACAGCTACTACACAAGAGGGAGACATTCTTCTTGTAATTCTATTATCTTAGTCAATCGTACTTTCAACTTCCCGTCGTTCCATCAGAAACAATGCTAATACTTTTATTTTATTCAAGTTAAATTCAATAGATATTAACAATTTTGGAGAGATAATGTTCTACATTATGTAGTAAAAAGGGAATTTGGAGATTACATGAAGCACACGACTGAAAAAATAAATATATTGTTGTGAACAAGATGAGATATTAAATGATATTTTTCAATAAATAAATGGATGCGAAAGAAAGAGCAAGAAGATTTAGGAAACTCAAGAGTTGGTTTCAAAAGTTGCAAAACAACAGGAAGACATAAAGAAGAAACGCAGACAAAAACTAACGGGTGAAGAAGCATTTGAAAGAAAACAAGAGAAATTTTTTAAACCACTTTTAAAAACTTCCCAACAAAAATTATAGATGTTTCCACAGTTCCCACAATAAAATATACTCCGAGAAAGCTCCAAATGTTAAAAGATTTCAGTCAAAAGACGGAGGAGAATTAGAGCATATAGGAGAATTAGAATATGATGATGAAGGATTATTTCAACAACTGGAAGAGATGAATCGACCCCCTGATATATTGTGAATGCTCTTCAAAACAATGAATATTCAGCGGATTCAAAAACCAAAGCAGGACTCATTCCAAACAGAACAACCAGCAATATTTCATCTTGTTCAAGAAAAGGTATGATATTTAATGATGAATTAAGTTCTTGAGTTCTGCTCAACCCCCTGTATTAAATTGACTCCAGATTAATGTTTCTTCTCACAAAAGATGGAAGACAAGGTTCAACTGGAGGATGAATCAAAGTTATTGATAAACCATTGGATATGAAAAATGATGATGATAAAGTATATATTGATCTGCTGAACTCTGTGATTTTAGGTTATCTTTCTGGTAAAAGTAGGAAGAATGAGAAGGAGAAACACATATTCAGGCTTTAAGTATCCTTGGTTCAGGTGTTAGTTTTCTCCAAATGACCCATCACAATTAGTTAATAGACTGTTATTGTTGTTAGGCAGTAGAGGCTGGAAATAACAATTGTTTTAATGAAGCATCAGCCATTTTAGACCAAGTTGATGAACATGAAAATAATTAATAAATATCAATATAAAAGACATTTATCTCATATTAAATTAGATGAGAAGCACAATCCTTAGTTTCAATTTCACAACAAGCGACACCACATCTTCATTCCCATACCCACTACAACTGACACAACAGAAGAATATGAGGCATCTTTATTGTCTATGGAAACTTATAATACCTTATTTAATATAACCGAGAAAAAATGACAAGTCTTAGTTATAATCCGGGAAGTGGATACAAAACGAAACAGTCTCACCCGGAGCATATGAGATTTCTCAAATATCTCTGAAATTGCTCGTCTTATGAAAGAACAGGGTGATGAACCAAAAAATATTGTTATAGACATTCAAAAACATACTTCAAAATCAACGATTAAACTTAAAAATAACTACAAGGTTGATTTCACAATTGATAATCATTTAGAGAGTTATTGGGTTTTCCTCAAAAAAGATTGAAACTAATGGGACGTTTACAGTGATAATGTCATTCAACATATCCTCAGGAATAAATTCAGTATAATTCACTGTGATTTGATTGATGGTGCTTAAATGAATGGAATAAAAACAAATAAAATATTTTCATTCAGTGCATACTCAATCCCAATGGTTATAATTCAATATGGAACCTAAAAATTTGGTTTATCTTCCTGTGTCAGGAAAAACATACACAGAGTAAATTTTAGGATAACCGACCCAGATAATCGTATGATTTCTTTTAATGGAGAAGTTATATCTATGAGAATTCACCTACGTGAATTTCAATAAATAAATACGATGGTTATTGTGAGGAAACACGAGTTGGTAAAATATAAATAATTACAGGGATGGGATGTTCCTTTCCCCATACTACAAGGGTGAAGTATGTATCTGGTAGAGGATACTATAAACCTACGAGACAAAGGGTGTCGGACATCAATTTAGAGGAGATGGGATAATTGATACTCTAATGGGTATCGGTTCACTATTCTTAAACATAAAGACCTAATTGGTTCAACTGCTTCTGCTGTGGGAAATGTAGCAGGTGCTGTAAAGAGCATAAAAGGATGCCCAAAAGGAATCTCATAAATTACAAGCAATTAAAGAAATTAAAAAAGGTAAAACTAGTTGTCCCCCCAAGAACGACAGAAAATAATTAAAATACTTGGGTCAGGGTTTCAAAAGTTTTAACATCTTTTTTCCTAAATAAACAAGTATGGAAGCAATTTGATAGTATCTATGATTTGGATGATACTATTATTATTCTCAAACTCCACTAAAAAAGAAGATTACTTCAAGGTAAATGCAATAACTGAACAGACTGGAATGCAAATGGTACAAAAGTTTTGAAATAAATAATCAACAAACCTATTTGAATCTATCGGAAGTTTCTTGTTGTGTAAATTTAAATTCACTAAGGCTGGGATAACACAAACGGTACCCTCGTAATGATTTCTTCTGGAAAATGTTGATAGTGTTCGTTTTGTACATTGGAACACAAGAAGTTGAAGCGGTTGATTATGTCTCTGCTGTATCATGAAATGATGAAATTTACACTCTATACATTCAGTGATAGAATGGAAAGGGTCTGTCGAAGGTTTTATTCCTGATATGTCAACGGAACAACCACAGACCCTGGATATACTCAAAGGAAAGGAATGTATAATGATGATACAAAAGCAGGTAATTAGTACTGTGGCAGTTCCTCTTAAAGGTATATTTGGATTTTGTGATCATGATAAAGTTCTGTATGGTCTTAAAATTAGATTTCAACTACAAAGGAATGATAATGAAAATAGATTGCTTTTGGTGTTGGTAGTGCTTTTGGTGAACAGAATAAATTTGTAATTGAGGAAATGAGTTGGTATATCAGTGAATATACTCCTAATCTTAAAACAGAAAGAGAGTTGAATCGAAGACTTAACTCAAAGAAACCACTCAGTGTATCATACCTCAAAAGAAGATGTCAACACGTTAAACTCAACCAAACCACTTACACGGGAATTTGGGTGTTCTGGAAGGAAAGCCACGATATCTGTGGATAATTTTTTAAAAAGCCAGATGGTGATACTGCGACTGATAAGAATAATGCATTGAGTGATAATGCTAAGGTGAAACAACTTCGCGTTTTCTCAGATGGAACATTTATCCACGAGATAGATTGGAAATTAATTGGGAAAAAAATGATTTTGCTGAAGCATACAAGTCTTACCAAAAGGTGTGTGAAAGTAATGGAAATAAAGACCTATTTGGATATGACAGCATTAAAAGTTTGTATACAATCTATGCGTTTGACCTGAGCGCTCAAAAGGAACTATAAAGTCTAATCGAGTGGATACTTCCCTATACATTGAAAGAGGAGAGAGTGAAGAAGTGATACATATTGTTTGCTTTTGGAAGAAACAGAATTGCAGATTAATACAGATAATGGTGTGATGATTGTCTCACATAATTTTTTGTTAAATAAATGAGTGGCAAAGTACCAACTGGGGTATATGTTAATCAAATCAATCTTCATAAACTATCATCTTGTGTTCAAAATCAAAAAGCCTTGTACGATTAACGTTAATACAATTCAGAGAAAAGGAGCAGTAAGAATTGATGTTTTGCTCACAAGAGAACAGGTTAAAATCTTGAATGATACTGGCTCACTTAAATAAAATGTCAAAACCAATGTTGAAAAATATTCAATAAAGAGAGACGAGTGGAGATTTCTCCCATTTCTAATTCCTTTATTTGCTGGTTTAAGTGCGGTTGGAGCATTGACGGGTGGTATTTCAACAGCGGTGAAAACTGCCAACGAAGGAGGCTCAACTCCAGGCTCAAAAAGAATTGGAAGACATAACAAAGAGTTGGGAGAAACAAATTAGTGGAAGTGGCGTAATTGTAGATTTTGCTGAAAAACTTGAAGGTCTGCTGATAAAGCAAGATGTTAGTTGAGACTTTCTTCTATTGCACAAGCAGGTGTAAAATTAACGAAAAGAGGTAATGGATTATATCTTTCTAATAAATAAATGAGCATTGATGAGTGGTTTGGAAAAATTTGGAAGAATACAACATCAAATTTACAACTTGTCAAATATTGTAAAGAAATTAAAAATTCATAATGTGGTTATTGTATGAGAGATGAATTAACAAATGTGCCGAAACATACAAGAATATTTTATGAACTTAGAAGATAATAATGGGAACGGTTCTCATTGGGTTTGTATTTTTAATAGTCAAGACAAATATTATTTTGATAGTTTTGGTCTTCCACCACCTGTTGAAGTTATAAAATTCTTACAGAATGTGTTTATCAACATTTCAAGTCCAGAATTAAATTCAAGTGTTGTGGTCAATTATGTCTATATGTGTTATTTCAACTCAACAAAAATAAAAAATTTTATGATATTATTTTTAATCTAATATAAATGACTTATGTTGGTAAAGATGGTTCTATCTTTGGTGTATCTCAAGAACTGATATTGATTTATCAAATTATTACACAAAGGCACAGACTGAACGACATAAATATAATATACCAAAATATTAATATGAAAAATGCTTATAAATTAAAAAATTATCCAAGCCCGACTGACGCGAATGACTTTGGTGATAAGGATTTATCACAAATATATTCTTAAATAAAACGGCCGTGTATTCCAAAGATACAGAAGTGTTGATTTTATCTCCAGGTCATACAGAATTCACAGTTCGATTAAAATAAATTTTTTTAAAGAAGGGCGTATCATTTTTATGAGAATAGAACATGGGGGTATGATATGAATGATTTAGGGTATAATTGGTCATTTAAAATTAACCTCGAGACCTGGAACAATTAAATCAGTCTCCGTAAGGAAGAATATTATCCACTTGGTATCGAGAATGAGTTTTGTGGGTCCACGATTAGTAAACAACAAATAAAAGAATTTAATAAGGTAAATATAATAATGGTTTTGCCCTTGTTTATCTCATGAAAACAGAAAAAACAGGATTATATGTAATAAGTAGGGAAATACAAAATGATTTAACTATGGGAAATGGGAGGTGTTTCGTGTCATAATATTTTCTAACATATATTTCTAATACATAAATGACGCAAGAAGGCTTCAAGAAAATTATCATTCTGTGTCCAAGCATACCTTCAAGAAAAGGTATTCGGTATTTTAATAAATATGTTCTACAACATAAGAATGATGTATTTTCAATAAAAGATTGGCTTTATGCTGATGTTGATAAACCGACAACTTTGAATTAACTAAAATGTTAAATAATGAAAAAATTATAAAGTTAGAAAACGAAAGGCTCTTTTAGAAATTCAAAAGAAATTTTATTGGTTCCTGTTGTAAAAAAAATTATTTTGGATACAGGAATAACAAGAATCCTGATGAATATATGTATGATATTCTATGGGGTGTAAGTGATTCAAGGATAGTAAGGGACGAGGAAGGAGTTGAAGAGAGAGAAGAGGAGGAGGAGAGAGAGAAGAAAGAGAAGAGGAAAGGGAGAAAGACAGAAGAAGAGAGGGGGAGAGAGAGAAGAAAGAGAGGAGGAAAAGGAAGAGAGAGAGAAGGAGGAGAGGGAGGAAAGAGAGAAGGAAGAGAAAGAGAGAGGGAGGAAAGAGAAAGAGAGAGAGGGAGGAGAGGGAGGAAAGGAGGAGACAAAATAAATATCAAAATATGGAAACCAGTGAGATTCAAAAAAGATTGGTGTATTACAGAAATAACTCAACCCACGAGGAGAGAAAACAAAGAATTGACAAGTCTATTTGCATTTTCTCAGACTATTGACATCGTACATTCATTTTCAAATTCATGTTTTTTCTTTAAATAAATGGAGGAGAGAGTGAAGCATTTCTAAGGATTCTTTATGTTTTAAAAATTAAGATTCAAAGTTGCATGTTGGAAACTAAAAAGGTTTTTGCACTCTGCAGGAATTTTTCTCATAAATAAATGAGTTATTGTCTCAAATGTAAAAAGAAAACTAATACTAAAAAATATTTCATATATTAAAAGTAAAAATAACAGGGTTATCCAAAAAGGTATATGTTCGGTGTGTGGTTCAAAAAAAAATCAATTTATCTCCAAACACAAACTCGGAGGAGATATCAAAAGTTTTTATCAGGAAGTAAATTTACAACTACTGGAATACCAGGGGAATACATCTTCCAGGTATTCTTTCTGTGGTCAGGCACAAACTTAGATAAAAGATTAGATGAGGCAGCAATCCTAAATCCTGGAGTAAGCTATCAATAGAGTTGATGAAGTGTGCATGAGACACGATATTGATTATGGGAATACCACAACGTTGGAAGAAAAGCATGAAGCCGATAGAGAAATGTTGTATAATTTGTCTCTGATACAAAATCCAACCTTGAGAGAAAAAGTTGATCGGTTCATCGTGAAGAAGATGATCAGTGCTAAATTGAAACTTGGACTTGGAAATTCAAAAAACTTATAGGCTCTAATGATGTCATAAGACTAAGAGCAATTAGCTGATGAATTACATAAACCAATATTCACAAAGTTTCAGAGAAGGAAGGTTTATTCCAAGGAAGTTGATTATATCTGGTCCGCTGATTTGATTGAACTCAATAATGATAAGGGGTACAAGTATGCTTTAACCGTTATTGATTTGAGGAGTAGATACGCGTGGGTTGTCCCTTATAAAACAAAACAGGTAATACTCTTATGTTAGCCTTTCAACAGATATTTCATAAAAGTAAGAGAAAACCGAAAAAATTGTGGACTGATGAGGTAGAGAGTTTTATAACAAGACATTTATGAATTTTCTAAAGAATAACAGTATTACATTATACAGTACCTTTAATGAAGGGAAGCGGTTGTTGTTGAACGATTTAATCGTACCTTAAAAGAGGACTATATAAAAAATTCACACAACTCGGTTCACAACAATGGTTATCTTTTATTCAGGATATTGTGGATAAGTATAATAACACGATTCATACGTCAACAAATATGAAACCATCAGAAACATTTACAAAATTAAAATATGAAAAAGGGATTAATGTCAGAAAACCTAAGTCAAAGTTGGTGATATCGTAAGAATATACAGGTGGAAATCTCATTTTGAAAAAGGTTTTCGTAAACGATGGACTACGAACTTTTAAAAATTGTTTCTGTAATAGATACGGTTCCTTGGACTTATAAAATATATGATTTGGAAGGGAAGAGATTTTAGGTTAATTTATTCACAGGAATTACAAAAGACAAAGATAAATTGAAATTTTTTGACTCCGCCCCTTTTTGACTCCACCCACAAAACCCGCCCACACAAGCCCCGCCCACACAACCCCCACAAGCTCCACACAAAACTCCACACAAGCTCCACACACACACAAGCTCCACCCATATTCATCATATTCACATAATTAGTGATTAGTAATTAGTTCCCCACACACAACATGTTTATTTAATTAAAAAATTATCCACCCATCCACACAAGCTCCACTCATCCACCCATTCACCCATCTCTCTACACAAACCTCATCCACACAAACCTCATCCACACAAACCTCATCACCCACAAGCCCCGCCCACACAACCCGCCACACACGCCCCGCCACACACGCCCCGCCCACACAAGCCCTCCCCCCTCATCCCTCCCCCTGTGCGCCCCCACCTTTGACCCACCACCTCCTCATCCCACCCCACCCTTCCCCAACACACACGAGGAGGGGAGGGGTGGGATGAGGAGTGATGGGTCATTGGGGGAGCGACCTACCCCCTTCATGTCTTGATTCTTTTTTTTATAATTCAAAATCAAGTAATTGTAAACAAAACAAGTATAATTCATCAATATTGAAAATATTAATATTCATTTGCGAGAATGTATAATCTTTCCAGCAATCTTCTTCAGATGTCTTGTGATTTCGAAACTCAGACACCATATTCTGTTTTGAAACAAAAAGTGATAATAATTAGGTTTTACAAAGATAATTACATGTAATATTAATAAGCCTGGTGTTGGTTCTCAGTTCAAGCCTCGTTGACCACTGAATTAACACACCAGGAGGCCGACTCAGCCTGTCATCCTTCCGAGGCCAATAAATGAATTCCGGTGTACTGGCATAACGCGTCCAAACTAATGATGCAACCAACATAAGGCGACATTCCAAAGAAAGAGTGATATTAATAAAGAATAAATAAACAAATAACTAAATAATAATTCAGAAACATTTACCTCCAGAAAATCATGTGTTGTATCAGATTGGTTCAACAGCTTATGTTGTTGTCGAGCTGAAAAAAATAAAAATAATGAGTCAAGGGTATAGAAGGAGAGACAGATAGAGAGAGGTAGGTAGAAAGACAGACAGAGAGACAAACAGAGAGAAGAGAGATACAAAGACAGACAGGGAGAGATACAGAGAGACAAACAGACAGGGACAGAGACACGCACGCACGCACACGCACACCCACACCACACACACACCACACACACGCATACACACACGCCACACACACACACACACACACACACGCATACACACACACGCACGCACACACACACACACACACGCATACACACACACACACACACACGCACACACGCATACACGCACACACACACACGCACACACACACACACACGCACACACACACCACACACACACGTGTCTCACCGTTGGTTTAATTCACTCGAGATCAGTGGCCTTGATAAGACTTCATACCAGTCATTACAAATGTTTTTCAATTCTCTTCTAAAATCACTGACTTCATCAATAAGGGCATTTATCTCATCCACCTCATCGTCAAATGTAAATTCCACGTCATCGAAGGCCTGCCACGAAACAAAAAATATTTTAGCATTATCACGATATAATTATAATCATTTGCTTCATCGTTCAAAGAGGAACTAACCCATACAAAAACGTACCAACTTTGTAGTGAACTGTTATCTTCATCGGAAGAGAGCAAGTCCATGGCTCAGTTTTTTTTACCATTGGTACAAGATGGTAAAGATCAGAGGCTTGATAAGACGTCGGTATATATAAACTGCTCTTCCAAGGACCTGCCAGGGGAAAAAAATATATATATATATCAGAATTATCACGATTCAATATACAATCACTTGCTTCATCGTTCAAAGAGAAAACCATCTACAAACTTACCACTTTGTGTTGAGCTGTTTTGTTCGTTGGGAGAAACGATCGTTGATGCCTCAGTTGTAAAAATGAAAATCCCGTCTGGCAGAAACTGTCTGCGAAAAAAACTATAAAGCAACGATGAGGAAATTTCCAGAACATCACGTGTGGCCCCAGGAAATGACGCTTCTGGTGAGACAGCTTGGAAATAAATTGGGCGAATACATTCTCAAATTGTATGAATCATTTTCAAAACATACTTAAAATGTCCCAAAAGTATTTTGATTAAACTTATGTTTAAAAGCCTGTTCGTGTTCTGAATTAGGAAAAAGAACACGAGGTGTGGATCATAGAATATTTCCTTTTTTTTTCGCAGCACGACCATGTCGAAAAAAAAAAAACACTTCCTCATTTTAACAGCACGACCATGTCGAAAAAAACCACTGAGATGGGGATTATTCTGCAAAGAAAATTAAACTATTGAAGGAATTTGAGAATGAACAAATCTTTATAGGTTCAATGTGTGAGCTAAACAATATGCATTGGTTATTTGAAAAAGAGTTCCCTAGGTTAAAAGGGAGACAAATAAATATACCCTGGATAGCCTGGTTATATATATATACAAGCCTGGTGTTGGCTTAGTGGTTAGGGTGGCGGCTTGGGATCCCAGTGTCCCGAGTTCGAATCCCGCTCAGCTGCTGAATTAACACCAGGGGTTGACTCAGCCTGTCATCCATCCGAGGTCGGCGAAGTGAGTACCAGTGTACTGTCCCGGTGTATGCCCCGGTTAGAATAGGTTTACCATATCCCTGTGTTGTAAGAGGCGTCCAGGAAGGGGATCCGGCCATAAAACATCCCCAAAAAAGCCAAACCCTGCACAGCAGGAAAAACGGATAAAAAGGGGGTTTATTTTTAGGGAAAAAAGTGAATCGCTGAAAATCCCCCATTCATTTACATGGGGAAAAGTGAGCCAGAATCAGTATATCCACCCTACTTAGCACTTACAAAAGGGATGTATAAAGCGATTCGTAGGTATGCAAATGAGGCATTCAATGATATGAGTGAAGACAGTGAAAAAAAAAACATTTTTAGTGCTTTATTGTAAAAAAAACATTACAGCCTGTTCCAACTCAAGGCATTGTTGAGCATGCCGAACAAAATGGCAAATTTAGACCCCAGCGAGGTATCTCAGGACACGCCTTGAGACCCCATCAAGAGTGAGGTGTCCAAGGATGTACGTGATGAAGGATATAATTAAATAAGGCCATTA
>CM068953.1:8620300-8646500 GCA_035128595.1 Eptatretus atami
TACATCAAATTGTCCATTTCATTAAGATTAAAATTCACAGTCTTAATCAAAGTTCAAGTCAATCGGATGAAAATTGATGATTTTTCAGATTGAAAATGATGATTTTAGAAGTTTGACCTTGAGTTTACCTTTGACCTTTTGACCTCAAAAGTAGTTGTTTTCCCAACTCAGTGATGGATGATGCAAATCATGTTCAACTTTCAAGTTAATAGGATGAAAATTGACGATTTTTCAGTTGAAACTTGATGATTTTAGAAGTTTGACCTAGAGTTGACCTTTGACCATTTGATCTCAAAAATAGTTGGTTTCCCAATTCATTGATGGACTGTGCAATTGCTGTTTAATTTTCAAGTCAATCGGATGAAAAATGACGATTTTAGAAATTTGACCTCAAGATGACCTTTGACCTCAAAAACAATAGGCTTCTCAGGTGAGACGACCTCTACATTTTTTGGTAGAGTTTCATGATGATCGATTAAGAATTGTCACCTATAGGTGACAGACAGACAGACAGAATCCCAAAATCGACGAACCAATATACTTGAAAATTCTTCGATTTTGCAAGGAACAAACAGAAAGGGGTGAAAACTTCACCTCCTTCACCTTCGGTGGCAGAGGTAACGAGAAGGGCATTCGGTGGAGCACATACCTCTGCACAGATCCAGATCTGGATCTTCACAAAATATGAATCAATTCGTCCTTTCCACACACCCAACCTGTCCACCAAGTTTTGTCTGAATCCGTACACAACTTTTGAGATGTCATGATATGTATCGTTTTAGGCCGCATCTCTCAATGGTGAAGAATGACTTTTAAAATTCTGGTACGCTATCTCTCCATTTATGGGTCTGTCACACTATCTCTCGATAAAGGTTGTGTGGAAATTCACCAAACTTGGTAGTTATGATGAACACGTGGCCACAAGGTGCAAGAGCAGTATCATTTGGCCCTTGCCTCCTGGGGTGGGTTCAAAAGGTTAAGATGTGAAAATGCAATTGTGCACACATTTTAAAACATTTTCAAATGAAACTTCGTTCAGTGCCTTCAGAAAGTATTCACACCCCTTGAGTTTTGTCACATTTTGTTGTGTTACAGCCTGAATTTAAACTGGTTTATATTTTTTAAAAATTGTCACCGATCTACAAAAAAATACTCCATCATGACAAAGTGAAAACATGTTTTTAGAAATTTTTATAAATTAATTAAAAATATAAAATCAATAAGTGTTCAACCCCATTGGCTATGACACTCCAAATTGAGTTCAGGTGCATCCAATTTCCTTTGATTATTTATCCTTGAGATGTCTCCACAACATGGTTGGAGTCCACCTGTGGCCAATTCAATTGATTGGACACGATTTAGGAAGAAACACACCTTTCTATATGAGGTTCCACAGTTGACAGTGCGTGTCAGAGCAGAAACTCCACCATGAAGTCCAAGGAACTGTCTGGAGAACTCCGAGATAGAACTGTGAGAAGGCATGGATCTGGGGAAGGTTATAAAACAATTTATAGAGTGTTCATAGTTCCCAAGAGCAGAGTGAGCTCCATCATTAGGAAATGGAAAGAATATGGAACTACCCAGACTCTTCCTAGAACTGGCCATCCGACAAAACTGAGCAACCGGGCAAAAGGGCCTTGGTCATGGAGGTGACCAACAACTCAATGACCACTCTGACTAAACTATGGAGTTCCTTGGCTGATAAGGGAGAACCTGCCACAAGGACAAGTCTCTGCAGCACTTCACAAATCGAGGCTTTCTGGGAGAGTGGCCATATGGAAACCACTCCTGAGAAAAAGGCACATGACAGCACACCTGGAGTTTGCAAAAAGGCAGTGAAAGACTCTGAGAGCATGAGGCAAAATAATCTGTGGTCTCATGAGACGGAAATTGTACTCTTTGGCCTGAATGCAAAGTGCTACATCTGGTGGAAACCGAGCACAGCTGATCAACCATCTAACAATATCTCTACCGTGAAGCATGGTAGTGACAGCATCATGCTATGGGGATGCTTTTCAGAGGCAGCGACTTGGAGACTTGCAAGGATAGAGCGAACAATGAATGGAGACAAACACAGGGAAATCCTTGAGATTAACCTGCTTCAGAGTGCAAAACACCTGAGACTGTGGTGGAGATTTACGTCCCAACAGGACAATGACCCCAAGCTTACAGCTAAAGAAACACTCGAACAGCTTCAGAACAAGAACATGAAAGTCCTTGAGTGGCCCAGCCAAAACCCAGACTTGAATCCCATTGAGAATCTGTGGAAAGACTTGAAGAATGCTGTTCACCGACACTCCGCCATCCAACTTGACAGAGTTTGAGCAAATCTGCAAGGAAGAATGGGAGAAAATCCCCAAATCTAGATGTGCAAAGCTCATAGACATACCCAACAAGACTTGAACCTGTAATCACTGCCAAAGGCACTTCTACAAAGTGTTGACTCAGGGGGTTGAATACTTATTGACGCAAGACTTTTCAACTGTTTATTTTTAATTAATATGTAAAAAAATTCTAAAACCATGTTTTCACTTTGTCATGATGGGGTATTTTGTGTAGATCAGTGACAAAAAAAATTAAATTTAATCCATTTTAAATCCAGGCTGTAACACAAGAAAATGTGACAAAAGGCGAGAGGTGTGAATACTTTCTGAAGGCATTGGATATGCAATCAGCATTTGGGGACGCATTAAATATGTCACGTTTTTTTTGGATTTGACCTCTGCTTCATGCCCCAGGGCCAGGTTGGGGACTTTGGGTCATCGGGGTGAAAATGGGAAAACATTTTTTTCACTCAAAATTTGATATCGGGTCATTCCTGATGGAACTTTTTGCCATCTTTCAACTTTGCTTTCAGCGGCAAGACTGTGGATTCGTGATGGCATGCCATCAACTTCACTCTAGTTTTTAATTTCAAAACAATTACTTTCCTTTGATCAATTGCTAATTTCAAGAAGAACAATTTGAAGTATTCTGTTCAGAGTAATATGAATAATGAAAATGCATTTAATCGGTATATTTTCATTTCCAAAATCTATCATATTAATTTGGAAACCTCAAGACTCTCCATGCTAATCGGCCTCCATGGAGAATATTCCTGTAGGAGACTGATACATGGTATATCAGCTGCAGAGCTGTATTATCTTTAGCTGATAACTTGGTATCTGATACAATTTATCATGAAAAATGAAGCCATCACTGCATGAAGCTTCTCTGACATACAAAACAGTGTTTTAATCGAATACAGTCAAATTTGAATGGCGCTGACAACGAACCAACAAAATGTCCGACACACCATTTGGCTCGGATGAAGCCCACCCTTAATCAGTTGTGAAATTATATCAACAACATTTTAACACGGTCAATCATTCGGCACTGGGCATCAGAGGCATCTTACATTCAGACATCAGGGTGGAGGACCTCTCGGTAACTGGCAGTTAACTAATTCAATCAACTGTTTGCCCAACGACACATTCGTGTTTAAAAAAAACGTTGTGGCGGAAGAGGAAAACACAAGCATATCAACAGATTGTTCACAACATCTTCAAATTAGTGTTCATGTGTTGGATTTGAAAAGAAAAATGCAAAATTGAACGAGATATCTGCGATCACAAAGTGATCGCCGAGAGTAAGCCTCCCCCCGGTGCCCGTGATACAATGACGGCCATATTCTGTTCGGACGGCTATATGACCTTGACCTTCAACGTTTAGGGATGGAGTGTAAATTCATAAAATGTGTCCCCAACTGCAATCTATCCATAACACTGGACGTCATGAAAATAGGAGTAAAATTCTTCAAGTTATGATCAAAAAGATGTTTTTTGTTAATTAGGTCACCATCTGAAAAAAAGTGGGTCAAGGACACGAAACAATACATGAGGTGCACAACATCATTGCAGGTCCACTATTAGGATTCAAGAACATCTTGGAAGGCCAAGCAGTGTTTGAGATTCTGGATTGGGGCAAAATTGAGCGATGACAAAAAAAAACACAACACGTGTTTTATATTTTCGTACCACCATTGGACCTTGACCTTTAGCCAACAGGGTTACGATGTAAATGAAGAGTAAATGCGCATTACTCTTGCCGATCGAGAGAGGGCAATTTTGTTCTGATCGGATAAATCTTCGTCGAGTTGTGGTGGAAAAGGTGAAACTTTCGATCATTAGGTGATGACCTTAAAAATAAATCAAGGTCAAAAAATTATGTCAACCCTGCATCCCATCATTGGTGCAAAATTTCATCGTGAAAGTCCCAGCCGGATCGAAGATACAGCTCGGACAGTGGCAGAGAAAAAAAGAAGGAAAAAAAAAACTTTAAAAAACAACCCAATGGGTGGTTTACTTCTCCTCGAGGTCTAAAAAAAAAATCTCTGTCATGACATTAAAAATTTGGGGCACGAATTGGAGAAACAAACCCTTACAAACAGGTATATAGAAGAGGGAGAGGCTTAATTATTATTTTTCCAAGTGTAAGAAACAAGAAAAGGAAATCAAAATAAGAATATTCTAGAAGGTTGAGTTTTTTTCCCCCCCATAAATAGGGGTATGGCCAGCACTGCCTTTGTCACAGGTTCAATTTTGATGCCCATCCCAAGTTGCCAAGAGTCAATGGCAAAGTGTGAATTGCTGCTACATGTATAAAATACCAGGCGGGGTAGGTAGATTACTTGATCGCAAGTTATTAACTGGAACAAAACTCGGTAGAACGCATACCTCCGCCAAGCTGAACAGTTTACGTTTTGTATCCCACTGATAAGTCGGATCTGGATCCGGACATGAACTAAAATCGAATTGGCTTGTTCTTATCACCTAATCAAGTCATCTACCAAGTTTTGTAATGATCCGTCCACAATTTTGAGATATTGTGCTATACTTGATATAGTTTTTGGCCCCCCATCCCTCCGTGGTGAAGAATCATTTCAAAAACTCTGTTATCTGGATCCAGATCGGGTTCTTCACCAAAATGTCATCAATTAATCCTTGTCACACACTCAACCTGTCCACCAAGTTTCGTCCAAATCCGTCGATAACTTTTTGAGATATCCTGCTCACCGACAGACAGACAGACAGACAGACAGACGAGGTGAAAACCTAACCTCCGTCCACCTTCGTGGCGCAGGTGATGAGACAGATGGGTTTTTGATGACAACTCGATGTACATGAACCTTATCCTGAGGCTAGCATGGGGGTGTACAAAATTATAATCCAAACCCTTTTATAATATTGTCTTCAGTTGGATTCGAATCCACCACCTCTGTCCTCCCAACTCGTCCACCACAATATTTCTTCGTTGCCATGTACCACGGAAGGAATATTTCAAGTATTAAATGAAAATATGACAGTATGGGTAACAGATCAAATGCTGTATTGTTTGATGTTCATTCATTTTGTTGAATGCTTGATGTTGGCTTAATGGTTAGGGTGGTGGACTTGGGATCCTCGGATCCTGAGTTCAAATCCCATTCGGCTGTTGAATTAATACCAGGTGGGGTTGATTCTGCCTGTCATCCTTCTGAGGTCGGCAAAACGAGTGCCAGCTTGCTGGTATCGCTGGTATTCTGTGTCGGAGTGGTGACCCGTTCAGGATTGTGCCCAATCGCGAAGGAGACTGTTTTGGCAGCACCGACGCTCTGCGTGGAGTATGGTCTCCCTTGGATGGATGGATTCATTTTGGGTGCAACCTGTGGCTGCTGGTTATATAATTGTAGGGAATTCCACCATTATTTTTGAGGTCAATGTAGGCCAAGAGGTCAACATAGGCAAGATTTCTAAAATTGTCAATTTTCATCCGATTGACTTGAAATTTGAAGAGGATTTGTATATCCCGATAAGGTCACTGAATTCAACCACCAACTATTTTTGAGGTCAACATTGGCCGAAATTTCTAAAATTGTCAATTTCCATCCGATCGAATTGAAATTTGAACAGTATTTTCATATCAACTCACTGAATACAACCACCAATTATGTTTGAGGTCATCATGTGCCAAAATGTCAACATAGGCCAAAGGTCAACAACTTAGCAGCAATTTCTAAAATCTTCAATTTTCATCCGATTGACGTGAAATTTGAACAGGATTTGCACATCAGGTCAATGAATTCAACCACCAATTATTTTTAAGGTCATAAGTCAACATAGGGCACACATTATATATATATATATATATATATATACACGAGTATATCATGATATCTCAAAAAGTTGTGGATGAGTTTGTTCGGTGACAAGAACAAGGGGATTCGATTTTGATTCAGATCCAGCCCATCACTGGGACACAAAACGTAAACTGTTCAGCCTGGCAGAGGTATGCACTCCACCGAGTGCCGTTCTACTTTGTTTTGTTTTGCCAAGTGTCGCTCTCCGAGTGATTTTTCATTTGTTTGTTTGTTTGTTTGTTTGTCCGCACAGAACATAAGTGTATTTCTCTGCAACGGCTTGTCAGATTGAGACAAAATTTTCACCATGGGAACGACTACTCATGCAAAATGTTTTAATGGTAATTATGACGTCATAGGTCACGTGATGTGGCAGCCCTGTTGGAAAAAAAGGAAAAACTTTGGACCTCTGTATCGTCAAAACCGCAACAAGGAAAAATTAAAACTTGGCACATGGCAAGTACACCAAATGTGGAATAAGTGTGATTTTTTTGCATGACTTCATAGGTGCCATCATTGTAACGTCATAATTGCATCCAGAGAACACTATATTCGATCAATATGAAACTTTTTGAGCGTAATCTGGGGATAAATTGGTCCACAGAAAAAAAAATTGTTGACATTGGCCAAGTGGTTCGGCAGCCATATTGTTGTTTTTGAAAACACCTTCAAAAAACTTCTTCTCTGAAACGGCTGAACAGATCGAGTCGAAACACTACATGTATCACTGTCTATCAATGAGGAACAGAATGTTCACACATATGACATAATAGGTCACATGGTTTGGCAGACATATTGGATTTACCTGAAAAACCCTATATAAATCATCTTTTCCAGAAAAGCTGGACAGATCGAAGGGAAACTTTGCACAAATGTTCCCCAAGCCTTGGGGATACCAGGATATTCACGAATAATGATAGCTCACATGGTCTGACTGCCATATTGGATTGAGTGAAAAAACAACTATGATCGAGTGGTTAGTCATGTGGAATACATGTTTCAAATTTCAACCTGATCAGACACATGGTTTGACTGCCAGAATTATTTAATTTTTTGATCTGGGTTATTTTTTAAATATATATATATATATATATATATACATATATATATATTATATTATATATATTATATATATATATCACTGATGAGCCAATACATTATGACACACTGCCTAATATGCTGTGGGTCTCCGTGTGCTGCCAAAACAGCGCCGACCCGCCGAGGCATGGACTCCACAAGACCCTGAAGGTGTCCTTTGGTATCTGGCACCAAAACATTAGCAGCAGATCCTTCAAGTCCTGTAAGTTGCAAGGTGGAGCCGCATGGATCGGACGTGTTGGTCCAGCACATCCACAGATGCTCAATCGGATTGAGATCTGGATAATTTGGAGGCCAGGGCAACACCGTGAACACTTCATCATGTTCCTCAAATCATTCCCGAACAATGTGTGCAGTGTGGCAGGGCACATTATCCTGCTGAAAGAGGCCACTGCCATCAGGGAATACCATTGCCATGAAGGGGTGTACCTGGTCTGCAACGATGTTTAGGTAGGTGACACGTGTCAAATTGACGTCCACATGAATGGCCGGACCAGGAGGTTTCCCAGCAGAACATTGCCCAGAAACCCTCCACCGGCTTGTCGTCTTCCCAGTGCATCCTGATGCCATCACTTCCCCAGGTAAACGGCACACGTACACGGCTATCCAGGTGATCAAAAAGAAAATGGGACTCATCGGATCAAGCGACCTTATTCCACTACTCCAAGGTCCAGTTCCGACGCTCACATGCCCATTGTAGGCACTTTCGACAGTGGACAGGGGTCATCATGGCACTCTGATCGGTCTGCAGCTACGCAGCCCATATGCAGCAGGGTGGGGTGCACTGTGGATTGTTAAACATTCCTCGTGACCACCATTAAAATTTTCTGTGACGTGCCACAGTGACCTTCTGTCGGTTCGGACCAGACGGGATAGCCTTCGTTGCCCTCGCATCGATGAGCCTTGGGTGCCAACACCCTGTCGCCGGTTTGTGGTTTGTCCCTCCTCGGACCACTGTCGGTAGGTACTCACACTGCTGACCGGGCACCCCACAAGCCTTGCCGTTTCAGAGATGCTCTGACCCAGTCGTCTGGCCATAACAATTTGGCCCTTGTCAAAGTCGCTCAGGTCTTTACTCCTGCCCATTTCTCCTGCATCCAACACATCAACTTCAAGAACTGACTGCTCACTTGCTGCCTAATATATCCACCCTTGACAGGTGCCATTGTAACAAGATAATCAATATTATTCACTTCACTCTCAGTGGTCGTAATGTTTTGTCTCATCAGTGTGTATATATATATATATATATATATATATATATATATATATATATATATATATATCATATATGATTCACTGATATACATATATATAATATATTATATATAATATATATATATATACTATTGAATAAGGTTCACTTGGTTGTGCCTGGATGGGTTTGGTGGTTGCGGAGTAGCAGCTGAAATGTGAATCCTATCCAGATTCCTCCTGATGATTTCATCTTTGCTTTTTGCTTGTTTGGGTTCCTTCTGATGACTCCAATGTAGGACTGTACCTATTTGGTCTTTCATTTGACTTGAATTGAATTAATTTTAATCACATTCTGAATTCAATTGAATAACAAGAAACGTCATTGGTCAGGGTGAAGTGTCCGATCAAAGCGGGAGGTCTTGGTACCCGGTCATCACTGCCAGCAGTTATAAAGTGGCAGTTTTAGTCATGTATCTTATTAATTACGTAACACACCAGTGCACAACACCACACAAAACTGCACAAACAACAGACAACACAACTCCTGGCGAGGGTCTGCAATCTCTTCTCGTTTCATTTTGCATTACTTTCTGTAACCGATGTATTTTGACGACACTTTCGGTCACAGCATTGTATTTTGTAACTTCTGTGTTTGTGATGACAAACAGGCAATTAATGATCAATATATTTAGTATTTGCAGCATTTACTTGGGGTGATGATTGGGTTAGGGTGAGGGTTGTTCAGTTGACACATTTTTAGACATTGGGTAAACATACATCTCTGAAAATGGAATACATTGAAATTATTTTTTAAATGTCGGACATTATAGTGTCACTGACAATTAAACTTTCAGAAAAAAGACTTTCTTGTAATTAGTTCTTTTTAAAACCTGATTTGATTTGACTTAACTAATGGTACTTGCTTGACTCATGCGACAAGGACACACTCCAAACGCCACGCGAAGCCGTGCACCGTCATTTTGCGACTCCACTGTCTGCCATTAAAATCATCGCTGTTGTTGAATCAAATCGGTTCAGAGTTAAATTAGACATTTCCAAACTACAAACCAGATGTCTCAAAAAGTTTAATGAATATTATATAATTGCCTCAAAAAAAAAACTCGATACATCGTGGTATTATTTCGCAAAAATGGTGACCTTCATTAAAGGTGATGAGATGTTCACAAAGACAATGAAATCTTTGCCTTTGTCACTTCCAAGAATGTTTCCCATTTCCTCTTTTTGTCAACTTGGACATCTGCTGTCAAAGAAACATCATCATTCCCTCCGTTGAACTATCCCCGGGAAACAGAGAGCGTCATGTTGATCACTGCCTGCACAGGTCAACAATTACAAATGAAACCAATGATTTTTGATCTTTCATGGAAACTCATCGGAAAGAAAAATAATGTCAGTGCAGTGGTGATGTTGGAGGAAGTACCTGATAAATAGTGGTAATTAATTATAATAAGGATGGTATTTTAAATCGACGTTTTCCCAGCCAATTGAAAGGAAATTTTCTGCTCAATTTGATTAACACATTTAAATTCACGCCGTTTCACTAATCAGCTCATAGTAAGGTTTCTTCTTCAATATTTGCACATTAAATTTAATTTTCATGATGACGTACGTACCTGGCATTCACAAATGCATTTGGTTCATTCTGTTTTCGTTTTTTGGCATTCATGATTACACACCTTTTTTCCAGATAATTGATTTTCACACCTTTTGTTTGATGGGTGCAATCAAATGAACATCACACGACACACATGTGATGATGTGTCTGCTTGTTATTACACTCGCCGAAGGAGAGGGTTTTGCATTTGAGTCATTTGTCTGTCTGTTTGTTTGTCTGTTACTTTGTTTGTTTGTTTGTCCACACAGAACTTTAATGTTTTTCTCCGCAACCGCTTGTGGGATTGAGAAGAAATTTTCATCATAGGAGCGACTATTCATGTAGAATGTTTTGTTGATAATTATGATGTCATAGGTCACGTGGTGTTGCAGCCTTATTGAAAAAACAGGAAAACTTTGGACGGATCGAAATCTCTGTATCTCTGAAATCGCACCAAGAAAATTTTTTATACTTGCCACCTGGCAAGAACTCCTCATGGGAAATGAGTGATTTTTTTTAATGACGTCATATGTGCCTTCATTATTACGTCATAATTGCATATGTAGAACACTACATCTGATCAGTATGAAAATTTGAGGGTAATTTCGGAATAAAATGGTCCGCAGAAGAAAAAAAAATTGATGATGTAATCGGTCACATGGTTTCGCAGCCATGTTGGATTTAACCTCAAACCTCCTAAAATTTTCTTCTCCAGAATGGCTGGACAGATCGAGGGGAAGCTTCACACAAATGTTCCCCAAGGCATGGGTGTACAAGTTTGTTAAGGAATAATTGATAGGTCACATGGTTTGGCAGCCATATTGGATTGAAGAAAATATTAAATAATGTTTTTTTCTGAAACCGCATAATCAATCGACATGAAACTTCACAATTATGATCTCGTAGTGATGGGGAATACATGTTTTAAATTTCAACTTGATCAGACACATGGTCTGGCAGTCAGAATTATTTAATCTTTTGATCTTGCTTCTTTTGGATTCTTTTTTTTTATTTTTTTTTAAATAAAGCTCACTTGGCTGTGCGTGGATGGGTTTGAGGGTAGAGGAGTAGCAGCTGAAATGTGAACCCTATCCAGGTTCCTCTTGACGACTTCATCTTTGCTTTGCTTGTTTGGGTTCCTTCTGATTAATCCAATGTAGTATATCTTCACACCAGTCATCTCTCTTCACTCCAGCCTTGGATGCAGAATGGGCCATTTCTGTTGGGTTAAGGAAGGGTGAGTAGGGTAGTAGCAACTTCAGTTGGATCTGCTGATTGATACGTGGTGGAAGTTGGGCGCGCTCGTGGGGTCTTGCGTTGTTGTTGATTAGAAAGACGGGCTCATCTGCAAGGAACATAGTCTCACACTCGTGGCCTGTATCTGCACGAATCTCCTCAAATCTCTCTCTTAACAGTCTCACAAGCAATGCGGTGATGTACGAGCCCAATCTCCCTAGAAACAGCAAAGGTTACACTGCAGTTCTGTCCACATTTCCCATGTACACGCGTCTCACCAGGACACCATGAGGAGCTCTCTCAAAAGAACACCTTGTCCAAATGTCATTGCCTGTTTCATCAGTGTAGACGCTGTGAGCAACAACTCCATGCTCTAAGAACCGCTGCACGTACTCGATGCGCACGTCCAGTACACGAGGAGAGTTTGCACATCAGGAACATCCTCTGCCTGTTTAATTTTCATCAGTATGCCATCGTGGATTCCAGCAATGCTGCTGGGAGACACAGTTGGTTTGTGTGGCAGAGCATATTGTGGGTCATCCTTCATCTTTTTAAGAGCCAGCAGAGGGTTGATATCCAATACTATCGGCAGCTCATCTCGCATCTCTTGATCAACTTTCGTGTTATGTGCTCATCCTGTCGGTAACTTTTCATGATGACCAGTGCGCAAATATTTCGCCACAATTGACCTTACAGTGGATCATTTGATGTCTCGAGTATCAGCCAGTTCTAGATATTTGGTGATGTTGTTTTTAAAATTTTCAATTAGCCTCTACATATCTTTTTTTAAAATACCCTCCTGTAATGACCACGGACAGTCATCTTTATTTTCCAAATTGGCTCGAGAGAGAATGTACCTTTACCGAGAACTCGTCCAGAAATGAACTTTGCACGGAACAGGCATATTTGCTTTTATAGGCAAATTAGAATTTTAAATTGAAAACACATACCGCAGAATCAAATGAAAAAAAAAATGTGACAAATGTGTGCCCCTTGATGAAATTGAATTCTTGATCAACCTCTTTCTACTGGTTGTGGCGAAATTGAATGAACTTACTGACAATTTAAATTGGAATCTACATAATTTTGCAGTTGAACGAGGTTCAAAGTCTAACGAATGCTCAATTAATGAAATTGAATGAACCATTTTGCTCATTATATGATGATATAAAGGTGGATTCATTTTCACTTTGAATTGAATGAGCCGGCTGTTAAATTGAATGAAATTTCTTTGAAATTGGCAAGGAAAACCTCTACTTTAAATACGGACACGACGATGTCCAAAAACAGTTTGTAGTTGGAAAATAAGGATGTTATTACTTCAAGAAAATTTATATCACTTGTTTTTCATTAATACAAATCCAAAGTATAATTTTAAACTTGTATTTTCATGCTCGACTTTATAGAGAGTACTCTAATTATATGAATATTCTTCGTAACAAAACAACTCCATTGTTTCATTTTGTATTCAGCGCAAACACTTGCCGTAAAAACGAGTGCACTTCCTTTATCACATGCTAACCCATAAAGGAGAAATGTGGAGTGGTGAAGTGGTGCAGCACAATCCCATGGTAATCTATGTCAAATGGTGCATGGGAAAACTGGGTGCTTTTGCTTCCCTGTACGTGCATGCAAATTAATGCAGCATTAGTTTTTTCGCTTCGCAGCTCACCGTGCACTAAATTGATGTCTATGAGCTTGCACTTCCAATTGGCATGGTTAAACAGTTCCTCATTCAAAAACGATGACAAAATCTTTGCAAAGGAGCAGAGGTTCAAGAGTTCTTCAAAATATAATTGATTGTCATCTAAACATACCCTGGGTGTATTTTCTTTCTCGTAGTAATTTCAAACGGGTTAACCTTTCACCATAAACTGCCCACACCACCAAGCCAAACCCAGGTCATCAAGTGTCCTTTGCTTTCTGCTTTTTTCTGTCTGGATGCTCACTTGCTTGCTGTGTCTGACTGGTCTCCCACTATCCCATTGTTAGCGGAAGCATATCTCACCTATCTCACCTAATTATTCAATGAGTTGAAGCTTTTCATACAAATAAGAATTGGGTTCTGGGTTGGCGGAACTGGCTGAGCTTTTGGATTGTAATATGATTATTGCAGGTTCAAATCCTAATGCCATGATGGAAGCAAAGGCACCAAGTCCATTTTATTACACACGAAGATGCTTTGCCAGGATATCCTCCCCCCTGAGAATGTCATTTGGACTTCGCATGGGAGCAGGCAACTCATGATTAAATATTGCAATATTCAAGGGAAAAGAAAAATACTTCACACAGTGACACAGTACCCCCCCCCCCCCACTCCCTCTGCTTGGCAGACAGCAGCTGCATCTTTCTTTACTGACCTGAAAATGAGTAGACACTGGTCTGATAAATGAAACATATACTTCAATCCCAATCACACAATCTCACCGAACTGCGAAGGATGACGAAGGATCAGCAAAAAAAAAAAAACTCACCTATCAATTTCCTTAGTCATCTACTGGAAGAGGTTCAGTCTCTGGAACTTCATCAGTCATGACCTTCCCTGGGGAGACCACAAAGCAAAGCTGGCCTCCAAAAGCCAGCTACAAACTGGGAATCCTCTGTTGATGCAACTATTTATTTGGAAAACTAGAACTACGCACAGCCTATTCGGTCCTTGTCCACAGCTCAATGGAGAATGGCCATCCGCTATGGGCTTACACCCCATAATCACATCTGTTTTTCCTGGATTATATGAATATAATCCTCTCAAAATTATTGGAATCTCCCACAATGAGGCCGAAGCATAAGATGTGTTGCTCTCACACCGCAAGCAGTTCAGTGGTATTTTTGTTTATTTTACCTCCTCTTCTCTAATAGTGCTCCCTGTTATGCTCTCTCCTCTGCCCCTTACTGTCCTCTTCAAATGGAACACATTTGCCACAGCCCCCTCCTGGTTAAACTTTCAAAAATTCAGGCTGACTGTACACCTAAACTCTTGTATTTGTAGCTCTTCCCATTTGTGGAATCACCTGCCAGAAGGGTCTTTTTTCCACTTTTCCCTTCAGGGCTTCTCGCAGGCCAGTGCACCGCCATCTCTTTTCAGCCACAATTCTGTCACATGATTCTTATTTCCCCCATGAATCTTTCATTACCCAAACATCTTACTTGCTAATTTCATGGATTCCTTCTCTCTGCCTTTTTCTCTTTATCCTGTTTGTTCATTCCCTTTGATATTTGTCCTAATGTCAGATCTAGCTTGCTTTTATATAAGTCTGTCTCTTGTAAAGAAAAGAAACAAATAACAGAACAAAAACTTTATGTGGTGTGTGTGTGTGTGTGTGTGTGTGTGTGTGTGTGTGCGTGCGTGCGTGCGTGCGGCTTAATACTGGCTGGGGTACCCGGCATTGCCCCTTGCTGTTCTCATCCAATTGGTATTTTGAAGAAATCAAATTTTGAATTTTTTTTTTTTGGTGGGGTACAAAACACTTCCCTATACCACAAAAAGATGGGGTCAGGGATCATTTTATATTACCTTTCACTTAGCAACAAAGAATTAGGCATTATAAATTATTTAAAAATCCAACTTCTTTTTGAAAATCCTCAGCAAGTTCTTTGCCTAAAACACTCCCCGGCACTTACTGATGGACCTCTGAAAGTTTGATGAAGATCTGTTTGGCCATACCTGAGAAAAATGGAAACATACATACAGACAGACAGACGCACACACGTGCATACATGTCTATCTTCTTTCTTCTATACTAATAAAAGGCAGTGTGTGTGTGTGTGTGTGTGTGTGTGTGTGTGTGTGTGTGTGTGTGTGTGTGTGTTGCATCCTCCATAACTCCAAAACTATAAAACCTAGCAGCTTGAAACTTTGCATGCATACGAAGAAAATTCCAAGGAAGAGCAAGAGTGAAAATTAGGTGTTTGGGTTAATTAAAACACGCCCGTTTGAAGATAATTAACGGCCTTATTTAATTATATCCTTCATCAGGCAATGCTCGACCACCTCGCTGTCTGGGGTCTCAAGGCGTTTCCTGGGTAACCTCGCTGGGGTCTGAAGCCGCCATGTTTTTTGGCCTGCTCAACCATGCTTTGACTTGGAACAGGCCGCAACGATTTCTTTACGATAAAGTTTTTTTTCACTTTCCTCACTCATATTATCATAGCGATGAATTGCTGGGTATATTGCAATGCTTATAAACACCTGGAGACACCAGCGTTTGTGGCTTTATTTCATTTGCGCATATGAAAAACTGAGAGAATCTCTTCAACTAAGGATTACAAGAAAATGTCAGTTCCAGGTTTGAAAGTATCAGCAGTTCTGACTCCCCCAAAAAGTGTTGATTTGTCCAATTCAGATATTGCACCGGCAATTCCAGGTGCATAGTTGTATCGAGGGCAATTGGTAATCGCTTGTCAAGCCAGGCGTTCCATTGGAGTGCTTGAGTGCTTGAGTGCTTAAGCCACTTGCCGAGCTGGACAGTACAGTTCGTGTCGTGATCAGGATGTCCAGTCGACAGTTACTACAAGGTAGAGGTACGTATACAGCACACACGGACGTGGTACATGTGGGTAGATTTGGATGTTCCCTCCTCCATACGTGCACAAGAAAATGTGTAATTTCCAAAGCATTAAACTTATCTTTTTCTGCTGTTTGGAGAATTATATTGAGGAAACAAAAAAATTTGGAGTGTAACAAAACTCACTAGCTTCATTGAGCTATATATGGTAGGTGTTGGCTTAATGGTGAGGGTGGTGGGGTTGGGATCTGAGGATCCTGAGTTCAAATCCCACTCGGCTGTTGAATTAATACCACGTGGGGTTTACTTTGCCTGTCAACCTTCCGACGTCAACAATATGAGTGCCAGCTTGCTGGTATCCTGTGTCGGAGTGGAGACACATGCTGGATTGTGCCCAATAGCCAAGGAGACTGCTTCGGCAGCACCAACGCTCTGCACAGAGTATGGTCCCGATGGATGAATTGAGCTATATGATTCAATGCATTCACTGTGAAATGTCATGCCCTGTCCCCCAGAGGACTGCCTATCCATAGCATCTGCCAGATCTATGTCTATATTTTTGGAAGTTTTGTGAGGTGCTCTACAAGGAATCAAAGCAAATCTGGTAAAAAAAAAAAATGGACGTTTAAAAAAAAGTGAAAAAATTTGCACGGACTTTGAACCGATGTACCATGTGACACATGAACAGATGAGCAGGCAAAATGGTGGAATTTCTTCAATGCTTATTTCACGAGCGATTGAACTTTGTGGTCTCCAAGGTTGTTCTGCATTCAGCTGCAACACTTTTGTTGATAAAATCATTTTATGTCATTAACTGCTGCATTTGTGGTGAAGACAGGCTTTAAAGTTAAAGGTATCCTTTATGGTATGCAGTGACAACCTGGCCAACCGTTCCTCATCAACCATTTAATTGGAGTGCTTAAGCCACTTACCGAGTGCCGATTGTCGACAGCAGGACTGCGCTATGTCATTCTGAGCAAACCGTTCACTCTCTGTGGACGCTTTTGCCACACTACATCATTCATCATCTACTACACTACATCACTACATCACCTACCCCCACCTCTCTGTCTCTCTCTCTCTCTCTCTCTGTCTCTCTGGAGATATCCGGACGGTGGTTATGTTTGGATGGTGTTTGTCTCCAGACGTGTCCGAGCAGTGTTTGTTTCTGGCCAGCTTGGCTCTGGGTGGTATTTATGTTTGGACTGGAGTTTGTTTCCGGACTTGTCTGGACAGGAGTTTGTCTCCGGATGGGGGTTTGTCTCCAGGCCGTGTTTATAGTCTGAGCCGAAGAAAATGGATTTCAGACATTATTTTGTGATCATCTTCATTGTTATTCTCTGCAGAGTCATTTTGATGAGACGGTGTGAATCATAATTAATGCTCCATCACACGTCTGCCTTCCCTTCCTCTCACCTCACAATGTCATCCATTCCCAAACCCCTCCTCGCTCCCCCTCCCTCCTCTCTCCTTTCCCCTCCACCTCTTCACTCTCCCAAAGTGCTCTCCCTCACTCTTCCCCCCTCTTTTTCTCCCTCCCTCCTTCTGTATTAACGTCAGCGAAGCGCCGGGTGGTATTTGCTCGTGAATGAATGAAGGAAAACATGTTTATGGAAGAGATGGCAGAAGAAAACACGAAACAGTTCTCCTTCATGAATGTAATCACACCAAAGCGAAGTCGATGGCATGCCATCGCAAATCCCCATGGTTCCCATCTAAAGCAAAGTTGAAAGATTGAACAAAGTTCCACCAGCAATGACCCAACTTCAAATTTTGAGTTTTAAAAATATCTTCTGTTTTAACCACGATCCCCACTCCCTGGGGCATGAACCGGCGGTCCAATCCAAAAAATTGTTACATATTTCATGCGTACCACAATGTTGTTTGCAAATGCAAAATTTCATTAAAAAAATTTTTTTAATGTTTAAAAATGTGCCTGTGTTTGCACTTTTACCTCCACAACCGAAGGTGAAGGAGGTTATGTTTTCACCCCTCTCTGTTGGGTGGTCGCTAGACTACCGTTATTCTCAGTTTTCCGTCTGTCGTATGTATGTAATGGACAGCTCTGGAGGCCAGAGGAGTCAACCGATTTGATGAAACTTGACTGGTAGGTTCATACCAGATCTAGTTGTATGCTTTTGAAGCACCGTTGCTATGGACGCCACCGTTGCCTAGCAACGGGACTTTGAAGTTTTTGAAAAAATCCGAAAAATATTTACATATTTTTTTTTTTCGAAAATCAAAAATCGGCTTCCGCGCTTATATGCGCACTATAATGAACCTCTTTGTCAAAAAATTTCAGCCTGATCCGTCAAAAACTGTCTGACTAGTATGCAATTATATAGCGACCACCCATGTCGCCTACCGGCTTGTCTGTTGGGTCGTCGAAATAGGTGACCCTTATTGTCAGTAATTCTGTCTGTTTGTTTCTCTGTTTGTTTGTTTGTCATCAGCATAATTGGTGGTAAACGTGGGCCGATTTTGACCAAACTCGGGTGGTAGGTACATCTTATGACCTAGTGCTTTGGAAATTGTGATGGTTGCTCGGGACGCTTTGGGTCCCTAGCAACAGCCGAAAAACCTTCAAAATCGGTACCGTTCACGCGAAATCAATTCCGAAAGCCATTATCCCACGTAGGCTTATGAAATTTGGCATGCATTCATCTACAGGTGATGCTCTACCAAATATATTCCGGTTTTTGTGATATATGGAATAGTTTACCCGCAGCGCCTCCTACAAATGGGGTATGCCCGAAAATTGAAGGTCCCCTAGCGACCATTTGAGTGCATCGATCCGAATGAAACTTTGCAAGTTCATAGCATGCAATGAGTACTACAACTTTGCCTCAGGACATATTGACCGATATTGCTTAGGTCAGGGGTCAAAGGGCAAAAATCGATAATATGCGAGAGCTGGAGGTGCCTTCGCCGCAAATGCTACTTCCTCCTGGGGTTATGGTCAGATGGTCATGAAAATTCACACTAATCATCTGTAATGCATTGTGCACAAACGCTCAAGCCAGATTTTCGATTTATATGTTTGTTCACCCACAGCACCCCCTCGAACTTTGGGGAGTTCCGATATCAAACCGCATTTTCGGTACTTTTCATTCAAATTGATACCGAGTAGTTATCAGGAGATGGAACTCGATGAGATTTGGTATGCATAATCTTAGGTGATTCTCTATCCGCTAGATGACATCCATTTTTTTCTATATCTTATAGTTTCCAAATGGTAACCCTCTCAACTTGGGTGTCCGAGGGCCATTGAGCATTCCCGCTGAAAATTCAAAGTACAATAGCTCAAGACGATTGAACTGAATCGAATGAATCTTTACAGGCTTATCGACCGTAATGAGTACAACTTTCTCATTTGCATAATGACCTATCTCGAGTAGGTCAGGGGTCAAAGGTCAATAAGTGCATTTTTCGGGCGAAATTACCATTCAAGGCACCCTTGCTCCTACACGGATTAACCGATTACGAATGAAAGTTCATAGGTACATAATACTCAATGAGTACTACAACTTTGCTTCAGGACATATTGACCTATCTCAGATAGGTCAGGGGTCAAAGGTCAATGAGTGCATTTTTCAGGCAAAATGACCATTCAAATCCCCCTTGCTCCTACACGGGTTAACCGATACGAATGAAAGTTCATAGTTACAGAGTACTCAATGGGTACTACAACTTTGCTTCAGGACATATTGACCTATCTCGGCTAAGTCAGGGGTCAAAGGTCAATGAGTGCATTGTTCGGGCAAAATGACCATTCAAAGCCCCCTTGCTCATACACGGGTTAACCGATTCGATTGCAATTTCGTAAGTACTTAGTACTAGATTAACTCAGATCAGGGGTCAAAGGTCATCGGATGCGCGGCGACCCATGGCCGCCTACCGGCTTGTTTGTTTGTCTGTCTGTGTATAGAATACCTCAATAAGTTGTAGACGGATCCGGATTAAATTTGGTAGGCAGGTTGGTTGTGTAACAAGGAAGAAATGATTAGATTTTGGTGAAGATCAGAATTCGGATCTGACTACGAGAAGTTTTTTGTTAGTGATTATTAATCATTGAGGGATAGGCCTAAACTAAGATGTAGCACGATATCTCAAAAAAGTTGTGGACAGATTCAGATGAAACTTGGCGGACAGGTTGGGTGTGTGACCACAACGAATTAATTATTCGATTTTGGTGAAGATCCGAATCTGGATCTGGATACGAGAATTATTTAATTGAAGGTGAAGGAGATGGTTTTCACCCCTTTCTGTCTGTTTGTCTATTTGTCTGTGTACAGGATATCTCAAAAAGTGTTGGAGGGATCCCGATGAAATTTTCTGGGCAAGTTGGGTGTTTGACAAGGAAGAAATTATTCTATGTTGGTGAAGATCCAGATCTGGATCCGGCTCCTCGAATTTTTTAAGTGATTCTTCACCTTTGAGAGACAGGGCTAAACCGATATATAGCATGATATCTCAAAAAGTTGTGGGCGGATTGGGATGAAACTTGGTGCACAGGTTGGGTGTGTAACAAGCAAGAAATGATTCAATTTGGGTGAACATCCGCATTAGATAGTTTTTTAAAGTGATTCTTCATCATTGAGAGATCGGGCCAAAAACGATATAAAGCTCGATGTCTCCAAAATGTATTGGGCCAGATATGTTCTCGCGGCTCAGGCATAACGGTGCGGAGGTATGCGCTCTACCGAGTGCCCTTCTAGTTCGGTATTTGCTTACCCTCAGGTGACATTACATTTGTGGTCTAGATACTTCCTCAAGCCGATACTCCAACTCCAGCAAGCAGTCACCATTTCAGTATCCGATTTGCTGCCCATAATTGGCCATGTGAAAATATAGAATTTTTGGGGCGCCAGGATAAAGCATAATCATGATGTGATCAAGCATGATATTATTGTTCATCTGCAGTTATGCAAGCATTTCCCTTCTCATGCAATTCCAAAGGACCACTTTCTGCGTCCCCTGCGTGTTGTATCGGTAGACTGTGCTGTTAAGCTGCCCGGTGTTTTGTGGACAAGCAGGTGTGCTTTGAGTGAGTGAGTGTGCATGGTGCTCCGTATTACAATATACCAATCCCGATTTAATTGGCAATTGGAAGCATGTCTTTTAATTCAGTCATGAAGCTGCAGATGTTGTGCTTCGACGTGTACGCCTATGGTACTCGAAGTTTTTGCAACATGCATCATTTTGCCGATCCTTTCCGACAGGTCTCGGTTGTTAGATTGTACATACCATGCTATCATATCCAACTCCTTGTATTTTGCAACATCAAGTTGCTCAAATCCAGGGAGTTACCATTATTCTGTACTTGCAAATACAACCTGTCACTTCGCTGATGGGGACAAGAAATGGGGGTGGGGTGGAGAGAGAGAGGAGGCGGGTGTAGGGTGACAGGGGGAAGGGGAGGCAGAAAGGATGAAGAAGAATATAGGAAGGGGGAGGGTAGAGAACGAGAAAAGGGGTGGGGGTGGGAGAGAGCGACACCTCACCAATCGTTTCTCATGCACCCTCCCTCCCGCAGTGAATAGAGAGAGAGAGAGAGAGAGAGAGAGAGAGAGAGAGAGAGAGAGAGAGAGAGAGAGAGAGAGAGACAGCGAGAGAGCGACAGAGGTGTGGGGGAGAGCTGCATTTTATGAGGAGGGGCGAGTGAGAGAGAGGGAGGGGAGAGGAGGAAAAAAAAAAGACAGGTGAGGGGTGGAGTTGGGGTTAGCAAAGAGAATGAGATGTAACACTTTACGATCGAACGTGAAAAAAAAAAGTCAGAACAGCTGTACACACAACGACACAACAGAGTTTGTAAAGTAATCCACTGGCACATCTGAAAAAAACTTTGATATCCCAGTTCAGGAAAAATTTGTTGTAAAATGAACAAAAAGCAATCACTGAAAACACTTAAGATCTGCTCACGTACAACATTACAATCCCATTGGGGGTGAAAATTGAAAACAAAGCTTTGCAACAATATATCATACTTAGGTACAAAAATATCGTTGTTGGCCCTATCTCTCAATGGTGAAGAATCACTAAAAAAATTTTATCAGATCTGGATCCAGATTTGGATCTTCACCAAAATTGAACCAATTCTTCCTTGTCACACACCCAACATGTCCACCAAGTTTCATCCGAATCTGCACACAACTTTTTGAGATATCGTGCCATATATTAGATTAGCCCGATCTCTCAATGGTGAAGAATCACTGAAAAAATACTCGTACCTGGATATGGCTCCGGATCCTCACCAAAGTCTAATCAGTTCATCCTTGTCACACACCCAACCTGTCCGCAACTTTTTTTTTTACAGATATCTTGCACACAAACAAACAAACAAACAAAGACAGACTGGGGTGAAAACATAACCACCTTCACCTTCGGTCGCGGAAGTAATGAGGTGTTAATACCAGTGATTTTGGACCAACGATGCAGAAATCAAGAAAATGACCAAATACCAAGACCTCAAGCATGAAGTGAAAAGATCCTGGAAGCTGAAGAATGCCAAAGTTGTACCAGTGGTGATGAAGAACCTCACAGAGATATTAAAAACCATCCCTGGGAATATCACGACAAACGAACTACAGTTGGAATCTGGCCTGGTTCGGTAACGATCCTGAAGAGAGCCCTCGACACAAAACTTTAAAAACAGAAAACTTACCATACGCAACGCAACGCATGCACGCACGCACACAATCACACACAGTTCTGTCATGGTAATACAGTTTATATACACACACAACATAAAATACATAAAAACGACAAACACAAAGATTTACCTTTAAACAGATTCTTTGAAAGAGGAATTCAAGTGGAAAATTAGCAAATTTCAATTAAAAACTATATCAAGGCACAGAACACAAAATGTTGATCTCTGCTCCGTGTCTTCACAACCAGACAATGGCAAACATGTGGTCGGATGGACCTTGTTCTTTTTACATAGGTATCGATGTCGAAGTGAGGGGTGGATTATATTAAAAAGGTAAAACAAAACGATGTCCTCCAAAAATAAAATTGCACATTTTCAGCGGATGAGACATCTTCCAAGGCACCAACCGCACGGCACCGCAGGGAGCAATACAGGCGGAAACGTACGTCTTTCTAATCGATGTTCCATTGAGAGCACGGATACTTTTCCCAAAACGAACAACCAAGCAGCTTGGAGAGCGCTCACCAAGTGGCTTAAGCACTCAAGCACTCCAACGAAACGGTTGATTAGGCAAACAGCTCGTTTGGCACGTGATTTGCAAAACAAATCAAACACACACATCCTGGAGACGCCCAAAATGTCAAATATGTCCGAATTGGATAAATGAACACCTTTCTCGGAGCCAGAACTGCTTTTAAGTTCGATTCTGGAGCTTAAATTTTGTAATTCTCCTTAACTTAAGAGATAATCATAAAAATCACCCTCGGATGGACGTTAGTGTTCAAGCAACACTATGTTTATGTCAACCAAGATTACACAGATTGAAATCTTATTATTGGGTTTCTTGTAAACAGATGTCTCCAAGTTCCACCTTGCCACCCATAAAAATCCCATTCTCTGGCACGTGCCTGGAAATCATCTGTGGATCAGATGTAAAAGGGATCCTTTGTGCCTGAGCCGGAATATTAGCTTGAGCAAGTTTGTGTATCAAGAATCAATGTCACCTTAGGATAAGTCTGATCTTTCCCATTCACTTCCAAATTGGTCGAGTTGGGCTTAGCACATATTGTTGGTTGGCTTTGCCTTCATTAAAAAAATAATTCCAACTGCCTTCACCTTGAAGTTATTCCACACTCCCACAGCAGTTGAAACAATTCTGTCTGAGTACATTGTTAAGTTACGTCATGTTGTTTTATAAATTCTGAATATCAACTCAATCTCCTGAATTAATTGGGCTGTGTTGATCTTTAATTCTGAATATGAACTCAATCTGCTGAATCGATTGGACCACGTGATCTGCCTATCAGCAAGCCGTTGCATGCACATCAATAACCAATGGCAGGGGAGCTTCCAATCTCAAAACATCAATTCTCAAATGGATTTAGCCTCTGTTACATTGCCAGTTAAACATTTCTGACACCAACAAATGTCTGGTTAACAATTTAACATGAACGTTCCCACTTTACTGTAGTGATACTTGTATGCTATAATATCAATTCTCAGGAATCTAACTGTTGCAAAAAGTCAGGGTGACTTAACAGAAACCAACTCTAGATTCAATGTTTTGAATTAAATGTTGGTTTTTTGTTAAAATTGCCTGGTGTTGGCTTAGAGGTTAAGGTGGCAGGCTTGGAAACCTTGGGGTCCTGAGTTTGAGCCCCTGTCATATCGGTGAAATACCATCAGGTGGGGTTGACTCAGTCTGTCATTCTTCCGAGGTCAGCAAAATGGGTACCAGATTACTGGGGTAATGACCATTCGGGGTAACCTGCGTCGGAGTGGCGACCCATCCAGAACTATCCTCCTTGCCAATGGAACTGCCTCGGCAGCCCTGCACGCCTTCATGGCACAAAATGAATGGTATTATTGTTATAATTTTGTTAAAATTCATTCTGACCATTGGAAAATATCCATCCATCGCAGCAACTTATTTCCGACGCACTTTAACCTTTCTCCAACTCTAAGTTATCTTTTTTAACCTCTTTGATACATCATGACATCAGTTGTATCTTACAACATAGAAGTAATTGGCTTTCGGACAAAGACAGTATGTGCTTTCAATGAGGGGACAAGATAATAATACTGGAGATATCAGAAACAGCAGGCTCCTGTCCATTGAGGCTTATTCAGGCCCAGTGCAGGATGTACTCTCGGTATTTCCTGGCAGCACACTGTCTGTTGTCATGTGATGTGATGTCAGCGGGAGGATGTGAAGGTTAGTAATCAGAGAGATGAAGAAAGGAAAGCAGGAAATGAAAGAGGCTGCTATTTATTCCCCATTCGGTCATTGGGATGTGTGCAGTGCTCCTTTTTATATAAGCAGCCGTTCATTGCCCATTGCAAGTTGCCCTGAGGACATTCAGGTCAGCAACGGAGCAGGAACTAGTACAACATGCACAGCAGGTTCAGAATGGCATGTACATTGTACATGACCCACTTCTTGAAAATATAAATTGAGCCAGCTGGGTGTTAAATTTCTTAGCCGATAGCAACATGGAAATTCTCTTTTAATCATCTCTGTTTGAAGAAGTTTAGAATATAAATCTAAAAGAGCAAAACTGCTGCTTTCAGCTACATTTGAACACCAGAACATGTGGAATGGTCGTGTGCGATGACCACACTATAAGCCAACTTCTGCATCGACAGGAAACAGGTTTTGATGGAAACCGTGTGTTTGTCGTGGGAGGAAGAGGGGGATGGGGGTGGGTGGTGATGTGGATTTTTTAAACCCACCTTATTGTGATCGTTGTCCTCCTGAAAGATTCTAACTGGCCGATTGTGGAATCCTATTTGACTTCAGACAGTGTTTAACGTTTGTCCGAGTTGGTTATAAAATCCTACAAAAACCCTATCGACACTGATAAAACTGATGCCCACACAAGTCCTTCCTTGTGAAACAATTTATTTTCTAAAATTATACACTATACACTTCTCACCCTCGTACAATGAATCCCCATTGATTGCAATATTATTTGGTTCTATTTCATTTGTTCTTAGTTTAGTTAACAGTTACACCAACCCGATTCAATTTACTTCTACATTACATCAGACAGTTTTATTCTAACTTGGAACTTGGTCAGTTCCAAGGAGTACAAGCCACTGAGATGCCATACATCCTCACGTGCTTACACTGAATAATTTTACATTATGAAAGCATTTTTATACTTCCATGAGAGAGGTTGGGGAATATTCACCCAGACTGTAGACGTGTCCTTTAGACGAAAAGCCACCGTACATTTCTAAGCAAAGGTTCATTTATCAGTTCGGTCACTCTGCTCCAGAACAACACATTTCTTATCATTTAGGGCAAAAGTCTTTTGGCCAGAAAGGACAGCAAATTCAACTTGCAGCATAAAAGTTACATTTCTGAAACTCCATTTGTTACAATTTATAAAATACATTAATATAAATATTTTCCCCCACACTGGGGTGGACGATCTAAACTTTGTGCACAATAATCAATGGAAATAATATTGTCTATCAGAAGGATAGTTTAGAAAAAAATTGCATGAAGAATAAGTACTCAGTTACTCATGAATATAACAATATAAATTGCCAATAGAAATTCAAAATTTTCACCTTTTGTTCCCCTTATAGCCTGGAATTAAATTGCATTAAATCAGACTTTTCCACCTTTATTTACACACCGTAACCCACAACTTCCAAGTGAAAAACAAATTCTACAGGTTTCAGAAGATTTATTTAAAATACAAAACTAGAATATCTTGGTTGGATAAATG
>CM068953.1:8739767-8761096 GCA_035128595.1 Eptatretus atami
GAAAACAATATCTTTCTAATCTCAGGTCTGAACTCTCAAACCTGTCTCCCTACTCCAAATCCTGGTGGTGTCGAGTTTAGTGTGTTTCTGGTGTATGTTCCCCCTCCATCCCTTACCTTTCCTCAAATGGCCGCACTGCTGACACCACACGTGAAAAGGCTGAATGCTTAAACTCGGTTTTTGCATCTAAAACTTGTGTCCGAAACCCATTGCTTTCTCGATCCACCTTACCCAGTTGCACCCAACTGTCCCTGGACTCTGTGTCCTTTTTCCCTGACAATGTGGAGAGCTTGCTGTCAAACCTCGACTCAGATTCTGCAACCGGTCCAAAAGGCATCAGCCCACGTGTCCTAAAAACTGCTCCTCTCCTCTTGCTCACCCATCTCTGTTTCTATTCACCCTCTCATTTGTCAAGGTCATCTGCCATCTGCTTGGAAATCAGCAAACATACTGCCCTGCATAAAAAAGGTGCGAAAACAGATCCCTGCAACTACAGACCAATCAGCCTTCTCCCAATCAGCAGCAAGGTTATGGAGTCCATCATCGCTTCAGACATTAAATCCTACCTCTTCTCCAATGGCCTGATTTCCGAACATCAATTTGGTTTCAGACCAGGTCACTCTTCCCTGTTTATGCTGTTTCTGCTCTCTCAACAATGGATGGAGGTACTAAGTACTGGACATGAAATCAGAGCCATATCCCTAGACAATATCGCGTGCTATTGACATGGTCTGGCACTTGCCCTGCTCACCAAACTCTCTTCCTATGGTATCCAAGGTCATCTCCACTCATGGCTCACAGACTTCCTCTGCTGTCGCAGTCAACGTGTGGCCTTAATGGAATTCTCTCTTACCCTCTTCCTGTCCAGGCTGGATTTCCTCAAGGCAGTGTTCTGGCCCTGTACTTTTTTCTGGTTTTCTCTCCAACTCTCTCAGAAATCCGCTTTAACTCCTTGTTGATGAACCCACCCTCTGCCGACTAGGCATCCTCCGTCATTCAAAGTCCTTCCTTTCACACCTGAGCTCCTGACCACGTAAAAGCTTTCATCTGCATCTTAATGGAGTACTCTCTTCCCTCTGGGCTGGTGCTCCCTCTCTCACCTTTCTCGGCTTCATGCTGTGGAAACCAAGACATTAGAATCAATGGTATCTCCCGTGATGAGGCTGAATCTTTGGGTCTCTCACTCTCTCACCGCACAGGCAAGATGATGGTCTTTCTCTCTTCCACCATCTGAACTCTGTCTCGCCCCCACCCACACAACTGTGATCTGCCTCCCTCCCCCATATTTCCACAGGACGCTCAAGTCACCAGCAACCCTCTTCTGGTAAAACTACCAAAATCAAGAATCACTGCTCACCTTCATTCTTTCATTTCTCTTTTTCCCCACCTTTGGAACAGACTCCCACACTCTCTTCAATCCCACTCTTCCCTCCAGGTCTTCATAACAGCTCTTCACCACCATCTCTTATATTCCCCCATCCAAAACCGTAATCTTTTCTACCCTCGTTAATCCACCCCAAACTCACCTCCTTCAAATTCCCCGCTTTTCTTCCTGAAAGTCCCTGTATTGCAAGGACCTGAAAGTCCCTGTAATCTCCATCTTGTTTACCCCCATGTTCCTTGCCCCATCCCTCTCCCTTCCACAGATCTCCTAATGTGTCTGTTTCCCACTGTTTTGTGCTTCCCTTTCCCACCCTTCTTGTCTCCTGCTCCCCTTGTTATTCATTCTGTGTGTTAGCTGTTATACGAGCCTAGACATTGTGTATATATGAATTAAAATAAAGTCCCCGAGGACCCAAAATGCTTGAGGACCCAAAAGACCCAAGACCCCGAAGGCTGGAGATCCTGTAGACCTTATAAGACTCGACTATACCACAAAAATCCGTTCGAATTCCCATGTTTTATACGCACGCCCTGTTAAGGTATATTAGGGTTAGGGTTAGGGTTAGCAGCTTGGGCAGCTTAATACGTCCTTCTACCATTTTATGGCATTCTAATTCCAAAATGTCACAAAAACAATGATAACATTGCAACAAAGCAGATGTTAATTAACACTAATAATGTTTACAACAGCAATAAGAATGGGAGTATCATATGGCAATGATAATAACAAACATATAATTCCCACACTGGCCCCATGCACAACTGGGTTTAATGAAAGGCATGCTCATGCTCAAACAGTACAGCAGGTGGGCATGCACCAAGGCTGTGAAGACCAATGAAAATTTGGTCCATCGGACCAACAGGCCCACTCGTATCTCAAAAAGTTGTGGACAGATTTGGATGAAACTTGGTGGATGAGTTGGCTATGTGACAAGAAACAGCTGATTAGATTTTAGTTCAGGTTTGAATCCAGATCCGGCCTATCAGTGGGATACAAAATGTAAACTGTTCAGCGTTGCGGAGGTGTGTGTTCCACCGAGTGCCCTTCCAGTTTATCTTGTATTTTAGGATTCTTTTTTTGCAAATCGTACTTGAAATTAGTACAAGAATAGAATTTCAGTTAGGTTTTATTCGTTAAACAATGATAGCAGGGCACACCAATTCGATCAAATTGCCTGAATCTTACACAAAGTCCGCATGCTTGTTATTTATATTTGGGTGTTCAAGAAGTTATACGAACAAGATACTGTTACGGATCTGGAAACCAGTTGCATTCAACATACAGGTCCCAAAAGTCAGTTATGTCGTTAAGTACATGTGAGACAGGTTCCCTTTCCTTTTGTTAGCAGTGGAGATAAAAAACGTGCGTTGCGACTTCTTTTAGTTAGTTATTAATCTTTACATCAACGAACCTCCAACAAGCCATCTAACAACCAACAACATCCCATCTGCATGACCCAACCTGCCCATCACGCGCCATCACCACCCGTTGGCTGCTCATACCTTGACTTGCCGAGAGGAGGGCCTCACAGTTCCAGTCCTCGGCTCGTAGTTCTTGTATGGCTTTTTCAGCATTGACCCTGTTACTGTTCGCGAGCGAAGCCACGTGCAGGAATAACTGGAGTCTCCAAACAGGGCCACGCTATCCGCCCGGTAGTGTGCGCCGTAGGCAATGAGGATGGACAGCGAGATGAATACTCTGCCAGCGCCCCTCCCGGGATGGGATATAATAATAATATATATATATATATATATTATATAATTGGAGATCGGAGGGTTGTCGTTCGTTGGGTTGGCTGTCTGTGTGCGAGCAACGAGTGCGAGAGCAGAGAGTTGCGAGAGCTGGTGTGTGTTTCAGCGAGGGAGCCGGATAAAGATCCCGAGCACGCTCTTAAAGAAGTACTTGGAGTTTCTGAAGTGTCACGTTCATCACGTGTGCTTACGGGAGAGGAGTTCTTGTGACCCGACCCTTCACACCCGAGCTCTGCCACAAACACGACGCCCCCACGTTGCGACTGGCTCAGGCGCGCCATTGGAGGTTGCTGCAGCATGGAGTTCCCCCATTCTCGATCGGCCAAGTACCCACGGACTCTGACCCCCAGCATCATCTTCTCTCATCGGAGCTGGAGGGTCTCAATAATAACTCCGTGTGTTCTTTCGTTTTGGTAGTGTAACTGGCGTGTGGTGCCCGTCGTAAAGTAAGAATTTTTAAGTGTTTATTTCATTCATTGTAAATACTGCATGCATTAATTCGCATAATCTTCCCTGGTCTTTATTTTATCTGTGAATAAATTAATTAGAAAATGTTCCCAGCATGTTTCCGTCCTTGTCTGTTATTTTGCCAGCATGCGTCCGGGTCTTGAGTTCAGAGGGTTTCATCCCCGATATCCAGTTAATCCAGCCGCACTGGCTTTGGCAGTTTCCCTGCTCGCTCCGCAAACCAAACTGGAGTGGTTAGTCGCTTTGAACTCTACCGACAGTCGGTGAGTGACCCGGTTCGAGAAAGACGTGCGCGAGGGCATAATACCCTGGTAGCCAAGATGCCGTGTTATTTAGTACTATTGGGATCAGACAATTAACCCTACACCACGCGGTCGAGATATTGGCTTTGCACTCGATTAATCGACCACACGGGCTTCGATTATCCCAAGAGCGACGCCTATAAATTCAGGGAGTTCTTGTGGAGACGACGTAACGTTCCCCACAACGGTCATTCTCCACCCCAGACCCCTGCCCACACAATACAATCGTCTCAAGTCTTTCCAAGAAAAAGCACCAGTGTACCTCAAAACAATAAAAGCAATTGTGTGTGTGTGTGTGTCTGTGTCCGTCGCCTCCATAACCAAAAAACCATTGAAACCTATCAGTTCTGAAACTTACATGCATACGAGAAAATCTCCAAGGAGTCACAAGATGTGAACAAGCTCGAATGAGCGAAATCCTCGTCCAATAATGATTAATACATAACGAATATGATGTCATTGTGTATGTGTATCAGGTTTGCCGATAAATTATCTGTGCTAATGCGCTGATTCCCGCAAACAAATTCAACAGCTTGCCTAGTTTCGGAGAAATGGTATAGGCGATTTCCATTAGCCGCGATATTATGACTTCAACTTTTTTCTAGAAGAATTTCAAAATTGGAGATGTACAGTTACTGTCCTGGTCGGGCTTTCTGATGTACATCCAAGTTTCACGAAGATCCGAATGAAAACTCGGTGTGAAACAAAAGAAATGTCAAAAAATATAAAATATTATATACGTCATAAAAATTGATATGACGCAGTAGGGTGGATTACTGATTGCTCACTTTTCCCCATGTAAATGAAGGGATTTTCAGCGATTCACATTTTTTTTTCCTAAATTACACCCCTTTTTATCCCAGGTATATTTTTTTGTTCCCTTTTAACCTAGGGATTCTATCAATAACCCAATGCGACAAGATAAGATTAGTTCAACAGTAGCAACGTTAGTAATGTGGTTTGTTCATAGTTGATTCTGAAGAGATATCTGAAACCTGTAGCCTAGGGACACTTCATTTTCAAATAACCAATGATATATTGTTTGCTCACTCATTGAAACCTATAAACATTTGTTCTTCTCATATTCGTTCAATTAGTTATAATTTTCTTTGCACACATAATCCCCATCTTAAAATATTTAAAAATAAAAATTTGAATCCTTTATATTTTTCAAGATACCCTTGTCCTACCGAAATGATATACTTCTCTTAATGATCTCATCTGACCACACTCCTGACGTTGCATATCATTTTGAGATTATAGTAAATTGTTTTTCATGTTCAATTGATAACCACACCCAAAAAACCAAACAAACCCAACAAACACACCAAACAAACCTCGAAGTTTCAGTCCGTGCGTGAAAATGAGAAGTGTCTTTTCCACAAGACCGTGCCATAAAAATAGGAAACTGTTTTTGCACAGTCATGCTGTGAAAAAACAGGAACTATTTCTTGCGATCCAAGGTCTCGAGCCCAGGCTTCCATTTTAAACATTTCTTTGCTGGCAATTGGGTGTGCTGTACTGTCTTCAGTGGCTGAGCTTGTTCTGCAGTTCGAATATTTTGTAGGAAACTAAACTTACAACTGATGTACTGGATCACAACTATTATCTGTTGAGGTAAGATTTTTATTTCTATGTTTCAGTTCCTTTTTAAACATCGACTCAGTTTAATAATTTAAATAACTTAAATTATACATTATTATTTTCTCTCACAGGATATGTATCTGAAATGCAATATCAAAATACCGATTTTGCCACACAACTTGGGCGAAATTGTGGCTGGTTGAAGACCTTATGAGCTACCAAGACCACAGAACGAGCTCGTCCTTGATGACCCAACAAGAGTTATACGTTGGAGAACCTCATGAGCGACCAAGACCCACAGAACGAGCTTGACCTTGCGTGGGATGACTTTGGAGTTCCTTGGATGATCGGACTATTTGTAGGGACTAAACTTTCAAGCTGATGAATTGGATTCAAACCTATATCTGTTGAGGTTAAGATTTTTTATTTCTTTTCATTCTTTTACATCGACTCATTTAATAATTAAATAAACTTAATTAATAATTATTATTTTCTCGCACAGGGAAATTGCTATCTGAAAATGCAATATCAAAATACGATTTTTGCAGCAAACTTGGGGCGAAGTGTTGGCTTGTGAAGAGACCTCTATGAGCGACCAAGACCACAGAACGAGCTCGTCCTTGATGACCCAACAAAGAGTTATGACGTTGGAACCGTCATAAGCCCGACAAGACCCACGACGAGCTAGATCTTGGAGTGGGATGACTTCTTGGGGTTTCCTTAGGATATCTACTATTTGTATGGAACTAAACCTACAACTTGATGTACTGGATTCAAACCTATTAATCTGTATGAGGTAAGATTTTATTTTCCTATTTTCAGTTCCTTTTAAACATCGACTTCATTTATAATTGAAATAACTTAATTAATACATTATTATTTCTTCAGCAGGAAATTGTATCTGAAATGCAATATCAAAATACGATTTTGCCACCAACTTGGGGCCGAAATGTTGGCTGGTTGAAGACCTCATAGCGACCAAGCCCACAGAACAAAGCTTTTTCCAATCTTGAGACCCAACCAAGAGTTATACGTTGGTGGATCTCATGACGCGACCAAGACCACGACGAGCTAGGCCTTTGAATGGGATGAGCTTGTTGCAGTTCGAATATTTGTATGGAATAACCTTCAAGTTGAAAGAATTGGATTCAAAACTCTTTATCTGTTGAGGTAAGATTTTATTTGCCTATTTTCAGTTCCTTTTAGCATCGACGTCATTTAAAATTAAATTACTTAATAATACATTTATTATTTTCTCTCACAGGAAATTTGTATCTGAATGCAATATGAAAATACCGATTTTGCCACAACTGAGGGCGAAATTGTTGGCTGTTGAAGACCTCATGAGCGACCAAGAGACCCACGAACGAGTTCGTCCTTGATGACCCAACCAAAGAGTTAACCTTGGAGGATTGGAAAAGTTGCGGTTTATTTTGGAGACTTGAAATGCTATCACTCTTTGGGATCTAAACCTATCGATGTAGTTCTTGTTGGATGCGCTTGATGGGAGCAAGCATCAAGAAAGTTTGGGAACGAAAGTGCAGGTCTACTCCCCCTTTCTCGCGTCTCAAACCTCGAAAGCCTAAAAAGACAGACTTGGAAAAGAGAAAAAAAACGTAAAAAATATATATAGGTGGAAATCTCATTTTTTGAAAAAAGGAATTGGTTGGGAGAGTTGAGTTGGGTTGAGATTATGAATGCTGAGGGTTGCGGCCACAATCGATACACCACACGCTGATGCTAGCACTCACGTCGGTGCGCGACTGTGTAGCTGGCAACGCACAACAACATACACAAATGCATACCACACACTTGTCGCGATCGACTGTAGCGCCAATAGCTAGCATGCATCGTGTGCGTGACGTCGATCGTGATATCGCAGTGTGATACACATACGCACAACACGTCATACACACAATCACGCACACTGTGTGCTGCCTGCTGCGTGACGCAACACTAGCTACAGACGCGTGTGTGATGTATAGCGCTGCTGCACGCAACAACTGTGTGTGGGCTCACACTACGTACACTAGTGGCTAGGCGCAACAACACACGCACCACACACACGACACACACACACACGCATAACACACAACGCACACACACACGCACACACACACGCCGCACACACAACACGCACCACACACACACGCTACAACCACGGCACACATCGGCACGCGTACACATTGCACACGCCACACACGACGTCACACACACGCACACGATACACAGCATACACACACCGCAACACCACACACACGCACAACCACACACACATCAACAACAAAGTTAAGCCTGACTATTCAGTATGAGGATTCTGTGTTGGGGTTCACAGATCTAGACACGCCCCCTTGGACACATTATATTCTGTTATAACCTCGGACTTGGCCCATCGAGCTGTTCCACAATGGTGTATAGCAGGAGGAGTAAGCGCCAACCCATATGCTCCCATTGCACAACATTATATACTGTTATACATCTCGGTGACTTGCCTCGGTGTCCAGCAATGGGGTATAGCAGGGGGAGTGAAGCGCCAACCCATTGCTCCCTTGCACACACATTAATTTTTACTCTGTTATACATCTCGGACTTGCCCTCGAGTGTCCACAATGGTGGAGTAGCAGGAGGAGTGAAGCGCCAACCCATTGCTCGCCATTGCACCAACATTACTCTACTGTTATACATCTCGGACTTGGCCTCGGTGTCCAACAATGGTTATAGCAGCGAGGGAGTGAAGCGCAACCCAATGCTCCATTGCACACACGATTATAATACTGTTGATACATCTCGGACTTGGCCCTCGAGTTGTCACAATGTGTATAGCAGGATGGTGAAGCGCCAACCCATGCCTGCCCATTGCCACACCCACACACCCACACGCACACCACACGCGCACGACACACGCATACACAACACACACACGCACACACACACACACAGACACACGCACACCACCACACTGCACAACGTATTATACATACGCAACACACGCGACACACGCCCCACACACAACACACACACACACACACACACACAACTACACACACGCATACACACACACGCATACACACACACGCTACACACACGAATACACACAACACCGCAACACACACACGCACACACACACACGACACACACATACATACATACGCACACACGACGCACACATACACACAACACAATCAACAAAACAAAATGATTAAGCCTTGACGATTAGTTGCAGGATTCTGTGTTTGGGTTTCACAGATCTAAGAACGTCCCCCTTGACACACCCATTTATATACTGTTTACACTCGGATTTGGCCCTCTAAGTGTCCACAACGTGTATAGATAGGAGGGGTGGAAGGGGCAACCATGCTCCATGCGGCTATTATCTGCCTTAGTTTCTTGTCTTTTGTCAATTCTAGTGAATAAAATTGAACCTAAAATCGCTTCCCCTTTCCAAATCATATATATCTTATAAGTCCAAGGAACCGTATCTATATACATTCAACAATTTTTTAAAAGTTCGTTTGTCCATCGTTACGGAAAACCTTTTCAAATGAGATTTCCACCTGTATATTCTTACGAATATCACAACTTTGAACTTAGAGTTTTCTGACATTAATCTCTTTTTCATATTTAATTTTGTAATGTTTCTGTATAGTTTCCATATTTGTTTAGACGTTATGAATGCGTGATTTTATACTTCCACAAACTCCTGAATGAAAGATGCCATTGTTGTGAACGAGTGTGTTGATTTCTTATATATGTCTTCTTTTAAGCGTACGATTAAATCGTTCAACAACAACGCCTTCCCTTCATTAAAGTACCTGTATGAATGTAATTACTGTTAGTTTTTTAGAAAATTCAGTAAATGTCTTGTTATAAAACTTCTACCCTATCAGTCCACAATTTTTTAGGTTCTTCTCTCTACTTTTATTAATACTCTGTGAAAGGCTAAACATGAGTATTTACCTGTTTTGTTGTGTTAAAGGGCAACCAGGCGGTATCTACTCCTCAAAATCCAATAACGAAAAGCTACTTGCTACCCCTTATTCATTAATGAGTTCAATCAAATCAGCAGACCAGATATAATCAACTTCCCTGGAATAAACTTTCCCAATTCGTCTGAACTTGTGATATTGGATTTATGTAATTCATCAGTTAATTGCTCTTCAGTCTTAATTGAATCATTTAGAGCCTATACGTTTTTTGAATTTCCAAGTCCAAGTTCATTAGCACTGATCATCTTTTCACGATGGAACCGATCAACTTTTTCTACTCCAAGTTCGGTTTTCTGTATCAGAGACAAATATAACAACATTTCTCTATCGGCCTTCATGCTTTTCTTCTAAAAGTATGTGGTATTCCCATATACAATATCGTGCCTCTGCACACTTCATCAACCCTATTGATAGGTTTACTCCATGGTTTTAGGCATTGCTCTGCCTCATCTAATCTTTTACTCCAAGTTTGTAGCCTGGACCACAGAAAGATACCTGGTAGAATGCTAATTCCCCGGGTATTCCAGTCGTTGTAAATTTACTTTCCTGATAAAAACTTTTGATATATCTCCTCCGAGTTTCGTGTTTGGAGATATTGATTTTTTTTTGAACCACACACCGAACATATACCTTTGAATAACCTGTTTAATTTTACTTTTATATATGCAAATATTTTTAGTATTAGTTTTCTTTTTACAATTGAAGGACAATAACTTCATTTATTTATGAGAAAATTCCTCACAGAGTGCAAAAACCTTTTTAGTTTCCAAACAGCACTTTGAATCTTAATTTTTAAAACATTAAGAATCCTCTAGAATGCCTCACTCTCTCCTTGCATTTATTTAAAGAAAAAAAAAATGAAAAACTTGAATTAACATCAATATCCTCCCTGAAAACCGATGTCAATAGTCTTGTCGAAAGTATTGCAAACTAGTGACATTGTCAATTCTTTTTTTCCTCCTCGGTGGGTTGATTATTTTCTTTAATACCCTAATCTTTTTTAATCTTCATGTTTCATATTTTGATATTTATTCATTCTCTCTCTTTTCCTCCCTCTCCTCCCTCTCTCTCTTCTCTCTTTCCTCCCTCTCTCTCTTCTCTCTTTCATCCCTCTTCTTCCCTTCTCTTCTTCTCTTATTCTCCCTCTCCCTTCTCTTTCTCTCTCTATTCCTCCTCTCTCTCTTTCCTTTTCCTCCTCTTCTCTCTTCTTCAACTCCTTCCTGTCCTTACTATCCTGAACACTTACACCCCATAGAATATCATACATATATTCATCAGTTTCTGTTATTTCCTGTATCCCAAAATAATTGTTTTTTAAACAGGAAAGCCATAAAATTTCTTTGAATTTTCTAAAAGACCTTACTTGTTCTTAACTTATATAATTTTTTTCATTATTTAACATTTTTAGATTAATTCCAAATTGTCGGTTTATCAACATCAGCATAAGCCATCTTTTATGAATAAACATCATATCTTATGTTTTAGAACATATTATTAAAACCAATCACCCTTTTCTTGAGGTATGCTTGGACACAGAAATGATAATTTTCTTGAAGCGCTTCTTGCCGTCACTTCATGTATTAGAAAATATATGTTCGAATAATATTATGACACGAAACACCTCCCATCTTCCATAGTTAATCATTGTGTATGTTCCCTACTTATTACATATAATCCTGTTTTTTTCTGTTTTCATGATATAAACAGAGCAGAAACCATTATCATATTTACCCTTATTAAATTCTTCTTATTGTTGTTTACTAATCGTGGACCCAACCACAACTCATCTCCGATCCACAGTGGATAATATTTCTTCCGTTACGAGACTGAATTTAATTGTTCCGGTCTTCTGAGGTTAATTTTAATATGACAATTATACCTAAATCATTCATATCATACGCCCATTGTTTATTCTCATACAAATGATTACGCCTTCTTTATAAAAATTTATTTTTAATTCGAACTGTGAATTGCTGTATGACCTGGAGATAATTATCAACGACTTCTGTATCTTGGATACACGGCCGTTTTTATTTAAGGATATATATTGTGATAAATAATCGCTTAATCTCACCAAGTCATTCCGTCAGTCGGGCTTGGATAATTTTTAATTTATAGCATTTTTCATGTTATAATTTTTTTTATATTATAATTTATTCGCTTCAGTCTGTGCTTGTGGCTTAATAATTGATAAATAATATCCAGTCCTTGAGATACACCAAAGATAGAACCGATCTTTACCAACATAAGTATTTATTATAGATTAAAAATATATCATAAATTTTTTATTTTTCGTTGAGTTGAAAATAACACATATAAGCATAATATTGACCAACAACACTTTAGATTTTAATTCTTGGGACTTGCAAATGTTTGATAAACACCATTCTGTAAGAATTTTCAATACTTCAACAGGTGGTGGAAGACCAAAACTATCAAAATAATATTCTGTCTGTGCTATTTAAAATACAAACCCAGATGAGAAACCGTTGCCATTCAATATCTCCCTAAGTCATAATAAATATTTTGATAATGTTTCGGCACATTTGATTAATTCATCTCTCATACAAAATAACCACATTCATGAATTTTTTCAATTTCTTACAATATTTTGACAAGTGTAAATTTTGATGGTCTGTATTCTTTTCCAAATTCTTTATAACCTACTCTCAATGCTCATTTATTTATTAGAAAGATATATCCATTTACCCCTTTTAGTTAATTTACACCTGTTGTGCGATAGTCAAGAAAGATATCTCAACTACAATCTCGCTTTATCAGGCAGACTTCAAGTTTTTCAGCAAAATCTACATACACCACTTCCACTAATTTGTTTCTCCACACTCTTTCGTTATGTCTTTCACAATTCTTTTGACCTGGAAGTTGAGCCTTCCTTTCATGGCAGTTTTCACCGCTGATTGAAATACCACCGTCAATGCTCCAACCGACTAAACCAGCAAATAAAGAATTAGAAAATGGGAGAAATCTCCACTCGAATCTCTCTTATTGAATATTTTTATCAACATTGGTTTTGCTATTTTAATTTTAAGTGAGCCATATCGTTCAAGATTTAACCTGTTCCTCTTGTGAGCAAAACATCAATTCTTACTGCTCCTTTTTCTCTGAATTTTTTAACAGTTAATCGTACAAGGGCTTTTGATCTTGAACACAAGGATATAGTTTAATGAGATTGACTTGATTCAACATATTACCCCAGTTTGGTACTTGCCACTCTTAATTTAACAAAAATTAAGTGAGACTAATCACTAAACCCATTATCTGTATCTAATCGTGTAATTCTGTTTCTTCCAAAAAGCAAACATAGTATAACTTCTATCACTCTCTCTCTTTCAATGTATAGGGAAGTATCCACTCGATAGACTTTATAGTTTCCTTTTGAGGCGCTCGTCAACGCATAGATGTATACAAACTTTTAAATGCTGTCATATCCAAATAAGGTTCTTTAATTTCCATTACTTTCACACACCTTTGGTAAGAACTTGTATGCTTCAGCAAAATCATTTTTTTCCCAATTAATTTCCAATCTATTCTCGTGTGATAAAATGTTCCATCTAGAGAAACACGAAGTTGTTTCACGCTTAAGCATTATCACTCAATGATTATTTATCATCGCAGTATCACCATCTGGCTTTTTAAAAATGATCCACAGATATCGTGGCTCTTCCTTCAGAACCCCCAATTCCAAGTGTAAGTGTTTAGTGTGAGTTTAACGTGTTGACATTTCGTTTGAGGTATGATACCCGAGTGTTTTTGAGTTAAGTTTCTGATTCAACATCTCTTCTGTTTAAGCATTAGCGAGTTATTCACTAATATACCAACTGTCATTTCATCAATTACAATTCTTTCTATCACCAAAAGCATCAGCAACACCAACAGTATCTATTTCATAATCATTCCTTTGTAGCTTGAAAATCTATTTTTAAGCCATACAGAAACTTTTTATTGATCACAAAAATCCAAATATACCTTTAAGAGGAACTGCCACAGTAAAACTAATAAACCTTTGGGCTTTTTGTATTCAAAAATTCATTATACATTCCTTTCTATTGATTATAATCAGGGTCTGTGTTATGTTCCCGTTGCACATAATCAGGAATACAAAGCCTTCAGACAGCCCCCCTTTCCCCTTCTATCACCAAAATGCAATATCAGTGTAAATTTCATCATTTCAGATACAGCATAGAATAATCAACCGCTTCAACTTCTTGTGTTCCAATGTACAAACGAACACTATCAAACATCTTTCCAGAAGAATCTTTACGGTTGTAGCGTTTGTGTTATTCCCAGCCTTAAGTGAATGTAATTTACACAACAAGAACTTTTCGGATAGATTCAAATAGGTTTGTTGAATTATTTATTTCAAAACTTTTGTACCATTGTATTCCAGTCTGCTTCCAGTTATTGCATTTACCTTGACAGTAATCTTCTTTTTTTAGTGGAGTATTTGACATAATATAGTATTCATTTCCAAATCATTAGATACTATCAATTGCTTCCATACTTGTAGTTTATTAGGAAAAAAAGGATGTTAAAAACTTTTGAAACTGATCAAGTTCGAATTTTTTTCTGTCGTTCTTGGGGACAACTGAGTTTTGCCTTTCCTTTAATTTCTTTTATTGCTTTAATTTATGAGATTCCTTATTGGCATCTTTATACTCTTTATAGCACCTGCTACATTTCCCACACAGAAGCAGTGAACCAATTCAGGTCTTTTGTTTAAGATAGTTTGAACCACGATACCATTTAGAGTATCAATTATCCCATCTCCTCGAAATTGATGTCCGACACCCTTTGTCTCATATTGTGATCGTATCCTCTACAAGGATACATTATACCTTCGCCCTTGTAGTATGGGGAAAAGGAACATTTCCCATCCCTGTAATTATTTTAATTTTCCCAATCGTGTTCTCTCACAATAACCATCGTATTTATTTATTGGAAACTTCACGTAGGTGAATTTGATGAGATATAACTTCTCCATTAAAAGACATCATACGCATTATCTTGGTCGGTTATCTAAAATTACTCTGTTGTATGGTTTTCCTGACATCAGGAGATTAAACCCATAATTTTTGGGTTCCATATTGAATTTATAACCCAATGGATTGAGTATGCCTGAAATGAAATATTGTATTTTGTTTTTATTCAACATTATGAAGCACCATCAACTCACAATCACCAGGACATTAATACGAATTTACTTCCTGAGGATATCTTGAAATGGACATTATCACTGTAAAACGTCCATTAGTTTCAATCTTTTTTGAGGGAGGAAACCAAAACTCTCTAAATGAATTATCAATTGTGAAATATCAACCTTGTAGTTATTTTTAAGTTTAATCGTGATTTTGAAGTATGTTCTTGAATGTCCTATTGACAACATTTTTTGGTTCATCACCCTGGTTCATTTCATAAGACGAGCAATTCGGAAGATATTGAGGAAATCTATATGCTCCGGGTGAGACTGTATCGTTTTGTATCACTTCCCGGAATTATAACTACTTGTCACTTTTTAGTCAGTGATTATTAAATAAGTATTATAAAGTTTCCATGGACATTAGATGCCTCTATTCTGTTGTTGTTGTCAAGTTGTAGGGGTATGGGAATGAAGATGTTGTGGTCGCTGTTGTGAAACTTGGAACTTAAGGATTGTGCTTCTCATCTTATTATATGAGATAAAATGTCTTTTGATTGATGTTTATTAATTATATTTTCAGGTCACTCAACTGGTCTAAATGGCTTATGCTTCATTAAACAATTGTTATTCCAGCCTCTTACTGGCCTAACAACAATAACAGTCTATTAACTAATGTGATGGGTCATTTGGAAGAAAAACTAACACCTAACCAGGTACTAAAGCCTGAAATAATGTGTTTTCCTTTCATTCTCCTACTATTTACCAGAAGAATAACCCTCATAAAATCAACAGAGTCAGAGATCAATATATTACTTTGATCGATCATTTTCTCATATACCATGGTTATCGAATAACTTTGATTCACTCCCTCACAGTTGAACCTTGTTTCATTCTTTTGTGAGAGAACATTAATCTCGGAGGCTCAGTATCTGACAGAGGTCGAGCAGAATTCAAGAACCTTAAATCTCATAAATATCAATACTTTTCTTGAACAATATGAAATTATTGTGATTGTTCTGTTGGAATGCAGCCCCTGCTTTGGTTTTTGATCGGCCGATATTCATTGTTTGAAGAGCATTCACAAAATAATCAGGGGTCGATTCACTCTATTCCAGTTGTTGAAATAATCCTTCATCATCATATTCTAATTCTCCTATATGCTCTAATTCTTCCTCCGTCATTTGACTGAAATCTCTACACTTGGAGCTTTCTCGGAGTATATTTTATTGTAGGAATGTGGAAAATCTATAATTTTTTCTTGGGAAAGTTTTAAAAGTGGTTTAAAAAACTTTCTTGTTTTCTTTCAAATGCTTCTTCACCCGTTATTTCTTGTCTTCGTTTCTATCTTTATGTCTTCCTGTTGTTTTGCAACTTTTGAAATACAACTCTGATGTTCCCTAATCTTCTTAGCTCTTTCTTTCGCATCCATATATTTATTGAAAATATCAGTTTAATATCTCATCTTGTTCACAACAATATATTTATATTTTTCAGTCGTGTGTTTCATGTAATTCCACCAAATTCCTTTTATACTATATAATGAGAACAATTGTCTCTCAAAACATTGTTAAGTATCTATTGAATCTAAACTTGAATAAAATAAAAGTATTAGCATTGTTTCTGATGGAACGCACGAGGAAGTTGAAAGTCACGTATTGACTAGATAAAATCGAATTACAGAAGAATGTTTCCTCTTGTTAGTAGCTGTTCCACTTACCGTTTGGTTTCTCTCATTAACCACATCAAATCATCAAAGATAACCGAGTCTCTTTTTGGATTTTGATCAAATCGTTGGTGAGACGGTATATATCCGTATCTATCACTAAAAAGAATACAAGTTATCGGTTTGATTTCTTTTTACACTGCTGTTCTGTATCCAAAATAGATTGTATTATATCTTCAAATGTTCTAATCATTTAGGTTTTTATTTTGAAGTTTAAATAAACCGATTATATCTTCTTTTTGAAGTCCGAGCATTAACACCTTGTGAGAGTTAGTTGATATTTCTGTGTTGAAAACTCGACTTTGTGAAACTTACTTAAATTATCATATCTAAAAGTTGGAGTGGGAGCATCTTTTAAAAGTTCAAGCAGGTTTTTCCACGATCCATTCGACCAACTATGACGGCATCTTAATTGAACTTTGGGAGATTTTTTTATGATTGTTAATATCTTATTTTCCCAACTGGGTAACAAAAATCATCATTTAATATTATTTGGAAAACAGGTATTTAAATTTCAATTGGCATTTTTTAGAAATCTGTATTTTATCATAAGTTCAGGGTTTATTTCAGGATATGCGATTATTTATTTATGTTCAATATTCTTGTGTTGATATTTCACTGAAATCACAATCAATGATAATATATAACAACAATCCTTATGACATTTCTCATAAACGGTCAGTTTTGCTTCCTTGTAAGGAAAGTGTCGTTATCACTCATACTTTACATTCATTTCTTCTAATTCAATCTTGTAAGTATTCATTTTGGGATATCTAAAGAATTATTTCCTTTTTATATTTATTTTATCATTTAATTAGAAAGATGTCACAGAATATACTGTTTATGGCTGTTTGACTCTTTGTTTAATCCCCGTTCGTTTTTCACCGCAGGACAATTTCTTCAAATTTTCATATGGGAATCATGTGAATTCAAAGGACTCAAAATCGATGTAAACTATTCCTAATTTATAAAGTAAAACTTTACTTAAACTGAAAATTCATTCTCGATATCAATCTTTGATTACTGTTCAGGAATCATCTAATACTTCATAACTATCGTTTGAACACAAACTCTCAGGTATCGATAACCATCGTTGAAATGCAACTCTCAGGTATATTAATCCTCTCAGTAATCTTCAAAATCTTCGTTGAATATTATACTCATATTAATTAGCTACGAAAACAACATTACCATCGATATTCTATTATACTTTTTTCATAACAGATTCAAACTGCTACATTTTTATATTAAAGGTAATTTAATGTCATTAATACAATGAAACGAAATGTCATTGTCACCTGATTACTGTTAACATCCCTTTATTTCATCAGGATTTCTATCTTGACGGTTGTTGAAAAAAATACAAATTTCTCCTTGACATATTACCAGATGGTTTTCTTTCTTCTAAAGCCTTCATCCCAGAGGTTTTTTATTTTTGATACATTTCTTATTTCATTGCTTCTAGTTTTGATTTAATTGGCCAGGAGAGAGAAACTTTTGTTAGAGCACTTTATTGAGTTCTTCCAGGTATCTAAAAGCCTTCACTGAAGTAAATGAAGAATTCATATCATTCGCCATAATTGTTTTTATCCAAAGTCTGTATATTATCTTTGTTCAATTTTAATCCTTGACATATTTCTCAGTATCTTTAACAAATGAGAGATTGATGAATTGTCATTTTGTGTCTTGAAACGAATTGTATTTATGAAAGTGAAAAAGTTGGAGGATAAAATGGTTTTAACGAACAGATTCACCTGTAAAATGAACGAAATTTTCATCAAGAAAATTTTAGTATTAAGCAGAGATTTTCACCTGTAATCAACGAAATTTTCATCAAGAAGAATTTAGTTTAAGCACAGATTCACTGTAAATAAACGAAATTTTCATTCCAAGATAATTTTAGGTTTAGCAGAGTTCACCTGTAACAAATCAACGAAATTTTCAATTCAAGAAAATATTTAGGTTTAAGCACAGATTCCCTGTAAAATAAACGAAATTCATCAAGAAACATTTTAGTTTAAGCAAGAGACTTCACTGTTAAATTCAACGAAACTTTCATAAGAAATTTTAGTTTAAGCACAGATTCACCTGTAAAAATAACTAAAATTTTCTCAGTAATTTTAGTTTCAGCAACAAGTTTTATTATTTAAATATGCGTGAATACAACGTTACTGCGAATGTTTGTAAATCACGAATATAAACATTATAGAAAACACACCTCCGAACCAACAAACACAAATTTAATCATATTCATAAACATATTCTCCTCTTAGTTGGGAAAGAAAACAATTGTGAATATCTGCTCAAGGATGTTTTGAAGAGTAGTTATAATGACATCTTCAATCACAAAAACACCAAGAAAAATGAGTTTAAGTAAAGGGAGACATATCATGATTGAAAACACTGAGCGGCATTATAATAGGGCATATAAAAATAGGATTTTTCATTTGCGAGAACCCGTACCATCGATCATAGAGAATCAATTGAAATAGTGAACTGATGTTGAAAAGTTATTAAAAGACATTTAAGAAATTGAAAACTTTAGAATGATTTATATGGGAGTGAAAATGAATATGAAAAGACAAGATGAAGAACAAACTCTTATATGAGACCAGATCTCATTTTAAACATCATTTCAAGTTTTTTGAATAGTGGGGTTTATGAGACTATCAAGACAGAGGGAGGGATGTTGTAATACATAGTAGGAGTGGATTCAATATTTAAAAAATCATCTTTTAGATATACACATATCTAAAATCAAGACCCTTCTTAAAAGCTTCTTTGATATTGATTACCAAAAGAAATCAAAAACTAAGAAGCCAGTTGTTAATATAGAACAATCATAATAAAGTTTTCTCTGGTCATGTTCTGCTCAGCTTACATCACCAAAATGTAATCAGAAAGGTAAACAATATATGAAATATTGAGAAAGACCTTGGACAATTAAAGGATTTTAAAATTCCCAAGCCATAACAGATATTCCTAATTTGAGAAAAAGCAATAATCTGCTATTAATGTATATGCGATTACGGATACAAACAAAGTTCAATGATTAAAGATTTCAAAAACAACTATAAAAATGAAGAAACACCTTGATCTTTTATATTTTAGTGTTGGAAAGAATTCACATTACACATAACATCAATAATTTATCAAGATTAAAGTTCTCTTCTCCAGGGTATTCAGAACAGCAAACAAATATATTCTTGTAAGCACTGTCTTAATCATTTTCATAACAAAAGAAACGTTAGAAACAACATTCAAATATGTAGTAATCATAAATCAGCTTAATTACAGCATCCTAAACTCCCATGGTGAAAAGATCTTCTTTTGAAGATTATAATAAATCTATGATGCACCATTTGTGAATATACGCTGATTTTGAGTGTATCCTTAAAAAGATAAATCTGCTTCTCCTAATCAAAGAAATCATTATACCAAATAATATGCAAAAAACATATTACCTTCTGTGGCTTCTGTTATTATCAAAATCATCTGTTGGAGAAACTTAATGAAACTTGAACATTATCGTTGAAAAAAAATATTCACAAGAGTTTTGCTTATTAAAACGATTAGAAAGTTGTATAAAGACTAACTACAATTAATGAAAGAAACAAATGAACCGATGAAATTAAACCAAAGAAGAAAAATTAGGAATTTAGAAAGAACAATATATGTCAATTTGTGAGGAGAAATTGGGTCTTAAAGTTAGGGATCATTGTCATCTTACTGGATAAATATAGAGGTCCGCTCTTCCTGTTGTAATCTTAATATTAAATTACCTTTTTTATTCCAGTCTTTCTTCGACACGCGCACTATGATAACATCTATTTATAGATAGAACTTCAAAAACACCAGGGAATATTCTGCATAACAAACACAAGTCAAAAAGTATAATTTCATTTGCACAAAATGATATTCACAAAACCTCTATAACTCGTATTAGGTTCTACATTCTTACAAGTTTATGGGACACACTAGCAACTAGCATCAATCTAAGCTCCACAGCGTCCTTTTCCAAATCTTAATTCATTCTTTTCCAAAAGAGGAAATTGCTAAACTAAAGAGGAAATTCAGATAAAGAGGATTCAAGGTTAAGAGGAATTCTAATTAATGAGGAATTAATGAGAAATTTACTGAAGATGAATTCTAATGTAAAGAAAATTCAACAAGATGAAATTCTAACTAAAGAGAGAATTTATTATAGATGAATTTGGTTAAAGAGGAATTCTAAACTCGAGAGGAAATTCACACAAGAAATGAAATTCAAAAGTAAAAGAAATTCTTACAAGGAAGGGAATTTATCCTTATGATTATATGAATTCATTTTATGAGATTAAAGAACACAAATTCCTTCAAAAGAAGTATTTATAATACTTTATGAAGAAGAGATAAGTGATAAGGAAATAAACACGCAAAAATTTTGGAAAAGATATTTAAGATAAAGAACCGGAGAATATCATCGATTTGTATCATAAAAACAGATTGTTTTATGTAGCTTGATGTGTTTGAAGCATTTAGTCACTCTGTCATAATAAATTGTTATGGGATTAGATCCTGCACTATTTACAGCTCCTGGTTTAGTTGGATTGCCAATGTTGAAATGACAACAGATATTGATTTAATCAGTGATGTAGATATGCTTTTGATGTTGAGAAGTCAAGAGAGGTGGATTATCACAAGTATGTTCAAAAAGATATTGCTAAAGCAATACTAACTATCTTCCAGAAAAATTATAAGAGTGAAAAATAGTAATTATTTGACTGTATTTGATGTAATATTTGTTATGGATGGGCAATTGTCTCAACTCTCTCCTCTATGGTAAATTAGAGTGAGGTGGAAGAAAAGGTTTATGAAAGGCTTTGATGAATATTGCTATTTTTCAGAGGAATTGAATGAAGGAAGAGGTTTTATTCTTGAAGTTGATTTGACGTACCCAAGACTCTATAAGCATAAAGTCTCCATCTCTCTCG
>CM068953.1:8762319-8772701 GCA_035128595.1 Eptatretus atami
TTTTTGATTGATGCGGGAGGATATCTTTTATTAAAATCAGTGGGAGGAAAATTATACACCATGTCTGATATTATTTGGGTCTTTTTCATGTTCTCCGGACGAGCCATTTATCTCCCGGCAATCGCATCATTCCCCATGACAAAAACCGTGAAACAAAAAAAAAAACGGAGCAAAAGCAGGTCATAAGCCAACGTCACGGATTTTTTGTTTTAAAGTTTTTATTTTTATTTTTATTATTTCTTATTTTTTTTTTTATTTTCTATTTTTTTTACTGGTATTTTTTTCTATTTTTTTTTTTTTTTTTCTTCTATTTTTATTTTATTTAGATTTTTTTTTCTTTTTTTTTCCAAAATTGCCAGGGTATTGTGTTTGTTGTTGTTGTTTCCTATTCTCTCATGTGCACGCGTTAAGTATGAAGCTCACTACGTTCGCTATCAACGGCAATTGGTAATCGCTTGCCAAGCCAGGCGTTCCGTTGGAGAGCTTGAGTGCTGAAGCCACTAAACGAGCTGTACAGTGCCGTTCGTGTCCTGATCGGGATGTACAGTCGACAGGTTCTCCAAGGTGGAGGTACGTTTACAGCACACACAGACGTGGTACATGTGGGTAGATTTGGATCTGAAAAATTAATAAAAAAAAAATAAAAAAAAAAAAAATCTGTATAAAATATTTTATCAATCATAAAAAAATCAATAACTAAAATAAATAAAAATAAAACAAAACAAAAAAAATTAATAAATAAAAAAAACATAAAAAATAAAAAAAAAATAAATAAAAAAATAAAATAATAAAAAATTAACAAAAAATAAAAAAATAAAAAAAAAAAAAACAAAAATAAAATAAAAAAAAAAAAAAAAAAAATATATATTAAAAATAAAAAAAAAAAAAAGTTAAAATAAAAAAATTAAAATAATCATAAAAAAAAAACAAAAAAATAAATCTAAATAAAAAAAAATAAAAAAAAATTTCTAACAAACATAAAATGAAAAAATCAACTAAAACAAAAAAAAAAAAAAAATAAAAGATAAAAAAAAAAAAAAAATATATCAAAAAAATAAAAAAAAAAAAATAAAACAAAAATCAAAAATAATAATAAAATGAAATTAAAAAAAAAAAATTAATTAAAAAAAAAACAAAAAAAATATTTATAAAACTAAAAACAAAGTTTATTAAAAAAAAAACAAAAAATATAAAAAATTAAAAAATTAAAATAAATATAAAAAAAAAAAAAACAAAAATTAACAAATTTAACAAAAATAAATAATAAAAAAAAAAAAAAAAATTCAATAAAAAACAAAAAAATAAAAACAAAGATCAAAAAAATTAAAATAAAAAAAAATTCAAAAAAAAAAAACATAATAAAATAAAAAAAATCTCAAACAAAATAAAATATGAAAAAAAAAAATCTAAATTATAAATTACAAAAAAAAAAACAAAAAAACAATTATCTAAAAAAAAAAAAAATTAAAAAAAAAAAAAATTTAAAAAAACAAAAAATAAAAATCAAAATTTAATAAAAAAAAAAAAAATTTAAAAAAATAAAAACAGAATAAAATATCATAAAAAATTTAATATTCTAACTAAATTCAAAATACAAAAAAAAAATAAAATTCTTAAAAAAAAAAATATTAAAAAAAAAAAACCAAAAACAAAAAAAAAATAAAATTAAAAAAAAAATTTAATAAAAATAAAAAAAATAAAAAAAATAAATATCAAAAAAAAAAAAAAAAAAAAAAATAAAAAACAAAAAAAAAAAAAAAAAAAAAAAAAAAAACAAAAAATAAAAATAAATTATCCAACAAAATAAAACATTAAAAACAGTTAAATAAAAAAAATAAAAAATCAAATAAAAAAAAAAAAAAAAAAAAAAATTAATAAAAAAAAATTAATAAAAATAAAAAAAAAAATTGAAACAAAAATAAAATAAAAATAAAATCAAATAAAAATTAAAAAATAATTAAAAAAAAAATTAAAAAAAATAAATAAAAAATTTTATAAAAAAAAAAATAAATCATTATCATAAAAATATAAAAATATAAAAAAAAATAAAAATAATAAAAAATAAAAAACAAAAAATAAAATTAAATAAAAAAAAAAAAAAAATAAATAAAATAAAAAAATATAAAATAAAAAAATTTACAAAACAAAATAAAAATAAAAAAAATATCAAAAAAAATAAAAAAATAAAATATAAAAAAAATAAAAAAAAAAAAATAATTTCTTAAAAAAAAAAAATATAAAAAAAAAAAAAATAAAATATAAAAAAAAATTCGCATAAAAATATATAAAAAAAATAAAAATAAAAAAATTAAAAAATAAAAAAAACAATCGAATCTTCAGAAAAAAAAAAAAAAAAAAATAAAATAAAAAAAAAAAAAAAAATTTTATTAAATATCAAAAAAAAAATATACAATTAAAAAAAAAAAATATACAAAAAAAAAAAAAAAAATAAAAAAAAAAAAAGATTTAATATAAAAAAAAAAAAAAAAATTAAAGAAAAAAAAAATAAATTAAAAAATTAAAAACAAATAAAATATTAAATAAAATAAAATAAATAAAAAAAAAAAAAAAAATAATATAAATTAAAAAAAAAAAAAATTATATGATTAATTAAAAAATTATAAAAATTAAAATAAAAAAAAATCTATAAAAAAAAAAAATTTAAAAAATAATTTTATAAACATAAAAAATAATATAATTAATAAATAAATTAAATCAAAAACAAGATTAAAATAATAAAAAATTAAAAAAATAAGAAAAAAAAAAAAAAAAAAAATAAAAAATAAATAATAATAAAAGGAAAAAAAAAAAAAAAATAAAATCAAAAAATCACAAAAAAATAAAAAAAAAAAAAAAAAATAAAAAAATAAAAAAACAAAAATAAAAAAAACAAAAATAAAAAAATAAAATTAAAAAAATATAAAAAAATTAAATTTTAAAAACACATTAATCAAATTAAAAAAATAAAAAAAAAACAAATAAAATAAAAAAATATAAAAAATTTAATAAAAAAAAAGTAAATTAAAAAAAAAAAAAAAAATAAAAAAAATCAAAAATCAAAAAACAAAATAAATAAAAAAAAATTATCAAACAATTTAAATAAAAAAGAATAAAAACAAAAAAATATAAAATAAAAAATAAAAACAAATTAAAAAAAAAAAATTTAAAAAAATCTTTTAAAAAAATAAACAAAAAATTAAAAAAAAAAAAAAAATCAAAATAAAAGAAACAAAATTCATTAAATAAAAAAATAAAAATTTAAAAATTAAAAAATAAAATAAAAAAAAAAAAAATATAAAAACAACAAAAAAATAATAAAATACAAATAAAAAATTAAAATAAATAAATAAAAGAAATTAAAATTAATTACAAAATTAAAAATTTTAATTTTTTTAAAAAAATAAAAAAAATTATTCAATAGATAAAAAAAAAAAAAAAAAAATTTAAAAAAAACAAAAAAAAAAATCAAAAAAAAAATACAATAAAAAAACAATTATAAATATTTAAAAATTATAAAAAATGAAAAAAAAAAAAATAAATAAATAAATATTAAAAAAATAAAAAAAATTAAATGCAATATATATTTTAAAAATCATAAATAAAATAACAAATCCTTTAAAAAAATAACTCTAGATTTGGACCTGAAGAACTCTCCGTGGAATGTGGTGGCCATGCCCTGTTAACGCGGTACGTGGATGGAAAGTTTTCATACCGTATCTAATGGAGGTTCTCTCAGGTTTTTTTCTGTTTCTAAAGCATTGATTTATCGGATTTCTTTAGCAAAGGTGGATGTTTCCCTTTGTGATTTCAAAGTAAAATAATATTTTGATAACGCACGATTTTCCGAGGCGTTTGCGTATAACGTATTTCTAAATTAACCGAACCATGTTTTCCACCTCACACGCAGCTGTTTTATAAGAATAATGTTTTTGTGATCATTATCCTTGAAACGTCTGTATAAATTTAACGTGGTTATTTACAGTTGAAAGCGACTCAAGGTTTCTGTGTTGTAGACAGTACTGTACGTACTGTATCGGTAATCACACTGACTCCAACGTGTTGTGTGGGTGTGTTGTGTGTGTGTGTGTGTGGTGTGTGTGTGTGTGTGTGTGTGTGTGTGTGTGTTGATGGTATTAGTCCATGGCCCAGCATATATCGGTATCATCTGAGGAAACCAAACTTTAGGGCTACTAAGTTATTGGTAGGGACTATATGATTATTTTCAATATGTGATAACGGTCCAGAAAGAGCAGCTCTCGTGTATGTATTTGCATTTTTACCATTTTTACATTCTGAGATATTGACGTTTTGGGGGGGAAAATCAAAAAAAAACAAAAAAAAACCAAGGACCACTGGAGGAAGTGGCAAGCTGAAGTCCACGCAGGAGGAAGCAGACACCCGAATGCTTCTGCATGCAGCAGAGGCTGGGTACAAGGCTGTGGTGATCACTGCCGAAGATACAGAGTCCTCGTGCTGTGTCTTGCCTTCAATAAGGACATCCCATGCCCCGTGTATCAGAAGTGTGGTACGCAAACCCGCACACGTTCCTAGACATTGACAAGCTTGCTAGATCGATGGAGACAGTGTGTCTGTGTTGCCCTGGTTGGACTGCACGTTTCTCCGGTTTGATACAGTCAGTGCCTTTGCAGGCCGGGGAAAGATGGGCGCCTTGAAGCAAAATGAAGTCGGATAAGACCTACCAAGAGGCCTTCAGTCAGCTGGTCATTCATGGGAAGTATCCACCGAGCTCTTTCAGAGCTGCAAGAGTCACCTTCCACATGTACGTGCGGTCTACCAACACCACGAAAGTCAATGAACTCCGACATCAACTCTTCTGTGCCAGACGGGAGAGATAGAGTCCAGTCAGCTCCACCATGTGAAGACTGCCTCTTCATGGCACGTCCTCTGTGCAAACTACCAGGCTGCCTATTGTGAGGCGCTGTGCTGCAATGCCAACCCTATGTTCCAATCCAAGGTTGTGGATGGACCACTGATGAGAGGGAAGCTGGCCATCGAGTGGATGCAGGGTTCTCCAGCACCGGATGCAGTGTTGCAACTGCTTTCCTGCAAGTGTGGACGGTCGTGCAAACTCCCAGACTGCACGTGCCTTGCCAATAGACCTGAAGTGCACTGACATGTGCAAGTTGCGAACCTGTAGCAACCAGCCGCGTGATGTCGAGGAAGAGGTTGTAGACCTCGAGGACTCTGATGCTGATAACAGTGATGAAGACTAGACTACTGATCCATGGTGTTGAATGTTTTGGCACAATCACAAGGACATTCATGGCTACAAATATGCATGAGTAAAACATAGTACATAAACATGCCACAGTAGCGTGGTGAAATTTGGGTTATCCGTAAATTTCACATTTTGGACGCTTGTTGGAACTAGGGTAGGGAAGGGCAATTCCTTGAACTGTGGTAAAAACTTGTAAAATGTTCATAAATGTTTCCTCATACAACATGTGCATGTTGTAGGCTACTGCGGTTCAGTAGCACTACCCAGGGAACTTGTATGGACAATAATATAAAATTAAAATGTACTGAAAAATCACTAATCAGCAACATTTGATAGGCCCTATTGTTTCGCCCCTTTCTGCCATAAAGCAAATTCTGCCTTCAGAATGACAGATTATTCGGATGGTATAAATAAAGCATTTCAGACATGTATTTGTGTTCTGCAGTTCATTCTAGCCCCATGTGGAAACAGCAATTGCATCATTAGTGAATGTTCTGAGTTTGCCTTTTCGCTTTCATATGCGGAGGGTGGGTACATTCCAGAGATGATAACTACCAATAAGCTGCCAGTCTGCAATGGTTATCACATCAAAATTTTCTATATATATACACCAATTCAAAAAATCATAACTAGGATTGGTTCCTTAGATGGTACCGACAAGTGGAATTTCTGGCCTGGGCCCATGGACTATATCTGCATGTGTGGGTTTCAGAATGTGGAATGGAGTCCTCCCTGGGTGCGGCTCAAAGTGTCCACCTTCATTTCAGTAAGGGGTCACGATTCATGGACCAAGCTGTGAAGTTTTCTGTTCTCAAAGGTTTTGTGCCGAGGTCTCGCTTCAGGATCGTCAGTGAGCCTCGACAGCTTCCAACTGTAGTTCGTTTGTTATAATATTCCCAGGATGGTTTTTAGCTCACCTGGAAAGTAGTTCCGGAGCTTATGGGATGGCACATCGTCCGTCCGTCCATCTACAAGTACTTGAACTTCTTCTCAGAAACTACACATGTGATTTCAATGAAATTTGACCACAACCTTCATCACCGTGATGCATTTTAAAAAACGGGGTCTGAAAGGGGGTCTACAGAGGGAGATTCGGGAGGTGGGGGGGAGGGAGTGGGTTCCCTCCCCAAAGAGATATTGTCTTTCTTCTCAGAAACGACATACACCATTCTGATGAAACTTCACGACATCCTTCATCACCCATGACGTACCAAAATTTGTAATGCATTTAAAAAAAATCAACAGCGGTATTTACTTTCTTTTCCATTATATATTTTGTGGGTCATCCATGCCTACCAGCGGTTGCCTGGTTATCTTATGCAGCCTTGACCAGTGAGCACCCAGGGGTACTTTCCCTATGTTTTAATCTCCACTAATGAAGTTCTTTATCATCATTCCTGTAGTCCAGCTGTCACTGGTACAACTTTAGCATTCTTCAGCTTCCAGAATCTTCTCACTTCGTTCTTGAAGTCTTGGTATTTTGGTCATTTTGTTGATTTCTGCATCGTTTAGTCCAAATCACTGCGATTAACACCTCAATAAGCATCCTTCTTCATCGTTTTTTTTTTTTGTACTAAGTATGATGTCTGGTCGTAATGCATTGTTTTCGATGTTCACGCTCATGGGCTCATTAGCGTCGTACGTGAGCGGTAGGTGCCTTCCATGTTTTCAGTGATTACTTTTGGTTCATTTTCCCCAACATTTTCTGGAACTGGGACATCTAAGTTTTGCATATGTGCCATGATCATCATTCATCTTACTTTAGTTGGTTACTCTCACGTCATCAAAAGGTACATGTATTGAGTAACTTCGATGCGTAACTATGTTGTGAGACTATTGGGACATCAAATATAACCTCCTCCTTATTTCATTAGGAAGAATGCATTTCATCAGCTTTTACCTTTCTCACACTCTAACCTACGAGAATAGGACAGCCATCTCATATTAGTCAACAAAAATATTATCTTAGAAGATATCTATTTGTTGATATGCTTGGAATACTTGTGAAAATCTAGCCCCATAAAGAACTTCCTTTAATCATACGTTTTTGTCCTTCTAAGTCCAGGCTAAATAGTGGCAGGACTAATCTAACATTTGTATATCGACTGATCTAATGCTTTAATACTACACACGTTTTCTGAACTGGGACATAATAGTTTTCTCAAGGTCCTTTACGGTTACTTTTCATCTTTTCTTTAATCCTTAATTGATCTGTTATAAGTTTATAGACTGTTCTTGATAGGAAGCTTGTTTTCTAATCTCTGGTTGTTCAGTCATTAAGCAAAAAACAATATTGTCTGAACTATCACAAGGGGATGGCCGGCCCTTGAATCTTCCTTGAGATTTTAACTACCCCCGACTCAGTGAATCATTCCCTTGGTGTAGTTGTTGATCCCGGCAGCGTGTTACAGACATACAGTGCCACCTTTAAAGCCGAAGCCAGTTGATCCTATCAGAACATTTTTAACCCTCCATGTCGAGTTAGTGGAATTGTCATCTCATGGATCAGGGGTTTTCCATGCTCGAAGAGATGCGATTTGCAAATCGGCAGTGGAGGAGCATGGGGGAAAATGTAAACGATTTTGCACAGTTAGTTTATCTATGCGAACCCCACGACAAATAAACTGAAATGCAAGTTTCTTAAATTACTTCATAATAAGCAATTTCATAAATGTAACATAAACAATATTAACACCAAGGACAATTAATTCAAACAGCTAATGATAAAATATAAAAATAATGCTACAATAAATACCCTCAGTTGATGGGCCTCTCACACAGAGATCAAATACAGACAACGAGTGGAAACAAAAATAAAAAGAAATACCCTTCCTCACACGTATATCTTGCTATCTTAGCTTGCCCGGCAGCATGAGTCTTTGTGCGAACTTGGAATGGATTGGCACTTCTACCAGCACCATGCCTTTATTTGCACTGAGCTAGAATAGGCGTGCCTTTCTCTTGCTTTCGAGGACAAACACAGCCAGAAGCAATCTGTGCAGCAGCACCTCCACACCAAGACTCAAGCCCCACGTATTCATTGGCTTCATGTTGATACCTGTGAACAGTCCTTGCAACCGAAAAGCAGAGAGCCAAGAGAGAGAGGCCAGCGTTCATTGTATTCACGACTGGCGAATGCCAAATGCCTCAACATGAGATTCATTGGCCGTTGTCGTCGTCCTTGGCGTGCGCTCACCCTCTCTCTTTCCTCTCCAAAATAATTCACCTCGTCCCTCCCGCCTCTGATACGGCTCTCCAAAAATGCGCAAGCCTGAACTGCCTGCCTCTGCATTCTCCTCCAAATCAACTCTTGCCTTTGTATGTTCTCACACTTTCCTCGTCCCCGTAGTGCATCTAGCTGATCTCTTGCGTCGACATGATTTAGTGAGGAAAGACCTCCATGCCCTCTCCTTCTTCAGGCATCTCGACTTAACTATCGTTCACCTTCTGAGGCGTAGGCATGCTTGCATGCAAACGGGCTCACAAGAAACACGAAAAAACAGGGCAAGAAGGCAGGGCCTCCGCCGGCTCGGCATAACTGGCTTAAGGGACCATGTTCACCAACTTTATTGCTGATCTTGAAATCATAAAAAACAGGAAAAATCAGAGAGTGATTACATATTGGGGAAGCTATGTCTTAAACCCTAACTAATTAACACGACACTCATCCCATCGTGTGTGACATTGTAACACTTGGCTCACAGGTCCCTACTTAATTACATCAAGATGCCCCCCCACATGGTCCGTGGACCAAACTACTCTACACATATCTTATATTCCCTATTAAATTCTTCCATTCTACCCCACAACCCATAACAAATATCATCTCTTACTAACCCAACCTCTACCCCTAACCTTATCTATTATTTTCTTTTTTTCATGTCACTTCTGTCACTCTTGTCACTCTGTCACTCTGTCACTCTGTCACCTCTGTCACTCTCGTCATCTGTCACTCTATCACTCTGCTCACTTCTGTCACTCTGTCACTCTGTCCACTCTGTCACTCTGTCACTTCTGTCACTCTCTCTCTCTCTCTCTCTCTCTCTCTCTCTTCTCTCGTCTCTCTACTCCTTCTCCTCTCTCTTCTTCTCACCCCTCCTCGCATCCCTCCCCTCTTGCTGGGATACCAAACTTTAGTGAGGCAACAGCTACCCCCACCTCTCCCCCCCTTACTCACTCTATACTACACTACCCCTTCTCGCCTCCCTCCTCCTCTCTTATCCATCTCTCTCTATGCCCTCTCTCCCCTCTTTTCCTCTCTCCCTTCCCCTCCTCTTCTCAACCCACACCCTGCCTTAATACCCCCGTCAGCGAAGCGGGACGAGGGTTTATATTTGCTGCGTATAAATATTTGCAATGCAATTATTAAATTAATATTTATTGGTCTTGTGACTGGAATGATTTGGTCGCTCATTTCTGGTTACCAAACTCATTTGTTAGAACATATTTTATGTCTCACATATATTCTTTTCACACAAAATAGTGATGCATTTTATATATCTCTGTATAATACAGGTGCGGTTACTATGGTTGAGTATTTTCCATTCCAGTTTCCATCAGATATCAGCAAAACCTAAAGCTGTAAGTCTTATTTTCAACATGTCAGAAAAATCGTATACAGATTGGAAACGTGAAATCCTCAAAGTGGCACTTTAAAGCATGGACTGTACTTACCATGCATTTAATATTTTAGTGAATCTCTGACGGTTGTGTGATGCAAGCATATTCCATGTAAGAACATAATTTATAGATGAATAGAAAGAAGCACACTATACAAGATTCCAAGCCTGGTCTGACAGCGATGCCTGCAGAGGTGGCTTTGAGCTGTCTATCTGCTTATGATTCTGGACTCGACCAATTGAACTCTCCAAATTGCTCTGTTCTCAGCAGAGTGTCCTGTCCCCTCGGATGGGGGTTTCACGAGGTGTCCATCTTGCTAATATTAGGTGGATGATGGTCTCAAGAGTCTCCTACGTGAGAAGGTATCTTTTCATGAAGAGGCGGTGAAATTAATTAACATCTGCCTACATTAGCTCCAGTCGTAGATTGTCGTTGTTGCTACGACTTCTAAATTAAGATACAACAGGATTTCGTGAAAGTACTTGCGTTCCAAAAAGGCATAATCAACCTCTTATATTATTTT
>CM068953.1:8798353-8815272 GCA_035128595.1 Eptatretus atami
GAAGCCGAATAGGAACTGCGACAGCGAAGATTCTGTCTCGGAAAAGCGAGCCTCCAGAGACAACAGGTGGACCGTGGTACGTTGTTGCCATTGAACCGAAGGCTGCAAGCGCTCGGGTACCGTGGATTGCAATGGAGGATGGGATATAAAGATTTATTACCCTAACTAAAACAATCGCAATGCACCCCTTTCGCTTTCCCATTACACACAAGGAGGGGTTCTATCTGCACATATACTTGATGGCATAACTGACTTGGCACACCTGTATGTTGTATGCATACGGTCTCAGAACCGTAACAATATATACACCACACACACACTACATACATACATAATATATATATTTATATATCTATGTGTGTGTATTCTTATTATAATACCAAGCTTACACACTAAAACTCGGCTCGCCGTCACACGATCCTATGAAATTGTTGTGGCACTTAGCGGACATGCCGACAATGTTTGGGAAGTCTGCGTTCCATAGTAGCACTTCCATTTTGCACAATGCGTATTTTTGTCATTCCCGTGTACGGTCTGTCGTCTGCTACCAGCTATGTTGTACTGCTATCCCGTGCATGTGCACAGGTATCGCTAGTATATATATATATATATATCATGAAAAGCATGGTGAGATGTGAGGTAGTGAAGCCGTCCATCAGTCCATGAAGACGTAATGCCCATTAATCATGTCCTGTTTCAACATTAACTCCCCCAAGACCCTTGAGACCCCTGAATACCAAAAGACCCAGAAGACCAGAAATGCCCCTAGGATCCAAAAGACCCCTTTGACCTTAACACCATTTTGACCACTTGGACCTTTTTAAATCACAATTATATTTCAAATAAATATAATATCACCAATATTACAAATACAGTAGTAGAAAAGAACTGTTTTTATTATGATTGGTGTAAATCATGCCAACACAGTAAATTGTTTAATTAGCCCGTCCTCCCGGGTTTTGTTTATCATAATCGTGCGTGCGTGCGTGTCCAGGGTATCAATGTTTTACCATGTGAGCTTTTGTCATCAAATTTTCAACAAACCCTTATGAGAACATGGAGAACAATAATTAATAATTGTGTCAAAGGGCAAAGTCACAGTGAGTACAAATCGCCATTATTAGTCCGTCTGCCGAACATCAGCAAAAGACGGCCAGTTTTTTTTCATTGCTTCCGTGTTTCTTTATTTACCATTTCAGCTTCAGTATTTCTGTCCATACTTAACTCTGTTACCATTTAACCTTTTGCCATTACATTTTCAACAAACCCTTCTAATGAGAATATGGAGAACACAAATTATTAATATTTTTTTTCGAGTTTTTGTTTTCATCAAAATCAGTTTGAGTACAAAGCGGACATGGGTGGGCTTTGCATTTTGAGATGCTTTCCAGTTGGGGCTTCTAATATCGGCATCCATAGAATGGTGCTGTACGATACACATGTCAGAGTTGAATTGTGCGAATCGTTGTACTGAAGCATGAAGAGCTCGGCGACATTAAATGTGGCACCGTCATCGGATGCCACCTTTCCAACAAGTCAGTTTGTGAAATATCTGCCCTGCTGGAGCTGTCCCGGTCAACTGTAAGTGCTGTTATTGTGAAGTGGAAGAGTGTAGGAGCAACAACAGCTCAGCCTCGAAGTGGTAGGCCACACAAGCTCACAGAACGGGACCGCCGAGTGCTGAAGGGCGTACCGTGGAAAAATCGTCTGTTGTCGGTTGCAACTCTCACCACCGAGTTCCAAACTGACTCTGGAAGCAACATCAGCACAAGCACTGTTCGTCGAGAGCTTCATGAAATGGGTTTCCATGGCCGAGCAGCATCACACAAGCTAAAGATTATCATGCGCAATGCCAAGCATCGGCTGGAGTGGTATAAAGCTCACCGACATTGGACTCTTGAGCAGTGGAAACGCGTTCTCTGGAGTAATGAATCACACTTCACCATCTGGCAGTCCGACAGATGAATCTGGGTTTAGCAGATGCCAGGAGAATGCCACCTGCTCGAATGCATAGTGCCTTCTGTAAAGTTTGCTGTAGGAGGAAGAATGATCTGGGGCTGTTTTTCATGGTTCAGGCTCGGCCCCTTAGTTACAGTGAAGGTAAATCTTAACACAACAGCATACAATGACATTCTCGAAGATTCTTTGCTTCCAACTCTGTGGAAACAGTTTGAGGAAGGCCCTTTCCTGTTTCAGCATGACAATGCCCGCGTACACAAAGCGAGTTCCATACATAAATGGTTTATCGAGATCTGTGTGGAAGAACAGGACTGGCCTGCACAGAGCCCTGACCTCAACCCCATCAAACACCTTTGGTATGAATTGAAATGCCGACTACGAACCAGACATAATCGCCCAACATCAGTGACGCAACCTCACTAATGCTCTTGTGGCTCAATGGAAGCAAATCCCCGCAGCAATGTTCAAACATCGAGTGGAAAGCCTTCCCAGAAGAGTGGAGGCTGTTATAGTAGCAAAGGGGGGTGGGGGACCAACTTCATATTAATGCCCATGATTATGGAATGAGATGTTGGACGAGTATGTTTCCACATACTTTTGGCCATGTTTTGTACTTTTCCAACCAATGGCAGTTGTGTAGGCGTGGTTTAAAAAAAAAATGGTTTCTAACCAATCGTGGTTTTTTGGGAGGGCTCTTGGATCCATTCTGTGGATCTTGGATCCACGACTTTTGGGCTCTTGGACCTCCCCCTTGAGGAACGAGGGGTGAGGAAGTCTTTAACGGAAGTGTGATGATGCTTTCCTGCCTGGTAGCTCGCTATTCACACCGTCGTGGAAATTAGTCACGGACTTTAGTTTCACCGGAGTTAAACCGCATTCGCAGCCCTATCTTCAGCAATGCATTTCCTCTCTTGACTCACGGAGTTTTGGACCACGTGTCTGTTCATGACCCTTTCCTCCAGCAGCACTTTACTCTCTGCAACTGGAGCTTCGTATCACATGCCACGTCACAGCTCTATCTTCAGTGGCTTTCAACCATGAGACTACTATCATCGAATCCCTTTTGGTGAACAGATTATTTTCACGGGCACTGGCCTTTTATAACACCCGAGTCCCCGAGTGGATCATATTATTTTGTGAACCCGACGCCGAATTGGCCCACCGGTGATGCGTCATTTCTTGCTTCTTATTGAACTTGACGGCATTCACCATACTCAAGCTTAACAGCTTATGGGACACTGCTCAGACTGGACAAACTCATCAACCTTTAGCGGTGATTAGAAGTCAATAACTCGATTTTCTATACGAGTTGTGTTTGTGTGTGTACACACACACAGATGAACTTGAATTGAGCAACTATGGGGGGGCCTAATTTAATATTGTGCCAAAATTGCCTTTGGCATGGTTCGACAGTATGTTCTCATTCAACCATAACACGTTTTTTAATTTTGTATACCTTGTCAAGGCTCATATGAGAGCTAACACACAACACACAGCGAGGGGGAATGAGATGAGGGGTGGGAGTGGGAAGGACAAAACAGAGGGGAACAGACACATTAGGGGATCTGTGGAAGGGAGAGGGATGGAGTGGGGGAACATGCGGAATACAAGATGGACATTACAGGGACTTACAGGGACTTTCAGGAAGGAAAGCAGGGAATTTGAAGGAGTTGGGTTTGGGGTGGATTAACGGGGGTAGAAAAAGATCGAGGATTTGGATGATGGACCTTAAGAGGTGGTGGTGAACAGCTGTTTTGAAGGCCTGGAGGGAAGAATGAGATTGAATAGAATGCTGGTGGACCACGTGCATCCTGCAGATACCTGAATGGTTGTGGGGGGGGGGGGGGGTGGTGGAGGAAAAGCATGGATTGGGCAGTGGGTTTAAGACCAGAAAGGAGGCAGTAGAAGACAGAGAGAGACCACTGACCTGTTGGTGATTGCAAAGTGATGGGTCCATAGATTCAGCTTCATCACAGGAGATTCCAATGATCTTTAAGGCTTTGGTTTCCACAGCATCAAGCTGAACGTTGTGTGAGGCAGGAGAGCCAGCCCAAAGGGGAGAGCAGTGCTCCACCAAGCTGCAGATGAAAGTCTTTTCGGTGGATAGGAGTTCAGGTGTGTCAAGCAAGGACTTTGCACGATGGATAATGCCCAGTTGGCGACTGGCTTTGGAGGCAAACTTTGAAATGTGGTTTGTCAAGAAAGTTTACTTTAATCACAGGTTCCCTGCCAAGGAACTTCAACAGAGAAGGAGGAGGACATTACGTCCCTCAAAGCCTGTGTTATGTTTGCCAAACTATCTTTGTTTGTCCATGCTCTATCCTTTTCAAGTGCAAAGTGTCAAGCAAGGAAGCAGCATGAACCATTAAAAAAAATCTTTAGTGTGGCTCAGCAGGATATGGAACTGCTGATCTCCCAGCCTCAGAGTGAATGCTCTCACCATGATATCAGGAAGTCAAAACATACTTGCTAAATTATAGAAAAATGAGTTTTGAGTCGATAAGGGGCTTGTGTGGCTTGTGTGAAAGCAGTCACCTCGACAAATTCCATGACGAGGCTCTGCATTGTAAAATGGTCTTGTTAGATTTATTCTGTTTTCCTGAACCAACCAATCAAACAAAAGATCTTGATAAAGTGTGGAAGCATTTCATGCTTAATTTAACATCCAACCAACTAATTCTGCAGAGAGGACGCCTATTTAACATCCATCCGAGGGACGGCACACACATTGATGAATCCCACTGCCTATGAATCACCAGGATGACAGTTTATAGCTGGATCGGGATTCAAACCCAGGCTAGACTGGTTCGGGATTCAAACCCAGGCTAGACTGGTTCGGGATTCAAACCCAGGCTAGACTGGATCGGGATTCAAACCCAGGCTGGACAGCTTAGAAACGAGGGTGTATACCTCCAGAGTCGAGGCCATCCTGCCAGTGTTATGCTGTATGTGAGGCACAACTCCTGTTTCTTCCATCAAACGTGTACAAATCATTTCTTTTTGAGGAACTGCTTCTGGAGGTGCATTATTGAGTTCCATTTATCTTAATTTCAGCTCCTTTAGGTATTCCCCATTTATATAGCAACACAAAGAGTAAACCTCAACAGAAGGTGTCTTAATCAGTAAGTGCACTGACCCCCCCCAAATAAATCTAGCTTGAAACACTCTAAAGAAATCCATTGATGCGTTTGTTCAAGTTGAGTCGGTCTTGTCGAAGTTTCAGCTTGTGTACTTGCCCTAACCAACATGCCGCAAACCCCTCACTCAAGTTTGAAACCAACCGCCATCTTGCAATCCTGAAATATTTTGACACACCTGTTGAAAAGACCTTTTTCAATTTCAGGTTCCGTATCTTATCATCATTCACAACGTTGACTTTGTTTTCATCATGCCCTTATGTTCTTTAATGTCGTTTCAGACGTGACGATAGATTAGGGAAAAGGAGAACTAATACAGTATATTATGGAGTGCGTACATAAAACCATCACATTGCTCTGTTGGCCTTGAGGGCTCAACACAAAGGCAGGTTTTATCCTTGGCTAATGTGATGACTGCAAGGGAATTGCTCATATCTGAAACATTTGCTGTGTTTGTAAATGCTCACATCCTTCATTATGAGAACGCCATTGTAAAAGGTTGGAATTGATTCACAGGTGTGTTTGTTTGTCAGAGAGTTCATTTGTATTCATATGTTGGGGAATTTCTCCGAATGTAATTCAAATAGACATGTAAAGCATGAATCGGTTAAGGATTTGCTTATTTATGAGTGCTCACATATACTGTATATTGTGCATAACTCACTTACAGTCAGCAGGATTTTGTCACACTGCAAAAAGTATTTTACTTAAAATTGTTGTTTTATGTTGATTACATCTTTAAATGGATCAAGTCATCTTCAATAAGTCCATGTTTTCACCTTATGCAAGTGTATTCATTATATCAACAAGAAAAAAAATAAATAAATAAACATTGAGGGATGAAATCTCATAAAAACAATCAAACAAGGAAGGAACGACACCACAATCCTCTTGTGGATTACCAGCACGACATCTTTTGACATTTTGCTTTTGTTGTCAGATTGTGATGGAAAACCAGAAGAGGATTGTGGTGTTGTAATGTGGTGTCATTCTTCATTGTTGTTGTTCTTCTTCATTCTTCTTCTTCATCCATCACAATCCCACAAGCTTCCACCTGGCATTGTGGATCGTTGGAGGATGCAGGCCGACAAGCACAAAGAAACCCACAACGTCACCTTTCCACCATTTTCGATGCTCGCATCCTTCATTCGGCGCAACACAAAGATTCAAAATGACCTCGGTCTTATGGTTTCTACAGGATATGATGACGGATCACGTTCTTCGGCTACTAAGGTGAAAGCTCCACTCGCTACCAAGAACAGAACGTCTGCGTTCACTTGTCACACTCGTCCATGGGTCAGAGTAAGCAAGGCCGAAGTCACGGGTGAATTGCTGCCACAGATTGTTGAGCAACAGACCGCAGCAGTCGTGTCGCCCTCTGAAAATCAGCACACTCGTCATCGAATGGAAGATCCACAACAATTCTGCCATCATCACAGAACCAAACATCCTCTTGCGCATTGCAGAACATTCAAAGCGAAAACATTGTGTTGCGGCCATTTGCAGCACCTTTGTACATCAGCCTTGATTTGATCCTGCCACGTTTGATTTGATCACCCTAAAGCGGTCACTATTTTGTATGTACAGTCCATATATTTTGTGTGATCGCAACTTTTTCTGCCCATCAGATAACTTTGATAATTATCGAACGATCGGTGTGGCCTGTGTCTCTATCCTAATGCCAGGATGAGGTTTGTTGGACGACAAAAAAATGTTCTTTATTATACCGAGTACGTTAATATTTGCAGAGCATTATTATGAGTTATTGTGTCCTGCCAGTGTTTGTATCGCCCTTCCAGGACTTACAGGCTCAATGGTCTCATACGTCCGTATGTCAATTTAATGATTAATTTGGAAGAAGAATAATTTGGAGCTCCAGCTTTATGATGAACACGTATCGCCATAAGCAATGCTAACCTGTGCGTCTCGTATGTGGAACTTATCAGTGCATTTTGTGTTGCTGCAAGTCTCACCGCCGGCGCTCCCGGGAGCACTAGGTATCAAACCAACATCAATCTGGCATATCCTCACGAAGGAACTGAAGCTTTTCTCATACATCATCTCGATTAAGCATAAACCGAGTCAAGATGACATGAGGAAACTTGATATGTGCGATTGGCTCAGTGACAGGTTGGAGCGGTACCCAAACTGGATCAACCTGATCTGGTTCAGTGATGAAGCTCATTTACACCTGAACAGTACCATCAATAACCGCAATGACATTTTCTGGGGGGCAGAACCACCTGAGGAGATCACTGAGAGATACCTGAAATGGCCTAAGGTCACATGCTTCTGCACCTTCAATGACAGATGGGGAACGCTCGGGTCTTACTGCTTTGAGAATGGCAACAGCAGGATGGTGATGATCAATGGTGAGCGCTACTGGGCCGTGCTGCAGATGTTCCGTAATGATCTAACCCAAAAGGTCAACCCAAACCAGCTCAACATGACCTGGTTTATGCAGGATGGTGCACCCCCACATACAGCTGGTGACACCATCACTTTCCTGTGGCAGCTCTTGAGAAACCACCTCATTGCCCTGGGTGCCGCTCATGACTGGGTCACCACAGCCTAAACTTGAACCCCCTGGTCTACTGGTTATGGTGGTTGCCAAGGGCTCTGTCTCTGCCAACCACCCTGCCACACTGGATGATCTGAAGCAGGAGGTGTCAGAATACCTCTTGGCAGTGCCACTTGAGACCTACAGGAAAGTTGGATAGAACTTTGGAGTCAGGATCCATGCCTGTCTGAACCGTGGAGGGGCACACATCGATAACTGCAATTACAAGGATTTTGCGTAAATGCCAATTTCAGACCTTGGGCTCTCACTAAACCTCGCAGTGACTTACTTCAATTGCAATGAGTGATAGAAAATACCACGTCATAAACTTTCAAGAAAATGTTTGGTTCACATTCCTGAAGTTTCTTTTTCATTGTAAATAAACATTTATAGTTGCATCACTCTTTTTGAAACACCCTGTACTTCCGAGGGTGTTTTGAAACACCCTCGGCATCTCAAGGATATGGGGATGGGCCAGGCATCTGCCTGGGGGATGGCTGTACGGAGGCCCCTGGAGTACCAGCGGAAAGTGGATGCAGCGACGTGCTGCTCCGGTGCATGCTCCCATACCTGACCTGACCGAACCTGTACTTCCTGTTCCAGACCTTGTCAATAGTTTCCTCGGGGTATTAGTACGCTTCAGATGGGAACACATCACCATTATGGCCAACGTAGAGCAAATGATCCATTGTTTCTATGTACGTGAGCATCATTGTGACTTTCTGCAATTTCTTTTGTTTTAGAAAAACGATCTCAAAGTGGACACCTCTGAATTTCATATGAAGGTGACATGTATTTGAGAACAGTCCTAATCCTGCCATTGCTGCCTATGGACTACGTAAAGCTGCGTCAAATTGTGAAGAAAAATATAGATACGACGCAAGACGTTACTTGGAATGGAACATCTGTGTCAACGATGGTTTGGTGAGCTTACCTACCCCTGTTGAAGCCATAGAACTTCTGAGTCGAACCAAGGTGATGTTGTCCACTGCGAATCTATGTCTGCACAAAATCGCTTCCAACAGCATGGAAATGATGGCTCATTTTGCAGACAGCAAGCATGCTAAGGATTTAAGTGACCTTGACCTTGGTGCCGACCCACTACCTGTTCAGCGGTCACTTGGAGTGTCATGGGATTTGGAAACACACACCATCATCTTCACTGTTCCCGACATGGACAAGTCCTTCACGAAGCGTGGAGTTCTTTCTTCATTCAGCAGCATTTATCACCCCTTCGATTTCTCAGTGCCTGTTGTTGTTAAGGGAAAGATGTTGCCGCATCAGATGACTTAACCGACAATGCCAGAGCTGTGCTTGGATAGGATGAACCACTCCCCAAAAATTTCAAGAAATAATGGGACAACTGGTGTGCCTCTCTCACCGCATTCACCACCATTGGCATTCTGTGCACTTATTGTCCCAATCCAATGTCTGAAAGCTCATGCCGTGAGCTATACGTTTTCTCGGACGCATCGACTGAGACAATTGGTGTTTGTAGTCGTTTGCAGTTTGTCAGCGGCAATGGTGAAGTCATTATAAGTTTTGTTGCAGGAAAAGCAAGGCTGGCACTGCTACAGCCAACAAGTGTTCCACGTTTAGAACTCTGTGCCGCTGTTCTGGTTGTCAAATTGGTCGATGCTATCACTGACGAGCTCGACATACAACTCAACTCCGTCACTTTCTACACGGATGGACAAGGCACTAAGTTGGAGTGAAAAGGGCATTTTTTGGTACAAGCTGCCAACAAGTTTTTTTTTTTTCCAATGGATTTTGAGGTGCTGAATCCGAATTTTCATGTTGGCATGCCCAAAACATGGACAGATGCAACTAACTGTCTAATATCTGAAAATCTATGAGCATAATTTGGTTTCAAAATGGGTGCCATATCATATTTATACTTGTATCTCTGGTAAAATGTTTATATTCTGAAGCTGAAGATCTACTGGTGAAAGTATGACAACAGTTTAATGTCATGTTAAGAGAAGTACATCAGTGGTGCATTTACAGTATATATGCCAGTGATTGAGCAACTGATGTTATTCAGGAGGATCTACTGCAAGCGATGAAGTGAGGAGAACAAGAAGTAACTGAGTTTGGTCAGGACAGACTTGTCACCAAAGTTAGCAAATCTGCCTTGCCTTTAAGAGCCACAATCAAATCAAACAAACCTCCAACATTTGAAAACCTGTACGATGTCCCCAAGAACAAAACAGAGAAGGACAAGAGAGTTATTTGGAAAGGTGATAGAGATGTAACACAGCACCTTATCATTTCCTATGAAGGTGGTCGCAAGTTGGATATCAAGAATGAGATGAAACATGAACTTATCCATCCATTTGGACCATACTCTGTGCAGATAATTGGTGCTGCCTCAGCAGTCTCCTGGGCTATTGGGCAAAATCCTAGACAGGTCATCACTCCGGCACAGGATACCAGCAAGCTGGCACTCATTTTGCCGACCTCGGAAGGATGACAGGCTGAGTTAACCCCCTGGTATTAATTCAACAGCCGAGTGGGATTTGAACTCAGGATCCTCGGAACCAAAGCCCACCACCCTAACTGCAAAGCCAACACCAGGCTTGCTCAATGTTCCTCAGTTTCTTAATGAGCAGAACACCATTTATGGTTTGTGTGCGAGCATGGGAACACCTGTGTGAGCTTGGGAATTCATCTCCGACTCATTACGAGTGAGCAGTTTGATTCACAGCGCAAATAGCTCTTTTATCCTTAGGGCAGTAGACATGGGCCGCTTCCTCTCTTTTCAAGGACGTGATAAACATTTTTCGTTTTAATACAAAAACACTTTAATTTACCTCATTTCTTGGTCAGATGATCTTTTACCCATGATCCTTCTTGGTGAACAACTCCATATATGGTGACAAACCGCCTTTAGTTAATTGCAATGCTTTGCAATAGACTTTATACCTTTACAAGCATTTAAAAGCATAAGTATGTTGTTTAAGTAGCAATGAGAATGCAGAGCTGAATCGATTATGTCCCCATGGACTTTTATACGCATGTCCATGGGCTCATGTTTGTAATCACACAAGCTTCAATCAAGTCAGTTAATATTCAGACATGGGTATTAATTAATACTGAACATAGACACGTACTAATAAAATGAATGTAATAATCATGTTTCTAATGAGCTTTTAAATCAATCATTGTCTATCATCTTGGTTTTCGCTAATATATATTATATGAGCTAGAAGCCTTTATTTGCGAAGTTAAATCAATCATGAGGCTTAATTGGGCCACAGTCAAACATGAAGCTTGTATTTTAAAATAAATTTTCCACCACAACATTATCAAGCACTCATCTGGAAACAGGCGCATTGCACAGACCCAGTCATTCCTCAGCCACAGCAAATGGGATGGGAACTTAATGGGAATTACTTGAAAACCACACTTCTCAGCCTGGATCCTATCCCTAAAGCTTGCATTGATGTCACCTACTCTTCCTGTCGCAATGATTGCCACAACTTTCACTGCTCATGCAAGAAAATGAAGATGCCTTGCACTAAAGCCTGTGGCTGCATGACAGACAATGAATGTGCAAATAGGTAAATGTAAATTGATTCTGTGTTGATCAGTGGCATTCGGATAAATATTGTTGTACACAAATGAATTTTAGAAAGCATTGTGTGAATGGTAACTATATTTGAAATATGCATACATTTCATGGAGTTAGTCAATGATAGTTGATTTCAGGTACTGTGACGATACTTTTAGCACAACTACGCCCGTTTCAGTGGTTTCAGCAGCTTTCTAATGACCTTATTGTGTCTTACTTACCAGTTAATACATGTATTATCATGTTTCTGTCTGAATGATGAGAAAGATGTACCACATATGTTTAATTTTGTAAAAAAATATATATATAAAAAACCACAACCAGCTGCTGCATATCATTGTCCCATCATGTCAGTTGTACTATGTTTGTCAGTGTTACTGTTTTTTTCTGGTTTTTGTTTGTTTATATATGTTTCAAAAATTACTAAATGAAATCCAAACAAATTTTGCATGTTGCTTATAGGGGTACCCCAAGTAAGATTTGTGTTGGGGTAGCATATCTGTGGAGGGGATGGAGGGAAGACCCCAATTCTCTCCATGTAAATGTGTAACGTATATCACCGCCCGGTGGTATCCGGTGTTACAAATCATCTTATTCTTATATGAAGAAAGTTCATCCAACTTGATAACATGCCTTTGTGATGTTGAAATCTGAGTGAGAATAATTCAAAATTTTCAAATTATTTAATTTCACTCGTTTTAAGCAGAGGTTCAAAGCAAAGCACACTGAGCGAACCCTCCTTTCCACGTAACATTTCGTGAGGAAGTCTATTATTCAACGTTGACCTTAAATATATATTGGAAAAAATGTTTTTTTCTTTTCAAGAAATTGTCAGCAAAGCAAAAACTTTGTGCGATCACAATAAATAAAAAGGACAAATTCTCGAGCTGCTTCTGATCATAAATGTCAATTTGTATTTAATACAAAGTCGAGGCTCATAGAGGAGCGAGAACATAGAATGGATCATTGCACAACAGAACCAAAAGAACAGTACAATATAGGTTGAAACACATTAGCAGCAGGGTTGAGGGACAAAATAAAGGGAGACTTGGACAAATAATGAATGAGGGGTAGGGGAGGGTGTACAGGGTGGACAATATTAATACATAAGCAAACTCTCAGGAAGGAAAAACTGGAAATTTGGAAACAGTTGGGCTGGGGAGTGTGAACGGGGGTAGAAAGGATCATGGTTTTGGATAGGAGATAATCGGGGATGGTGGTGAACAGCCGTCTTGAACCTATGGAGCAAAAAATAAAATTTATGAGAAGGTGGAAGTTGGTTCCACAGGTGTGAAAAAAAAGAGGAACAAATGAATGGAGGTGAGCATTGATTCTGGATTTTGGTTGTTTCACCAGAATCGGGTTGCTGCTGGACCACTTGTGTACTGCAGAAACCTGTGCGGGACAGACCACAGAAAAAAGCAGATGGTGCAAGACCAGAAAGGAGGTGGTAGAAGACAGAGAGATCACCAACCTGATTGCAATGTGAAAGTGATAGGCCGATAGACTCAGCTTAATTATGGGATATTCCAATGATCTTGAAGGCTTTGGTTTCCATGGCATCAAGCTGAGTAAGGTATGAGGCAGGAGCACCAACCTAGAGGGAAGAGCAATTCTCCATCAAACTGCGGATGAAGGCCTTGTAGATGGATAAGAGTTCAGGTGTGCTAAGAAAAGATTTTTTCATGATGGAGGATGCCCAGTTGGCAACTGGTTTGGAGGCCAACTTAGAAATATGGCTTGCCCAAGAAAAATCATAGCTGATGGTGAGGCACAAAAGTTGAGTGACTGAACTTCTTCAAGAGGAATTTTAAGAAAGTATATGGGAGGGTGTGCCAGGTGGTCCTATCAGAGAGAAAGAGTGAGAGTGTGAGATTTGTCAGGATTGAAAGACATATTCCACATGTTGAACTAGCTTGTGATTTTATCCAGGTCTGCAGAGGGAGAAGAGGTAACTGCCTGCCCAGCCAAATAATGAAAGATATTACAGCAGAGGGTGGAGTCATGAGCAAAGAGATAAAACAGATTTTCCAGAGTCAGAAAGATCTTTGTTGAAAATTTGGAATGTGATTGGGCCCAGAACACTGCCCACTGCCTTGGGGAACTTCAGCCTTGACAGGGAGAGGAGATGAGAGCATTCTGTTGAGATCCACCTGGTGGCTACTGGAGTAGAGGAAGTCAGTAAGTGATGTGTGGTGTTGGCCTTGGATGCCATTGGCATTGAGTTTTGAGAGTAATGTGGGGGGACAGACTGTATTGAATGCTCGAGATATGCCCTGATCTCATGTCTGACATTGAGGGCTTCCATCCATTGTAAGGAGAGTAGAAGCAGCATGTCCAAGGTTGAGTGACCTGGTTGGAATCTGAGTTGGTGATTTGAGAGTCTGTTAGGGCAAAGGAATGATTTGATGTCTACTGTGATAATAGATTCCACATCCTTGCTGATGTTTGGAAGTGGGCTGATAGGTACAGTATGTATTTATGGGGATCGATTTTTGCAACTTCTGATGTTAGCTGACTTTGAAGCAAATGGAAGATAACCGAGGACAAATGATAGAGTGAAGAGAGTTAAAAGAGGATGTGCAAGAGCAGCACAGCAGGTTTTTAGGACATGTGAGCTGATGCTGTCCGGTCCAGTTGCAGAATCAGAGCTTCTGGTTGTCTGAAACCTCTCCATCATCACAGGTGTAAAAGAAACATAGTCCGGGACCAGTTGGGTATGACAGGGAAGGGTGGGTACAGAGAGTTGGGGACACAAGTTTTGGAAGCAAACACAGAATTGAGGCATTCAACCTTTTCACGAGTGGAGTCAGCTGTGGTGTCATTTGAAGAGAGGCAGGATGAAGGGGGAGCATACACCAGAGACGGACTTAACAAGACACCACCAGATTTCAAAGGAGGGATACAAGTTAGAAAGTTCAATCTTGAGGTTGGCCAGATGTTGTTTTCTGGCTCTCCTGAAAGTTGGCACTCGCTTGTTGTGGGTATTGTGGAATGATCTGAGATTGCCTTCGGTCAGGTTTCCCTTGCAGAAAGAGAAGGCAAGTTGTTTTCGAGAAACTTCCTCACCACATGATTCAGTGTATCACGGGCAGGAAGATGGGTAGGATAACTCGAGATGAGATGAGATGAATCTGTGCATGAGAGGGAGCAGGTGTTTGTGGAAGAATTCCCAGGATCAGTTAACATCAGGGGCAGTAGATATGGGAGACCATTCCTGAAGTGAGGTGGCTGCTTGCAATCCCTGCCAATCTACTTGAGGGAAATGCCATACTTGCCGGCACTGAGGCACCTCTCTGAAAATAGCAGTAGAGATGTTGACTCTCACAAGCACGTGATCATAAGAACCAAATGGTGTGTTTTCACTGTCGGTTAAAAAAATATAGTTCTGAGCTGCAATACAGTACTAAGTACATGAGCATGGAGTTAAATGTGGTGATTTTTCTCACAATGATTAATTGGAGATGTTTGTGCAAGGAAGAATGACAGTATGCTGGCTTCAAAAGGTATAACTGGTCACACCATCACACATTCTTGCCGAAAGATTTTATTTTTCTTGATCTCATTAAATTATCAAATGTTGACACATCACATGTGATACAAAATTGTGCCAGCAGAACACCATTTCTCATCATCCATCCACCTTCCCTATCCGCTGTATTTTGTACCCTCATTAACCTGACCTTTCTCAACCCTCTTACTCGTGGACTCTGTCCTCTCTATCCTCTCTCCTCTTGCTTTTCGTTTATTCCTTGTTTTTGTGTCCAACTGTGGCACCATGCACTGCCCCACTTGCCAGTTTTTGGCCAGCACGTTGGTTTCCATTTTGACAATCCCCACACAACCCTTACATACATCATTCCACCTGCGCCTCCACAAATTTCTTCCTTTTTCTGATATTTCTAAACATTTTCACCCGTTTGTATCTCCACCAGTATAAAAGCAGTGATATTGTTGGCACAGCCTACCATCGTGAGCTGCCAACACAGTTGTGTATGTTGTTCAATATCATTGTTTCTCTGCTTATCCACGCCATGCAGTGCACCTTACAATTCCCTTTCTGACATCAGTGGAGATTGCGGTGCTGAAAGTGACAATTAAATTCGAGTGGCATCCGTGATTGTTTCTGCATCATTAAGAACTGTCAATTGCAAGACGAGAACCATTCTGCTGTTTTACGAGATTGGTGGCAAGTGTTGGGCAGAAAACACAATGTGCTCATTTTCATTGAGTATAGTATTAATAATAATAATCGAAGTTTGAAAATGAAAGTTGCTGTCATCATATCAAAGATAACACTATTATCACCACTCATGTTGTGGTATACATATTTATGGTTTGAGGGAAGAGGTCGAGATATTTTCGATGGCTCTGAGGATGGAACAGTTTTATGTCCTCATGTTACATTGCTATGATATTGAACTCTCAGCAAACCTTTATTAGGTTTGTCCCAATTCGTAAAATATGTAAATTTACGAATTCATTTCTAATTCTGTGGATGTATATGCTCTGGAGCCAGGTTAATGACCCATTTTAAGCATAAAATTAGCATTTTAATTAGCAAAGAAGGTGGAAAGCAATCACTGCACTTGCACAACTAGCAGCTTGAAAAGGTAAAATAGTCATAAATACTGCAAGACGTTAAAGGCATCGCAGCAAAAGTTATTGCACAATGAGTTTCTGAACACTATCTACTCTGAACCATAAATCCATCAGACATTCAATTTGATTTGTCATTAACCAGTACCTTATATATTGGGGAAATTAATAACTCCATGGCCGAACTTGATATCTCATATTTCAAGATCAATTTGAGTTTGTTTGTTTATTTATATACGTATGCTTCAAAAAATTTTTTTTAACTCTTAATCCAAATCCAACCAAACTTCTCATGTTGCTGAAGGGTACCTCAAGTATGGTTGCTGTCATGGAAGCATTTCTGAGGGATGGGGTTCAAGGTAGGGGGAAGACCCCAATTATCTTGATGTAATTGCGTATCGTGCAGCACCCTCTGTGGGAGCCCTAATTATATATCATCTTCTTATACAAAGAAAGTTTAAACAACTTGATAATATGCATTACGGTGATGTTGAAATCTGAGTGAGAATAAGTAGCAATTTTCAAAATGTTTCATTTCGTTCATTTTAAGCAGAAGTTTAAACCAAAGCATCCAACACTGAGTTTCGCCGTGAAGCAGAAGTTAATTTTTCTCATGCCAGACACTGATATAAGCAGCAAGGATGGTTGATGAAGGTGATGTTAGCTGATTTCCAAGCAGATGGAAGACTACCTTAGGCACATGGCAGGGTGAATAGATGAGGTTAGGTTAGTTATGGGAGCATTCGCAGGAGCAGCGTGTCACTGCACCCACTTTCCTTCGGTACTCCAAAGGCCTCCGTCTGGCCATCCCCCAGGCAGATGCCTGGCCCATCCCCATTCCCTTGAGATGTTGATAAACCTGCTGCAACCACGAGGCATGCCGTTGTTCCATTGGCCTCCTCCACTCACGAGGCTCGCTCGCTGAGAGAATCTGGTGAGCAGGAGCAGCGTCAGAAATCGAGCCACGTATCCATGCATCTGCAGCTGAAGCTCAGGAACTATTCATGAAACAAATCTCATTTGAGTCCCTCTCTCAGCAACCGCTCGTTGGACACAAAGTCCGACCAGCGATAGCCAAGGATTCTCTGAA
>CM068953.1:8815282-8828030 GCA_035128595.1 Eptatretus atami
TAAGTCTTCATCTCAGATCCTTTATCAGAGTCCAAGTCTCACATCCATAGAGCAAGACTGGAGGCACCAAGGACCTGAAGACTCAGACTTTTGTCCTCCTGCACAGGTACCAACATTGCCACACCCCATGATCCAGTGAATCCATGACTCCCCAGGCCTGACCCAAACATCTGTTGACCTCAGGCTCACAACCTGCGGAGACATGAACATCACTGCCAAGGGAAGTGAATCTCTCCGTGATCTCAACATCCTCACCACAAACAGGTACAGACAAGATGGCCGCATCCAACATGTCATTGAAAGCCTGGATCTTTGTTTTGACCAGGAAACTTGTCGTGCCAGTGGCTCCAATTCCTCATTCAGTGATTCGAGGGCCCCTACAAGGACATCCAGTGTTTCCGCAAGGATGACTGCATCATCTGGGAAATCAAGGTCAGAGATCTTGACATTCCCAAATGATGCACCGCAGCTTGATCTCTCCGATATATTCCCCAGAATCCAGTCCATGCAAGTGTTGAAGAGTGCGGGGGCCAGTACACACCCCTGATGAACTCCAGCAACAACTGGAAATAAGTCGGTAACAACAACAAAACTGAGAAATCCTCAACCAAACGATGTCTGCAAGGAAATATTTAAACCCTCATTCTTGGACTTGTTTTTTGCCTAAATTGCATCTTTCATGAAATAAAGCGACAATATGAAATGCAATGTGTTTCACTCGATATGTGTCCTGTTTGAACATCACATAACGTTGAAGGAACTGCATTCGGAAGAAAATTGCAGTGGATGACACATTTGTATCACCAGTGAGACCTTCATTGATATCGGTTGAAAAGCAATCGTTGGTGAAGGAAAACTGTGTTAATGGACAGACGTAGCGGCAGACAGACAGATGGACATTGATACCGATGTGTCGTCTTTTCCTTCGAGAAAAATAATACAAAAGAGGGTGCAAGTAATGCAAATGATTTCATGGACTCATCTTCACCATCACTACTTTTGAAAGTTCTGTGTTGATTCGAGAATTTACATGAACGTTGCATGACAATTGCAGCCATGCATAGACTGGTTTCATGAGTTGCATTTGTCATCATACTCGTTTCTTTTCACTATGCACAATATTCATGTAAAGGGTCAGTTCCTTGTTTGTATGTTTCCACTTTGAGTCATTTCATGATGTGGATGCTGAATAAGGGATCTGACTGCACCCTGAAAGGATTGCAAGGATGTGGCTGAAGAAGGATTGTGATCTACAGCAGTGCTTCTCAAACTATCTGTTGTGGCGGACCGGCAGGTATTTTTTCAAATGTGCCAGGGACCGGTACCCTATTTGTGCCATATTATTATTCGTTTATGATCCGAGAAAATATTGTTTGAACATCCGTAGTAATATTAATTTATACCGGAAAAATATTAAAATATAATGAATATAATAAAAGTTGACACATTTTTTAATAACATTTTGTAAATATATATATATATATATATATATATATATATATATATATATATATATATATATATATACTTCTCTCTCATATTTTGAATTTGTCGGCTTAAATGTATTATTTTTCAAGATTTTATACATTTTCATTTTATACATTACATGTTATATATTATGATAATGTGAAACTGGAAACTCGCCGCGGACCAGCAGTCAATGACTCGCGTACCGGCACCGGTCCGCGTACCACCACTTTGAGTAGCACTGATCTACAGTATGTTATTAAAAGCAATGACATTGAATATCCTACATTGCAATATTGCTGGTCAAACCATATTTTCCTTTGAGGTCTCTTTACAGAGCGTGTAACTGTTGCTGAAAGTCTGGAATACCGGTTTATGTGAAACACAAATAACAAGCTTCGATAGTTGTCTCGATAGTTTCCTGTTAATGATGCTTCTTCTCCATGTCCTGGCATGCAACATTAACCCAACATAAAGAGGCGAGGATGTTTTATAGCAACAGAGGGGAGGAGAGGGTGAGGTAACTCATTGGCTATTCGTTGACATACGATGTCGTTAAAAAGGAGTATGTTGTAAAAGTGACAAAGCAGTCGTGTTGATACTCATACTGTCAGAGCTCTTATTGTAATTGTAAGGCTCCTCAAGAAACATTCAAACATGGGTTAGCATAGACTCCGGAACACTTACCAGCCAGTGTATTTTGACGAGGAGGTGAAGGAGCTGTGAATCCTTTGAAAATGACCAAACAAGATTTCCTTCTTCATGTTACCCTGGTTCGTGATGTGTAGAAACCCAGGTTAAAATCCTGTATACTATTACATGTTTGAGCTTTGTTGGCTAAAGTCCTTGCATTTCATGTGAAAGTACACTGACAACTACTCATGCCTTTGTCTCGCATGTAGTTTATCCACATCGTAAAGTTCCTCTACGAGCATTCATTCAATAAAGAAATAAATAATTAAATTAATAAAAGCGTTCCTTATGAATCACTGCTACAGATTGGGATAAACACATCTCTTCCATCTCTGCAGTCTGGCATCATACACATCCTCACTAGGAATGATCTAAAACATTAATAGTACGGTATTTCTCTACCTTTCTTCTTCTTCTTTCGGCTGCTCCTGTTTTGGGGTTGCCACAGCGGATCATCCGTTATGATCCGCATAATGATTTGGCACAGGTTTTACGCCGGATGCCCTTCCTGACGCAACCCTGGTCACCTCTTACGACACAGGGATCTCGTACACCTATTCTAACCGGGGAATACACCGGCCCAGTGTACTGGTACTCACTTCGCCGACCTCGGAAGGATGATGACACACACACACACACAAAACCTGATAAAGAGGAGTTAATGAGAAGAAAGGAGAGGAGATGAGGCTAACGGTCTCGTAATACCTTTCACGGTTGACTGACCGCGCCACCCAATACGTTTTGGGGGGATGCCCTGCTGAATGATCCTTTCTTGAGAGAGGGCGCATCGTCTCCTGCTTGGCTGCGGCACTGGCACAGTGTGTGTGCTGATCCAGAAAATGGGCAAGACCGTTAGGCATGAGGAAGGGACTTTAGGTGGAGCCAGGTGAGTGGGTTGTCCATCAGCGAGAGGCAGCCGGAATCAGGTGGGTGGGTGGAGCCAGCAGCGAGTGTCTGGAGAAGTCGGAGATCGAGAGTGAGTGGGCGGAGTGGCAGACGGAACTTGTGGAGCAGCAGGCGTATACAAAGATTGATCCAAGGCCAGACAAAGAGGATGAGGACGAAAACGACGACTACGACGACGGACAGCTTCACAATCCGTCCTTGAGAAGATCCATCGTGCGGTGCAGGGTGCCGTCCCGAAGTGGTGTCGTCACCCAAATTGGGTGCTCCCATGGGCCCCGGCCACTGCACGGCCCAGCCGCCACGGCCGGAAGTGACCTTATTTTACATCCAGCGAGACATCGCCGAGCTGTGGAATTGTCTCATTCCGAACCCTGCGATATGAATCGCCTTGCACAAAACTCCCGGGCCGTGCTCCGGCGACTGGCCGAGAGCTGCGTCGGCCCCGCATGCCCGCTCAGCACCCCCAGCGTGCTGCGGTTGGCGCTGATCAATGCGCTTGCTTCGTCCGGACACCATGTGGTCCGAGCGATCCGAGCCGTACAGCATTTGTCTGCTTGGTGGCGGCTGCATCGTGGCGTTGGTGCGGGAGGATGTCTGCCATCCACGGGAGACATTGGTGGCGAGCGAAGATCGACGATAAGACGTCGTTGCTAGCCAGCGTGCAGACCCGAACAGAGATGTGCGCCATGTGTGCCCCGTACAATCCGATGGTAAATATCACGGGGCTGCGCACGGATCCGCTATCGTGCCTGTGGTTATTAATCCACAGTGGTGATCCTCACAGGCAGCTGCTTGAGCACGGTGCTAGCCCCGATCTGTGCCATGGATTGAAGGAAAGGATTGGATATAATTATTAGATGCAGATTTGGGTTGAAAAGAGTGTGCCGCACGTGTCCTGTACAGCGTTGGGATTTAATGTATGGTTTCTATATTTCCTTCGTCACCGTATTCTTGCCGCTGAGGATTTTTCCATCGTGTAGTTGACGCTTCCTTTGGTCTCCGCAAGGACATTCACAGGTGGAGGGTGTTGCTGTGGTTTTCAGAGGCGGCCGTCTGGGTGCGGTGCCTGCTTGGATTTATTTCAGGAATAAGAGGAAAAGAGTTGGAGTGAAGGATAGAGATATAATCAGACCTAACTATGAGACCCACACAACGCACTTCATCCCATTTGACCCATTAAACATGAGGGAAAGGTGTAACTGCACGCATATTAATGAAATAACTGTTTGGGGATCACTGCATGTTGGGTGCCATTGCCTTAGAGGCATGCGTTTCCAGAACCACAGCAATAATATATATATATATATAATATTATATATATATATATATATATATATATATATATATATATATATATTACAAATTCCAGCAAGGCCAGGGCACCATGTCACATCCCAAACTCATGTCAACGGTTGCAACTCTGGGCGCCTTCCACACGACCTTCTGCCCCACCAAAGCTGCCGACCCCGGCTTGTTTCTCACTCCCATTGAAGCCGTTGTATTCACATGGTATGGTTGGCAGCTATATTGAATTAAGGAAAAAAAAATTCGACATCTCTGAATCGGTCAACAAAAAAAATTGAAACATGGCAAATGTCATCAACTCCTCATTGGATATATCGGGTGAGAATGATGACATTATCGGTGAAGTGGTGTTCCAGCCAAAATTGGTTGAATCAAAATCCTTATGCGAAAAATCTGAAATTTAATATATCTGATCTCTGAACTGATGTGAGTGAAGAATTTAATTTATGACCTCATCGGCCATGTGGTCTGACAGCATGTTGGATTGAAAATGAATACGTTAAAAAATCTTCTTCTCCAGAACCGCTAACAGATCAATGCAAAACTTCATACATATGATTGAACAACCTTGGGGAATATGGTTTGAAATGTTTTAGCCCCCTTTGGACGAAGTCCGAAACGGGGCTTGTGGATTTGGTCTCGATGTGCGTGTGTGGGTGTGTGCGCGTGCGTCTGCAACCATATCTTGGACATGTATTGACCAATTTTAGTCATACTTTGCATAAAGACAACAAATTATGGCATACATATGCACATCATTTTGTTTCACGATGCGATCAAAGAAGGCCAACTGGCGGCCATTTTAGTTGTAAAAAAAAATACCTGGTGTTGAACACGTTCTCAACCATTTCTCAGACATGCATTTACTGATCTTGTTCAAACTTGGGACACAGATAACAAATGATAGCTTGCATATGCATGCCATTTTTTTTCAACATCAGATCTAAGGTGACCGACTGGTGGCCATTTTGTTACTTAAATGTGTTCCCAACCATTTATCAGACATGTATGGTCCGATTTTGTTCAAAATTGTCATAAGCACAGTACATGATAGCATAATGGCATACAGGTACACCTCACTTTATTTTGCAATCTGATCAAAGATGGGAGACTGGTGGCCATTTAGTTGTAAAAACACAAAAAAAAGTACCCAGTATCGAACACATTTTCGACCGTTTCTCATACATGCATTTACCTATCTTGTTTAAACTAGGCACACAGATAACGAGTGATGGCTTACATAAGCACGTCATTCCTTTTCAATATCAGATTCAAGATGGCCGACTGGCGGCCATTTTAGTTGTAAAAAAAACCCCGATGTTGAACACGTCCTCAACCATTTCTCGGACATGAATTTATTGATGTTGTTCAAACTTGGCAAACACATTGCGAATCAAGTTAGACAAATGCCCGTCATTTTCCTTCGAGATCAGATCCAAGATGGCCAACTGGCGACCATTGTAGCCGTAAAAAACCCGATGTTGAACACGTCCTCAACCATTTCTCGAACATGCATTTACCGATGTTATTCAAACTTATCACACAGATAAGGAATGATGGACTGCATATGCACAGTATTTATTTTTGAGATCAGATCTAAGATGGCCGAGTGGTGGCCATTTTGTTACTTAAATATGTCCTCAACCATTTCTCAGACATGCATGGTCCGATTTTATTTAAGCTTGGCAAAAGCACACATGAAGGCATACACGTGCACCTCACTTTATTTTGCAATCTGATCAAAGATGGCCGACTGGTAGACTGGCGGCCATTTTTGTTGTACTGTACATAAATATAGGATAGCCCTTTAACTCAAAATTACTAAAATAATGGGGGCTCTGACATTTTATGTCTTTTTACTTGTTCATATTAATTTTAATTTTCAATGATGTAATTTAGCCTTGATGTGCACAAAAGTAGTTAAATATCCTCATAAATCAATCAAGCTACGGAAAATGGCAAATGTGTGAGACATAATCGGGTGTGTGGATGATGCAGGTATATGGGCCATAATAGCAGTGGGCATATTAGTAGCATGTTCAGTTAAAGATGGCATTTTTGTTCAGAATGAGCATGCGAGGCAAGACTATGCACTCAACCAAGTGCCGTTATATTTCCCGATTCGCTTATGATGCTTTACACTGTTTTTATAGAATGATTCCTCCATGCCACTTCCATAAAGCAAGTGATTTTGCCTGATATTCTTAGGAAGAGCTCCAATTTATGTAAATGTGGTCTATTCCTTTGACAGTCTTGTAATACATTCCTTTATCAGGCCTACTCTTGGTAGGGGGAAAAAACGTGCCCTTTTGAGTGACTTCATGGATTTCTTCGGTCCTCAGCCACAAATACGAGTTCACATTACTTCCTTGTCTTTGATATTTCTCGAGAGCGTGTTGAAATTCCATAACCTCTGGGCTGGCGCCCCTGATTCTCATGTGTAAACCAAGGCCTTCAAGATCATTGCAATCTCCCGTGATGAAGCTGAGCCTATGGGCCAAGCACTTTGCCATCCATCACTGACAGGTCCGTGGTCTCTTCGTCTTCTTCTACCTCCTTTATGGTCTTGCACCCTCTGCCCTCTTCATGCTCTGTCATCCCCTGGGATCTGTAGGACACACACAGTCCACCATCAGCACCTTCTTGTGAAAATCCTAAAATCCAGAATCACTCCTCATCTCCACTCATTTGTTCCTCTTTTTTTCTGCCTGTTGAATCAACTTCCACATTCTCTTCAAGCTCATTGTTCACTTCAGGTTCAGGACAGCTGGCCACCACTATATTGGATCATCCGCCATCCAAAGCCATGATCTTTTCCACACCCATTAAACCACCTCCCCCAATTTTTCTTCTGTGTCCATATTGTCCACCCCTGCATTCTCCCAAGACCCCTCATCATTACCCACATCACTTGTTTGTCCGTCTCCGTCTAGTTTCTCCCTCAGCCTGACTTGGCATTCCCCCTCCTCTTTCTGCTGTTCCTTTTGCTATGTTGCGTACTGATCTTTTCTTTTTTTCCTTATGTTTTTGTATACAATGTCGAGGCTCGTATAAGAGCTAAAACCATCTGTTCTGGCTTCTAGCTCTTCCATGAGCATTGACTACGTTTTTTTTTAAAAAAAACCTGACAATTGAATACTAGGAGGCATTTTGGAGTATGGAACATATTTACTGCAGGAAGATGGTGCCACATGCCATATCTCCAAAATCACCTGCCTGTAAGAAACCAAATAAGACTGCAGCTTCTTTACTGGGCACCATAGACGCCATTAAACACATCTCAGGACAAATGTATCAGGAGCTGCAGAAAAGCCGAACGTAAGACCTGCAACAAAATCTACTCCACATTTGACAAAATGTGCATCAGGGAATCACCCAGAATATCATTGATTAAACTCCTTCACAGATTAAAGCAATGTATATTGCCAAAGGGTATGCTGGCTGATACTAATATAATGTAGTCCATTTGATTGTGTTCATATCACAGATTGTTGAAATAAAGTTTTTACAATGAGGGATAAAGTGCAGAAAAAGTACTTCCCATCAAAAAAAAATTAATTTTTCACCACTTGTATCATGAGAGGAACATTCCTTTTAGTGGGGCGGATATGTAACAAACATTACATAAGATGTATACTTCTGATAGAAAGTATGAAACTTGATATACAGGATATATCGGGGTTTTGAGGTGTATGGAATTCAAAAAAATAGGGAAACAAGTTATCAGAATACGTTTTTCTGTCCAAAATCAAGAATGAAATAAGCCTGTTATAATTATTCGGGTCAATTTTGTTATATATATACATATATATATATATATATATCTGCAAAAGTAGGTATACAGTAATGAAAAACAAAACGTATTTTATTGATTATACAAGCATATCAATAATAACATACCAATAATAAACATATCAATAATAACATATCAATAATAAACATATTAATCTAGTATTAATGAATGAATTCTAGTATTAAATGAATCCGAGCACCACTATTATAATACTGGTAATACTGGTATAATCCTTACTGTATACCTACTTTTGCAGCCCCCTCTATTAATATATATATATATATACACATACATATATAATTTCTCCAATATTTTTAAATGTATGCATCCCATTGAAGATTTGTATAAAAATAATCACAATTACGTATATTCAACATTAAAAAATGTAACAAATACATTTGATATTTGTACATTTTTCTTGTATACCTAAAAGGAAAACGACACTCAGAGTGCAATATCCCTGTCAACGCATCATTTGTGACAGACACACGATACATGTATTAAATGTCTGCATATGGCTCTCCTTGTTCATGAAACTTAGTGTGACCTCCATGCTGATCCTTTACGGTCACTCAAGGTCACATTTGATGTGATTTTTCAACTTATTTTTCATTTATATTACATTTCAAAAAAACCATATCGGTAGTTTCTCTTGTTTGTGAAATAACCACCCTTCAAAATGATTAACCCTGATTGTTTACTTCTTAAGATCAATAAATGTATGTAAAGTCCTTGTCATGCTTGACGATTGGACAAATGTGACATTGATACTAATCGTTTGTTTGTTGTTTTCAGGTCTAGTGATGGCACTTGGTGGTGAAGGTGTACATTTTAACAAATGTTTTGAAATGTCCAAAAATATGAAGCTTGTGTCTTCGGCTGCTGCCATCAGTGTGCAGCCAACAGACTGGTCATTATATGTTCTCTACCTGGCACCTTGTATCCCTATTTTTTTTTTGGGGGGGGGGGTGGGGGGGGAATCGGCATACTTTAAAACCCCTGTTATACCAAAATTTCATGTTTTCTGCCTGAAGTACACATCCTTTTCACATATCTGCCCCACCACTTTCCTTCCTTTGTATAATCTGAACAGAACGAGTTTTCAGCTCTAATGGTGATTTTGTGTTCACTGCTTCTATTAACCTGCCCTGACATTGGACTAGTAATTCCCTTGAGAGGTACCAACATTGTCAAAGTCTATTTCCTCCATCCTCCTACTGCCCCTTAATTAGAGCTTCATTCATGGTCTTTTAACTCGAATGACTCTCGACTAAAATTTGTCCTTTCTTCTTTAATTCCAAGAACTTGATATCCTTATTTAATTGGGACTCTTCCTTAATTAAGGCAAATCCTACATTGCGATGAATTTTATAATTTTGTTTCGAGTCATTGAACTTTCTTTCCATGAAAAGTATGTCTGCTCAAACTCACGTGTGTGTGGCAATTAAATGAGTCAAGATAAATAACAAAAAATCCAAAATATATATATATTATATATTATATATATATATACACACACACACATATAAATATATACATATCGAGTCAGCATGACCAAGTGTGGGATCACGAACTACTGCTGTGAGCCGGGACTGCTTTCATTCTATCGATGTTCAGTTAGGCTGCATCCCACAGCGATACTTTCACGTATAGAGTCTCACATTATTACGATCGTGTCTTTTCTCTTGCGCATCTTTCTCTCCCATCTATCTCTCATCTACTGTGGATGCAAAAGAGCAATCGACACGGACAAGCCCAACGAAGAATGTTCTTTTCAGAACGAACCCAAGAGCGAACTCAAGAGTGAATCATACTGACCTGCACCTCACATTCTTCCTCTTACACCACGCTGCACCCCACGTTGCTTTGCACTTGCACCTCTCACTCACGCACCCTAGACACCCTCAGTATTTCTCCCTCCTCCCCTTTCCTAAGCATTTTGGGTTGCACAGGTCTGCCGACTGAGCCACGTATTGAGATGTTGCTCATCCTCAACTGCTGATTCCTCTCTGGGCTCTCTCTAATTTTCTTCGGGTTTGTGTATGTGATGGCACCTGTCGTAACATAAGTTAGGACTGTTGAAGAATATTTTGTTCACGCAGTCATTGGTTCGGAGTCGTTGGTTCACATACCTACCGGAAGTAAAAACAAGAAAAAGACGTCGTGCAGAGCATGATACTTGCAAAATCCACCTCCCCCCTCCCCCCTTCCAAAGGTTACCATGGATACATCAAATTGTTCAGTTCATTAAGATTAAAATTGACAATCTTAATCAGAGCTCAGGTCAATCGGATTAAAATTGATTATTTTTCAGATCGAAATTAATGATTTTCGAAGTTTGACATTCAGTTGTCCTTTGACCTTTTGACCTCAAAAATGGTTGGTTTTAAAATTCAGTGATAGACTATGCAATTGATGCTTAATTCTCAGATTAATCAGATGAAAATTGACGATTTTTCAGATTAAATTTGATGATTTTAGAAGTTTGACCTTTGACCTTTTGACCTCAGAAATAGTTTCTTTCCCAATTCAGTTATGGACTATGCAAATCCTGTTCAATTTTCAAGTTAATAGGATGTAAATTGATGATTTTAGAAGTTTGACCTTGAGTTGACCTTTGACCTTTTGACTTCAAAAATAGTTGGTTTCCCAATTCATTGATGGACTGTGCAATTGCTGTTTAATTTTCAAGCCAATCGGATGAAAATTGACGATTTTAGAAGTTTGATCTTGAGTTGACCCTTGAAATTTTGACCTCAAAAATAACTGCTTTCCTTATTCAGTGATGCAATGTGCAAATCGTGTTCAAATTTTAAGTCAATCAGATGAAAAATGACGATTTTAGAAATTTGACCTCAAGATGACCTTTGACCTCAAAATCAGTATGCTTTTCAGTTGAGAATACCTCTACAACTCGACAATTTGGTAAAGTTTCACCACGATCGTTTTAAAATTGTGACCTGAAGGCGATTGGCAGACAAACAAACAGACAGACTAACAAAATCTACTGGCCAATTTTCGTGAAAAATGTTCGATTTTGCAAGTAACAAACAGACAGCGAGTCGATAGAGTTGGGGAGGAAGCAAAGGTTTCATTTGGAAGCAAAGATGGAAGCAAAGGTTTTATTTCGGCAAAAACGTGGAAGCAAAGGTTTCATTTCGGCAGGGTTCATTGGGGGGAAATATTGTGAGTTTTATTTATTTATTCGGATACAGCTGGTTCGACTGCATCATTTTCTCAGGGTGTGGCTGTGCCGCTGATGCAGTGCCCCTGTTACCAGCGAGCTGGTACTCATTTTGCCGACCTCAGAAGGATAACAGGCTTGATCGATTCGCCCATTGTTAATTCAACGGGTCGACAGGGGCTTGAACTGAACACCCTAGGATTATGTTGTGGGTAAAGATAGGGGGTGACAGAAGTTTTTTCCATGTCATTCATATTGTATACTTCCAATAATTCTCACTGATACTTTGCAGGAACAATTCTGGTCTGTAGTTAACATGCACACATGTCATGAGAATTGGAATCTTTTTTGATGTATTTTTTTATATACACCTTGTCGAGGCTCGTATGAAAGCGAACACACAATGCACAGGAAGGGGGGCATGAGACAAGAGGGGTGGGAGTGGGAAGGACAAAACAGTGGGGAACAGAGACATTAGGAGTTCTGTGAGGGAGAGGGGTGGGAGGGGTACAACGGGGTAATACAAGATGGGCATGACAGGGACTTTCAGGAAGGAAAGTAGGGAATTTGAAGGAGGTGGGTTTGGGTGGATTAACGGGGGTAGAAAACATCGAGGATTTGGATGGGGGACGACAAGAGGTGGTGGTGAACAGCTGTTTTGAAGGCCTGGAGGGAAGAATGGGATTGACAGAGTGAGGGATTTATTCCAAAGGTGGGAAAAAGAGGAATGAAAGAGTGAAGGTGAGCAGTGATTCGTGATTTTGGGAGTTTTACCAGAAGAGGGTTGTTGGCGGACATTGAGCGCCCTGCAGAAATATGGTGGGGATAAAGCGCAGACTCAGCAGCGGGGGGGGGGGGGGGGGCAAGACCGAAGAGGAGACGGTAGAAGACAAAGACCACTGACCTGCCTGCGGTCGGTGGTGAGAGAGTGAGAGGCCCAAAGACTCTGCCTCATCGCAGGAAATGCCAATTATCTGAAATTGCCTTGGTTTCTCCAGTGTGAAGCAGAGAAAGGTGGGAGGCAAGAACACCGCCAGAGGGGAGAGGAGTACTCCATTTCCCAGAAGAGGAGATTCAAAGTTGGCTTTGAGGCCAGGTTGGAAATGTGGCTTTCCCAGGAAAGATCATGGCAGATAGTGAGACCCAGAAGCTTGAAAGAAAGGACTTCTTCCATAGGTTTGTTGAGAAAGTGGATTGGAGGGGGTTCCAAATGGTCCTTTTGGAGAGACATCATGAGAGTGTGAGATTTGTCCAAATTGAAAGACATGGTCCACGTGTTGGACCAGTTTGTGATTTTACCCAGATCTACAATGAGCGAAGAAGCTGCTGCTTGCCAGTCTGAGGGATGATAGATGGTACGGCAGAGGGTGGAGTCATTAGCAAAAAGATAAAGAGGATTT
>CM068953.1:8829918-8842019 GCA_035128595.1 Eptatretus atami
GGAGAGTGTGTAAGGAGAACCATGGGGGCTATTGCAAGGAAGTGAACAGGGTATGTTTTTAAGGCTCCTGGAGGCTAACCCCTGTGGTAGGGTTTGTTTCTACAATTAGTGCCCCCAATTTTTCATGGTACTGCTTATTGTTTAAGACCCATTGGAGGACTAAACCACCATTTAGGTTCTGTTTATTTTAGTCGTTTTTTTTCTGCCAATGTCTGAGCTGTATCTCGGAGCCGGCTCGGACTTTCGTAATGAAATTTTTCATCAAGTAGACATCCGCTCCCTATGAAAGTGGCAGGAAGGGTCATGTTATTATCCTCTCTGGGGTACAGAGATGAGAGTAGATCTAGGCTCGGGTCCGTTGGTCTGCGGTGTATGCAATAAGCGTATCATGCCTCAAGAACGTCGGGTTTCCTCCCTTTCATTTTCGTGTTAAACACAGCAGTAGTGACTGTTTTAAAAGGTAATCATATGTAATAATTTGTGGTTTATAATATTTTGAAATTCTGGTCGGGGTGTCCCATGAAAGGCCATGATAAGCTATTTATACACGATAACACGGCGTTTGACCAAGGAGGAAAAACCTCTTGGGGAGGGCATATATTTAAGCATGGTTAAGCAATGGTTAACATCTGTCTGTCCATCCATCCATTTGTCTTTTCAGTTTATGATCATTTTATGATTGAGGAACAACTTATTTAAGTTGAATGTTATATTATGAACACGAATCAGAACATGAAAAGGAAGACAAGTCTGTCGTTTTACCCGAAAATCATTCCAAACAGGAAACTTACTGTTTTTAAGGACGTCACAAAGGACACAAACAACAGGCATGAAGAATGAATGTGACGTATTTCATAGGGTGATGTAATAGACACTGGGTAAAACAGCGGTACAAACCGAATTTTATTTATATGCCTTTAAAACTCTTTAAACTTACATTTGAATTGAGTAATATACTTCAAGACTGTAGAACACAAATCACCTTCATGTTCCAAGAACTATGGAATATATCGATTATATAGCACGAGAGGACGTGGCATGTGAGATGGTACGGTATCGGTGGTTCAATATGAATCTCCGAAGCTGCAATTCAATGTCGTCTTATTACAGTGTATCAGGTGATGGATAAGACTGCTTCAGTGGAGATAAACTTCTGGATTTATTTCTTCCTCCGAGTTTAAAGGTCAAGTGGTGGTCTGAAAGAAAACACAAATTGTTATTTTTTGTCCTCGCTCAACTTTGCCAATGTGTAATCTCAAAGACCGCTTGGTCTTCAAGATATCTTGCTACGTAATAGCATAGATACCTGCACTGATGTTGTACATCTGAAATTTGATATGTGTGCTTGACCTAGTTTTTTGGGATTGTGACCTAATTACCAAAAACACGTTTTTCATCATAACTTGAATAATTTTCCTCCGAATTTCATGATGTTGAGTTTTATGGATAGACTGTAGATGGGGACACATTTTGTTATGCTACTATACAACCCGAAATGCTGAAGGTCAAGGTGATATGGTGGTCCGAAATCCGAAAAATGTGGCCATCATTGGATCATGGGCCAAGGGTCGGTCGTGAGCGATCGCTTTGTGATGGAAGATATCTCGCTTTTTAATAAATTAATTTATATTTATTTATTTGGGGATGGGTGTTGTAAGGTGTGGAATGAATAAACCCTTTTGTTTTTTGAGAGCACCTTTGTTTGTTTTTTGATGAGATCCTCTCACAGACATCACAATCTCTACACATAATACTATAATTTTAGAGCTGTTTGTGTGCTTGTTTGTTTGTTTGTATGTTTGTTTATTTGACTTCTCTGCATTCCTGGCAACCACTGGATGGAATGAATTGAACACTTTGTTGTACGCGTAGTCTGTTGTGGGAGTTTTAATTTGTCCTGGGAGTTCAGGGTGGAGGTGCACCACAATTCTCTCAATGTGAATGTGTACTGCATAGCACTACTCCCAGTGGGATAGGACACCACAAGTCATTCTAAAATGTGCCAATTCTGCCAGAATTAACCCCTCTGTAATTATGGGGGAATTAAAAAGACTGTAAGGATGAGTTATTCACAGGTGTATGCAATCACCCATCCATGCTTTAAAGCTACTAACCAGTCCTGCCAATACCCTTGTACCCCTCTCTCCGAGCTTTAACCTATCTACAGTTTCTGGTGCCACTACCTTTTCTGGTGAAACCAGTCCATGCATTCAATACTCTCTGAGTGAAAGACCCCTACCTTGCCGTACTTCCCGACATATAAATTATTTTGTTGATAACTCTTCATTACCTTAAACATCTTGATGGGATCCCCTCATAATGTACTCCTCATAATGTATAAAGTCCTGTGTCTTTCTTCCACTCATAGTTTAGCCCAGCTTGCCCCTGGAATCAATCGTCACCTAGCTCTTGCAGCACAGGCATGATGGACCTAATAGCCTCCTCCTGTGCTGAGGTTCCTTGTGTATCCTTGTATCTTTGCAGAACCCTCACTATGGCAGCTATGTCCCAGCTTCCTCTGATAGGGTGACCAAAACCACACATAATAATTAAGGTGAGGCCTCGCTAAATTCATATATAATGTGAACGCTACATATTTTGATTACCTCCGCCACCGAAGGTGGATGGAGGTTACGTTTTCACCCCAGTCGATCTGATTGTGAACAAAATATCTCCAAAATGTTGTGGACGGATTCGGACGAAATTTGATGGAGAGCATGGGTATGAGACGAGGACAAAATGATTAAAAATTCTCGAATTCAGATTCAATCCTTCACCGAAATCTAAAGTGATTCTTCACCATTGAGTGATAGGGCTGAAAGGATATCTAGGAGGATATCTCAAAACGTTGTGGACGGATTTGAACGAAAATTGGTGGATGAGTTGGTTAGGTGACGAGAACAAGCCAATTAAATTTTAGTTCAGCTCCGAATCCACATCCAGCCTATCAGTGAGATCCAAAACGTAATCTGTTCAGCTTGGCGGAGGCATGCGCTCTACCGAGTGCCCTTCTAGTTTACAATTTATCCCCCGGAAAATTCAACCTTTAATCCTGTTTTGTTTTTGTATACATGATTGGTCGAAGCTCATGGAAAAGCGCGAGAAGAATTGAATGGAACTCAATGGAAGGAGGAAAACACCAACACAGAGTAGAAATGAGAGTGAGATCAAGGGATGTGGTGAAGGACATGTGGGGTGAACAGGCTGCACACAGGCTGAGACGTAACCAGAAGAGAAAGGGAACAAACCAACTGAGAAATGAAAAGAGGTGAGAGAGAATGGGGGGGGGGCGGGGGGGGACAAAATAATCTGGAAAAGGGGAGTGGTAGGGAATGGGGTTATTTGGGGTAGAAGAGATCAAGAGTATGAATGGAGGTAGTGATGAACAGCTGTTTTGAATCCCTGGAGGGAATAATGGAACTGAACAGACTGGGGAAGTTGGTTCCACAGTGGAGAGAAAAGAAGAACAAATGAATGGAGGTGAATAGTGAACCTGGATTTTTGATTCGAAGAGGGTTACTGTGTGTCCTGCAGAAACCTAGGAGGGGCAGAGCCTTAAGAGAGGGCAGAGAGTGCAAGACTAAAAAGGAGGTGATGGAATACTAAACAGGCCACCAACCAGTCTGCAATGCAAAAATAACAGGCCGAGACACTCAGCTTGGTCACTTGAGATCCAAAATGATATTGAGGGCCTTGCTTTCGATGAAATCAACAAGGGCAAAGTGTGAGACAGCGGCACCACCACAAAGGGAGAGCAGTCCTCCATCGAGCTGATAATGAAGACCTTGCAGATTATCAGTTTGCTTTCCCTCCAGCTGCCTGATGCTTGTCTCCTGATGGAGTCGCAGTTGCAGTTGGGGTGCATTGGGTGAGAAAGTTGATTTTCAGTCCGGTCTGGCAGCTGAGGGGGTGTGTAGCATTGGGATTCTCATGTGTGTACGATGTGTGAACGTCTTTATAGCTGTTGAGGAACTCTGGAAAGGGTTTGATACAGCATAGTGCTTACCTTGTGTAGGCCTTGGTTACCATACGCAGCAGTTTCGGTGAGAGGAGCATGGGATTATGTATATAATCAGGAAGAAGTTAATTGGTTTTGAGTCACATTATTGTCGCATATCCTTTCCGCGTATCTTGTGGGATTGTGAGATGGACAGGTATCCATGATGGGTGGGGATGGGAGGGGGGGGGGTTGAAGGCATGAGGTTCATGACTCCATCCATCCATCCATTCGGACAATACTCTGTGCAGAGCGTTGGTGCTGCCTCAGCAGTCTCCTGGGCTATTGCGCACAATCCTGGACGGGTCACCACTCCGACACAGGATACCAGCAGCTGGTACTCATTTTGCCAACCTCGAAAGGATGACGGGCTGAGTCAACCCCACCTGGTATTAATTCAACAGCCAGGGGGATGTGAACTCAGGACCTAGGATTCCAAACCCACCACTCTAGCCATCAAGCCAAAAGGATACACCAGGCACGATATACCATTTTCCCTTTTGCTTTGAAGACGGAATAAATGGAGAGGAGGGTGTTATAGGTGGTTGAGGATTTTGGTGGTGAGTGGTTTGAAGACAGTTTCAATCTTATGGCCACCATTTGGTGCCCACTGCTATGTGAAGGCAAAACGCCTCAGGCATCCACGTCCTTAGTTGGTGATGTCTGCACAAGTTCTATTATACAAGATGATGTGTGATCAAGATGGATGTATTATTAGTTGGTGATGTATATGCAAGAAAGGCGACTGTGACTGGTGGGGAGTTGTTTGAGGCTTGGAGTGGGGAGCGATTGATGCCTTAGGGTTGAGAGGAGGTAGGTGAGGACATGGTTTTGGGAGGTGGATGAGGACTTGGCGTTTGTGAGAGGGGTGGGGGGGGGGGGAAGTTGAGGGCTTGAAGTCACATTTGCATTCCGTGTAATTTGTACGGTCCCTGCTAGTAATTAAATAACCCATTACAGAGGTTCAAGGTGAAGAAAAACACAATAGTATTGATAAGCAGTACAAGTGTCAGTCGCAAGCAACCGTGCAGTGACATTTTACTGACCAAATTGATGGAGTACCTGTCCAGCGCAGCAAGCACCCAAAATGAGCCAAACATTGTTGCATTTGATGGAGATCCTGAAATGGAGCTGAGGTATTGAACTATCCTTTTCAAAAAGTAATTGAACATTTTTAGTTTGCACATTGTAAATGGCACACCTGTCTCTTTACCTTTCTAAGGACACAATTATATTTTGTGAAAGTGATTTTTTTTATCCGTGTGTGTGTGTGTGTGTGTGTGTGTCGTGTGGTGTGCCTGTGGACTCGTTGACATATTTTTGACTCCGCAGCAATATTTAGTGGTGTTCTTTTATCACTTCACTGGGTGCTAATCTCTCGAGACAAGCTGTGATGCTGCTGGCCATTGGAGTGGTGTTGTCGCAGTTACGCAGGCCGACGAAGTCAGTGCTAAAGGCCTGTCACACCTTGACGTTTTAGCCAGCGTATGGCAAGGTATCAAAATGTATGAAAACGCTGCGCGTACGCTGAACTATTGATGTTTTTTCCCAGTTTTGGACGTATTCATAACAGTTGGACTATGCATAACGTATTAGTAACGTACACATAACGTTTCAATCACATATAGATAACTTGTACCAACGAATGCTGAGGTGTTGTCGGCGTTCACAACTATGCCCAACGATAGTGTAACTTATGCATAGCGGCGCAGCGTATCGCCGACGATCACGTGGCGTAGGCTATTCATAGCTGCGGCTCGACGATTCAAATCATAACCCACTAGACCGAAGTGTGAAGCGCGCTGTCACACCTTGACTTTTAGCCAGCATATGCCGACGTATGAAAAATTTCCGAACCAAGCTGGCACACGTCGAATACGTTATGGGTAAGTTTTGTATACGTTAAGAGCACGCTGCATACGTCGTAGTACGCTGGCATACGTCGTAGTACGCCGAGCTGTAGAAATTTTTCATGCTTTGAAATTTTGACGTATCGGTATGCCACAGTTCCGCATAACGCTGGCCATAAGTTGTAGGCACGTTACGCATCGTTGACACCCATCGACACAGTTACTTGTAAGTTACTATAAGTCGAAACACGTCGAGGTAATGGTTAGCGTCAGTGTTCCAGACTCCCTGTTTTTTTTTTTTTTCTTCGGTATGACGGTGATGTTGACACTTCGATTTCTAGTGGGTTATGATTTAAATCGTTGAGAGGCAGCCTATTAATTATATATATTATAACCGCACTAGAAATCGAAGTGTCAACATCACCGTCATACGAAGTAAAAAAAAACCAAAAACCAGGTTGTCTGGAACACTGAGCTAACATACCTCGACGTGTTTCACTTATGAGTAACTTACAATAACGTGTGTGGACGTGTGTCAACGATCGCGTAACTGCCTACAACTTATGGCCAGCGTTATGCGAACGTGTGAGTCATACCTGGCATGCATGAAAAATTTGTCAACAGCTCGGCGTACTTACGACGTATGCCAGCGTACTACGACGTATGCCAGCGTGCTCTTAACGTATACAAACCTACCCATAACGTATTCGACGTGTTCCAGCGTTTTAGCCAAATTTTTCATACATCAGACATACGCTGGCTAAATCGTCAAGGTGTGACAAGGCCTTAATACATCTAAAATCACCACCTCGAGCACAACCTGGTGTTGTTCTGTACGATTGTGTGGTACTAAGTTTGTAAATTTAATTTCACTTTAGGATATCGGGTGGAGAGTGAAGGGATTGCTCAACTATAAGTACGCGGAAGGTTTGCCACCACCTGGCCCTTTTGTTCTGAACATCTTCCTGATCATCATGTCTCTCGAAGCGATAAAATATTTTTGGTCAATGTGGACCACTGACGTTCTTGTACCATCTCCTGCTCACCCTTTCACACACCTCACCCAGTCTTGCAGTTATTATCACCATGCCCACTGGGATTCACTGCCGTTTCCTCTTTTTCCTCTCGCCTGTCCTCCTTCACACACTCATGTTGAACATCCTATTTCCTGATTAGCATTCTTTCCTCGGTGCCAAAGAAATGTTTTAACTGCTAATCCAAAATTCACCTCCTCTTTTTGGCACTTTAAAGGTTGTTGTTGTTTCAATGTTTTGTGGCGAGGAGTTGATCATAGCATTTCCCAGAAAACGAGATGATTGAAGAGTCCACGTGTACATTTTGAAATCCAAAAAGTTGTGGGTTGAGTTTTTACAAACAAGGAAGGAATAGTATTGGAGAGGGGAACCTTAAACAATGTCGTTTATTAACCTTTCATTCTAACCCATTGGGGTCATCTGTTCATTAATTTATTTATTAATTTATGCAATATTGTGAAATTATTACCCAATCGCCCGCACTCCAATATTTCCCATTTCCATCTGCCACCTGCGGTGGGCGGACGGTCTGTGAACAGGATATCTCAAAAAGATATGGACGGGTTCAGACGAAACCTTATGGACAGGTTGGGTTTGTGACAAGGGCAAGCCGATTCGATTGTGGTTCAGGTCCGGATTCAGATCCGACCTATCAGTGGATACAAGATGTAAACTGTTCAGGCTGGCGGAGGCATACACTCAACTGAGTGCCGTTCTGGTTTTGTATGCTGCACCGACTTGCGGCTCTGCTGGGGATGCAGCTGCCCTGTTAATATGAGTGCCCCTTGTAGGTTACAACAGTGATAGCTCACCTACTCTTTGCGAAATACACCGTGGGATATGATCATCCACCAATTTCTCAGCAGACGGGGCATCCCGTTTAATATCCATCTGATAGATGGCAAACACATTCATGCGTCGCCCTGCTTCTGATACACCAGAGTGACAGTTTATAGCTCGGTCGAGATTCAAACCCAGATGAGACAGCTTAGCGGTGAGTGCACATATGTCTTGACTCGATTATCCTCTCAGCCCATTTTATCCAAGTAGCCATAATATAGAGTTGGCCCTTTACTGAATAACAGTTGCCTGAGTGGTCACCAGCTCTGCAGATTGGTTAAGAAGGAAAGTCAGATGGGTGCCTCGACTTGGCGTGCCACCCTGTTGCGTATATGCACACAAGCAATCAAGGGTTTGTCAGATGAGAACCTCCGATTCATTTATGTGGATACCGGTATGCCTCGTGTACCCTTCCCCTCCTCCTTCTCTCCACCATAGCTCTGCAAGTTGAACAGGTGTTTGAACGTTGTTGCTTAGATCATCAAAGCTTTTCCATGCCCCCTGCCACCAAATTACTGCACTGTATACCAACCATGATTAAATATGCCTGGTGTTGGCTTCATGGTTAGGGTGGTTGGCTTGGGATCCGAGGATCCCGAGGTAAAATCACACTCGGTTGTTGAATTAATACCAGGTGGGGATGACTCTGCCTGTCATCCTTCTGATGTTGGCAAAATGAGTGCCAACTTGCTGGTATCCTGTGTTGGAGTGGCAACCCGTCCAGGATTGTGTCGAATAGCCAGGGAGACCGGTAAGGCAGCACCAATGCTCTTCACACAGTATGGCCCCAATGGATGGATGGATGGATGGATGGATGGATGATTAAATCCACTTTCACTTCATTCATTTGCACTGTATGATGTTGATATGAGTCATAATGCTCATGAGTTCATATGTTGTGGAAATCTATCGATTAGTGCTCCATATCACCAAACCTTATGCCTGGTGTTCGCTTAATGTTTCGGGTGGTGGGCTTGGGGTCCTTGGATCCTGAGTTCAAATCCTGCTTCTCTGTTGAATTAATACCAGGTGGGGTCGATTCAGCCTGTCGTCCTTCCAAGGTTGGCAAAATGAGTACCAGCTTGCTGGGATGATTGAGCCATTTGAGTATCCTGTGTCGGAGTGGTGACCCGTCCAGGATTGTGCCCAATAGCCAAGGAGACTGCTTAGGCAGCATCAATGCTCTGTACAGAATGTGGTCCCAATGGGTTGGTTTGGATCACCAAACCTTTGTAAGCTTTTGATAAAGCATATTACCTTTTAGTGAGATGTTCATTCTCCAACTCGAAGCGTCCTCACGGAACTAAAGTTGTCTGTTTGTCTGTCCATCCATATTTGTCCTCCAATAACTCGATTGACACTTACTCCGACGAAGCTGTAATTTTTCACATTTCTTGCTTGTGCCAATAATCACGTGACTTAAGTTTTGGTACAATTCTAAGATTATAAACTGGAGGTTAGAGAGAGAGAGAGAGAGAGAGAGAGAGAGAGAGAGAGAGAGAGAGAGAGAGAGATATATATAGAGATACGTGCACTCACCTTTGAGCTGGCTCACCTGGGCTTGAACCATAAACCTAGTGAAGGTGGCAGGGTTTGGTAAAAAGTTTTTCAACAATAGCTCGAGAATGATGAGAGCAAGGAAGGTGATATTTTGCACACCACTACAGATTGAACCATTCCAGAGCTCTTGAAATTTTGAGGGAATTCTACCACAGTTTTAGGATTTTAGAATGTCACTAAATAATTCAAAAACAGTAAGGAGGAGGTAGAGAAAACCTTGCATACCACTTCAGTGGGATCTTCGGCAGAGCTTATTGAATATCTGTGCATGTTCGCAGTGCTCATGGTTCAGGCTCCTCAAAAAATGGTCTGAGTGCCCAGAAGAAGTCACACTCATCAGTCTTTGACTGACCTTTCATTCACATTTTCAAGATATTGCTGACCCAAACATACCTCGCACACTCGGTGCAGCTGCCATATGTGGGAATCATTTTCTCACAGTAAACTCCGTGCACAGCTGCGTGTTTGACCAAACACTTCATCAAGAGCTTGTACGTCACTGCCACTCCGGAACGGTCTCCGGCGACACATGGAGGCCCAAGTACACCCATTACAATTCTCAGCCGGTGGTTGGCAATCAAAAGACTCGAGCAATTACAATCTAAGCCTGCCGTCGTCCATGTGACAGCACATCCGTCACAAGTTGGCACGAAATGGCTTGGGGTGACACACACCAAGGTGAACTTCACCAAGTCAACACAAAGGGAGTCGTTGTGATGAAATTTCTCCACTCTCCCCCTTTTTCTTAGCATGGGTTTTTTGAAGCACTACTTGTGTGTCCATTTATTTCCTGCCTTTGAAGATCTTTTGTTGTATTTCAAAAATGATTTTTGATAAATGCCACTTAGATAATTTGCAACATTGATTTTCTGTTTCTGTTACTGTTACTGTAATCAAACAAAAGTTGTGACGAACAAGGTCACTTTGAGTGCCCATCCTTTCGACCGGCAAAATATGCTAAAGTAGACAGTGTTATTAATTGATTGCTTTGTATGTCAGCTTTTTCATGCCAATTCATTGAAACATTTGCATTTTTCTGCATCGATGCCCTCCAGGTGTTACCTGGTACGCCTACCTGTTGCTTCGCTGAAGGGTTTAATCTAAAGGCAGCATGTTGTACTTGACAAACATATTGCATGTCTATCGATGAATCTCAATGAGGATGTTGTCATTGGTGTTGCTGCTGGCTATGGCTGTTCTTATTTGTGTAATTTTATATTTTTTTCTGTTGCTTCAATAAGTACGTTGTATAACAGCAGTGACTGCTGCATTAAAGCTCGAGATCCTGCTTCTTCGCGTGACGGACAGACACCCGGACGGACGCTTCGCCTTTTAGTAACGGATGCCATACGCTCCAAGTGCACCAACGCTTCCAAAGCTCAATAGAATGAAAAATTGACATGCATGTGGTCAGATGAAGTGATTGTAGTGGAGGAAGAACAGATATTTTCAGGGAAATTTGTCAAAATCAGATCCAGAAGAGATGGAGTACCGTTGGTTGAGATCCGGGTCAGGAAGTTGACCGATCGAGTCATTCCCAATGAGTCGCAGAAGTCTTTTGCTGAAGTGCCATAGCAGGTGAGAGAGGAACCCACACCTAGCCAACTGGCATGATGACAATTAATGTCACTACATGTGAGGAAGAGAGAGTTTGGATGAGAAGATAGAAGTTGGTCCATGTTTTTGGTGAGCAAGATGTAAATGGAGTCATCACTGTTTGGTGGATGGTACAACACTCATGTAAACATGAGGTGGGAGTGGAGGGGAAGCCGTAGCCAGAGGTATTCCTGGGTGGTGTGCGGGGGTGACGGCAGTGCATGGAGAGTGAGGAATATGGTTTTTGATGAAGAGAGCAACTCCGTCGCCAGGACGAGGCACAGGTCTGTCATACCGGAGGAAGGAGTAACCAGGGAGAGATACTTGGGAGTCGGAGACATCTTGAAGGAGGAAAGTTTCTGTTAGGCAGATTATGTCTGGTTTGTCAGTGGCAACCTGTATGGAAATATCTGTCAGGTTTGAGCGAAGGCCATGAACATTTGAGGTCCACACTGTTAAGAAGAGGGAGGGGAGGAGGCTTTCAGTGCAAGGGGTGGGAGGGGGAGGATATGATGAGGGAGGGGGGGAAGTAAGGAGAATTGTTGAAAGAGTGTCAGGGATTGCAGAAGAGCTTGGGAGAGGGATGGATGAGGAGGAGAAAAGGGTCAGTGGTGATGGGTTGAGGAACAGTGGGGAGTAATAAGAGAGGGGCAGATGGCAGTTGAAGATTGCAGGAGGTGGAATGATGAGATGGAAGAGGGATGGCACGGGACGGAGGCAGCTTTGTGGGTGTGAGGGGGCATCTTTGAGAAGGGGAAGTGAGGGAGGAGATTGGGGGAGAAGGGTGAGAGAGGATAGTTGTGGAGGGAGTTTTTTGAGAAAGGTGAGGGAGAAGAGTGTGAAGGTTGCTTTGAGAGGGAAGGAAGGGTGATGGGAGAGGTGGGGAGAAGGGAAGGATGAGACTTGGTAGAGCTATGGTGAAGAAGGGTGCAGGCAGGGGAGGTACAAGATTTGAGGGGTTGGGAAGAGGGGGAGGTTTGCTGAGAGGAAGGAAGGAGCATGTTTGTGGTGATGAGTGTCCTGATTGAGAGAGTGAGATAACTGTTCAATAGAATGGAGCCCACAGATGTTAGAACACCACACACTTTGGGACAACAGAGGAGGAGCTGATACTGAAGCTGAAGACAGTGAAGAGGTGCCAAGAGCAGAGGTAGGATGAGTTGTAGGATTAGTTGCAGGATGGGAGGGGTAAGGAGAGTGGATAACAGGTGAGGGGTAAGGAGG
>CM068953.1:8890326-8915715 GCA_035128595.1 Eptatretus atami
TTTAATAGTTAATGGGTGAGGGTAATTAGAAATGTCCCTCCGCACCATCCATCCCGCCTGCCGTTGTGGGCCGCTCGGACCCACTTGGTTGACTCGCTGAGACTCTGGGAGCATCTAAGGCTTGAATTGGGCCTCGACAAGACGCTAGCCTCCTCATTCCCCTCGGGAAGGGAACGTAGGGTTGGAGTAGGCTAGGAGAAAAATAGGTTAGCCGAACAGGACGATAAAAGGGGGTGGGACGAATTATGTGGGATAAGTAAAATAAAAACAAACAAAAAAAAATAAGTTGGGCTAAATTGGGTTTACAAATTAAGGGGGTGGGTAATGCAGAGAAGCAAAGGCGATAGTGGGAGGAGACGTAGGTAGTCCGAGCCCGCCTTCCGGTGGCCAGCACCACCGCACTCCCTCCACCAACCTCCACTGAAAGGCAATGAGCCCAACTTCATCGCTGGCTGTTACTGCAAGGCCTGCCGGTCGGATCGTCGACGGCTGTTTTTGCTTCAGGCCTGTGCCGCCAGTCAGTCGTCGCCGCTGGGTTGCTACAGCGCCCCGTTTTGCCATGCCTTGCCTGTCACCTTTGCCTCATGCCACTGCCCTCCACCCCGCTTTTTGCATTGCCCCCCGCCTTGTTCATGCATGTCGCCAGACATCGAGCAAACAGCTTTGCAAGCTGCAGGAACTGTCCGTTGGAGCTACAACACGGGCTGCAGCGGCCGTGCCACGGTTCCTGTTGATCTTTGCCTTCCTGCAGAGTCCATTGATCCTGGATGATGTTAGTAAGAATTGTAAGTGTACTGTAAATAGAGTGCGCCCGGCATGTCTTCTAGCGCCGCAATTTTATTAATAGTCGTCTGTGTGAGTGGGTTTGTTTTTTACTCAGCCCTCAGGTTATTTATTTTGGGACACGAATACCAGAATTCGCACTCAGGGACCGTAAAACGTACTAGGGAGAGACTACACATATGGCACAGAAATGTTGAGACATCGGGACGAGTCTAAAAAGGGGAGGGTATTGTTACGGCTGTGGAAATGCAACCACCAGCCCGTAGGAGGAGTTTCTGAAGTATTGATAGTTAGCCCCAAAACCCGTTGTTAGAGGAATTAATGTGATTAGTCGGGTGACACTTGAGTATCGTTTCTGTCTCTCTTTATTTCCGCACCAATCCACCTTAACCTAACCTACAGCCACCCACTCAACAACCACAAGACCAGCCATCTCACACAACCCATTCCATCTGATCGCCACACACACCAACGAACGCCACTCTCCGTCCTCTAACGACGTTCCGCTTGAAAACCGTCGAACGCAGAAGGGAAGAAGAAGTCACCACACGATGGTCGGGTTCCTCCTTTTTCTGCGCGCCAGCGGATTCCTCGCCCCCCCAGCGGGAGGGAAAGAGGAAGCCGCCCTCCGAAGCGCCTCGCAGAGAGCAAGAGGGCGGCCCGGGAGTATAAGACGAGGCCAGGAGTTCAATTCGTCTCTCTGGTTCGTATCGTCTTTCGTGCCGGGTCCTCTTGGTTCGGTATCCGCCGTGTGCTCCAGTCGGTTCGGGTCGCTCTTACGCAGTCGGTCTCCCCGTGCTGAGGGCACACGGCAGCACAGTCACCCGAAGACCTAGCCGACCACGCGCTCGAGCACGGATCACGGCCAACGACCACGTCAGAGGACGCCCCAAGGCTCGAGGCAGAATGTCGCGACTTCATTTTGGGTCTTGTAACGTGTGTGTTGGGCGCCTGTTCCGTCAAGGATTAGAATCTGTCAAGTTGGCGGTACGTAGTCGTGTGTAGCCTCGCTGCATGTTGCGTATTACATGTGATTATTGCATTGCTAATGTGTACGAATACATGCTGTATATGTGTGCTATCTGTGTGCGTGTAAATAAAATGCTTCTGTTGAATTGCTCCCGTTTCGCTGCGTCCTTTCCTTTGTTGGTCTCCATCTTGCTTCACGTAAAGTTGGAGTGGGCGTGACGCCTATAAGAAACGCAGAAGAGATAAACCGCTCGTTATCTGATAGAAGGAACGCCGCTAACGGTTCGTACGGAGTCGACGCTGGCATGGTGCACCCCTCGTAGGTTACCCGTGGGTACTTAGGTAATGTTGGCGACACCCTACCCCCGGTGCGCGATATGCACGACTGGGTGATGCCCTGAGGTAACCCCACTGCGAACTCCCGGCGTTAGTCCGAGAGGCACGACTGAATTGTCCGTCCGGTGGGCGAGGCGGCCGGCATTCGAGTCACGTGTGCCATCGCATGGCGGCGCGAATTCGCAACAATAATAAATATATATATATATATATATATATATATAAAATAATAATAGATCACATTATATATAAACACCAATAATAAACAAATAATAGATATATTAAATATAATAAAAATAGTTAGTTAAATAATATAATATAACCTCCCAATAATGCTGACCACCATAACACGCACACCCAACAAAACCACACACACAAGGAGATCATTGCCCACACACCAGAAGAATCCCTTTTAAAAAAAAAAAATTTTCTCATAACCGACCGATTCAACAATGGATGAAGAAATTGTTGGAAACCGAAACCTCTGTACATCAGGAACACCGATGACTGAGATAGGTTGTGTTGCTTGTATGTGTGATGTGTGTGTGTGTGTGATGTGTGTTTGTGTTGTGTGTGGTGGTAGTGGTGGCTGTGTGTGTGGTTTTGTTAGTATCCGCAGAATACAGAAACACACACACACAACAACACAAGGTCTCAAAAACAAAGAATGAACCAGTAGCTCCATCGCACACACAGTAAGAGTTGCAACAGAAACAAACATAATCATGGAGAAGTACACTACGTCCTAAAGCGCGAACAGAAAGCACCGAGAGCAAGTCGCGATACCACCTTCTTCCCCAACTGCAGGAAACCCAACAGATCGGACTAGCACAACATGGGACGAAAAGAACTAAACCAGCGGCAATCGACACACCACACCACAAAAATGCGAACCGCACCGCAGAGGTCAGATCCCGGATGCACAGCGGCACCCACATGAAGTATTGCCGGATCAACACATCTAATAAATACCTAACTGTTCTGTTGCGACACAAAAATGAGGAATCAGGGGATGCCAATTCTGCAGCAACTGCAGACACAAACACCCTGAATGATCCAGAATCAGAACTCAACAAGCGCCTCACCTGGGACCTGTTCGCTTTAAAAGCTCCAACTGGTGAGACATGGAAACGGTAACCAATGGGGATTATTTTATTAAAGGGTTCTGCAATGGCTCCCAGCTTAATTGTCAGGAAGGACTGCATTGTTAGCACGTGAAAGCAAAGCACAAAGAAGACACCAACGACAAACACATCATGAGGTCTAACCTCTTAACAACAGTCACTCACTGGGAGATTTGTATAATGGCAGAAAAACCAACAATCACAGAGGCACGAGCGAGAACCCCCAACCCCGCAACCCAACCCCACACACGAGGGAACAAGACCTAAAATACGTGATATGTCCTGGGAATGCAGGACAAGAAAACGACAAATCGAAAAGACAATGGATTGAACCGGAACCACCAGATACATGAAGATCAAATCTTTTTTATTAATAAGAAAATCAATGACAAAGACGATAACAAAGTCCTGAAGACAAGGGTGGGAAAAGTGTGCCTATCGTGAGGGGTAGTACTCAGCCGTCATGTGTGTTACTTGTTGTAATGCCATCACACAGCGAGCGATCAGCGATCCTAAAAACTCGGGTGAACTTGGTGGAAAAAAAGGCCGGTCCGGAACGAACTTGATTCACCGTTCGAGTCCCGCAATAAGGAATCCTGTCAGCAAACAGCTGAGGTGCACGAATGTGTACACTGCCTGCTTCACACATGGTTGGGGATCATCAATGAACGTCCTTCAGTGTCAATTTACCAAAGTCGTCTCCATCTTCACTTCAACATCTTCCCGTGAATCAGCACAGTCTTGTTTTTTTCCACCTGATACAGCTTGTGTTGCTCTGAACGACCTGAACTGACCGAGCTCGAGGAAAACCATTATAAACGCTCACTGAAAACGCGAGAGAAGAAAGAAACAGTGAGAACTCAGTTTAAGTACAATATTCTATACACTCATGACTCACCTAGAGCTGGAGATCGATGCTCCAGAGGCCATGGACCGGGGGGATGATAGGGACATACCGCAGTGAAAGAAGAAACCAGAAGCAGGATCAAACTAAAAAAATCATTAACACATTAACAAAAGTACTTCGGGACAAACACAGTGAGTACAGTAAGGCACGACACCGCCTGTGACACATCGAGGAAGTAGAATGATCGGAATAGAGGAAGAGGGAAGGAATCATACGGGCAACCCTAAACAAAGGGAGGGAAAAAATACTGATGGGACTGAGAGACTCACCAGACCCAAGGAACTGGATCTGGACCCGTTGCATCGTTCTCGGTTATCCGCAGCCATAAATGAATAATGTTAAGTTAAATGAAACTGCGGTCAACACGCCCCGGGCAAGAACTCTGCAAGAGAAAGTGACGCAAGGAACTTACAGATGTCACTGGAGCAACAGGTCGGCCTCGCCCTCGTTTGAGTGTGTGACAGCATTTACTCAGCGAGTATACAGAATTAACACTACTGGGTCAACAGTTTAGAAACCCATTTGCCATTTCTAAATAAGACCTCAAGTCAGTGGAATAACCTGAAAGGAAAAGCAAGCGTAAAACTGCAAAGTAAAAAAAATTAAGTACACAAAACGGAAAATAAATGTAATTCAGAGTTAAAAAAGCCCTTCAAAAATAATGTCAATGCCAGTGCACAAGAAGAAATAAGCTGAAAGTGATGCAAACAATTCTGCAGTACCAACTTTGTTGATAGTACAACCTCCGTCTATAAACAGGTTGAAAAGACGGTTCTGCCCCACGACATCATTGGGGACAATCACTGCAGAAGATATGTCGAACTGAACAATCACACCACACAGGTCTTGACCCGTCGAAGATTTTAAATAGCCCCTCCTCGGAATTAATGAAACGGATTATTAAATAGGAGATCGAATACAAGAAAGAACAACCGCAGGGACACCACCTCCCCCAACTGAGACGTAAACAAAAACGTTAGAAAAAGCGAGAGAAACAACGACCCGTCGAATCCCTCGCTAGAAGGGGACGCGCCCGGAGCATAAAGGAACGAAAAGGAGCCAGCAAGGATAGGAGGAGCAAGTACAGAGGCACGACAGCAGCCACCAGGAGACGAAAACGCGGGGACTGCTGGAGCTCACCATGTTGGAGCGCTCAGTGCGGAGGCGCCGAACTGGACTGGCGGCGTCGACGCTCTTCTCCCCTCTCCCCTCCCCCTAAAGACCACCCCGCCGGACCGGAAGGTGCGTCCGTCTCGATGAACAGTCAGTTTTGCCGCGGGTCCGAATGATACCAAGAGCGCAGGCGGAATCAAAATAGCACCTGTACAGCTCCATATCCCGGCTGAAAGTCAAAAAAAGGCTACCAACTCGTTGGTTTCCGGGCCCTCCAAGAAACTTAGCTGTGCGGACAACGCATGGAATCTTAATCTGCTCACAGCCCCCTAATCCCCGCCACCCATTATTTGAAAAACCGATGGTTAAATTATCAGCTTTGGTTCTTCTACATACCGTTGAAAAGCAAATGTTACGTCAAGGGAATGGGAACGGGATTCTGCAAAACGCTTGAATGCACACGAACACGCGGAACGCCTCGGTACATCGCAGGAATTCCCCCAAGTATCACTGATAGGGAAATGAAATTCAACGACCCTAACCCCCACGTGCCCTACCATGGCGACTCGCCATAAGGACCCGCGCCTCCGACTATTGGCGACGACCTAGACATTCGCGATCGTCGGGGGGCCACTAAGCCCACACGCGGCGGCGCGGCATCCGCCCGCAACATTGGTGTCAGGATGATCCGACCCCCGGCCCATAAAAATAACGGATCGATCAGGGGAACGAGGAACCCCCCCGTCCTCCAAATAGATCTCTTCACAACAACGAGGAAAAAAAGAATTCGAATTGGAGGAACTGGTCCCAACCCCTGATCCGAACCTTAATCTCAGAACAGGGTCCGAATCCACTAACCAAAGTGGCGGATCACCGCGAGCACGACGCTAGATGAGCTCAAGCGCCGCCGATTCGGCCAAATTAAGGTCCGCCAATCGACCGCGTCCCTACACAAATCGCCAATAAGGACACGGTAGGTCACCAATTTCACAACTAAAACCCACGTACCAACACCGAAACCACCGCAATACGTCAAAAACAGCCCTCGCGCCGTCGTGGGCGATCCAACTAAATGCCAAGAACCATCCAAGTCCTAGGCGTAACAACTGACTATCAATCACGCCGTCGAACCAATGAAAAAACACAAAACAAGCTAACTTAAACAACGGATATTCAAACCAATAGGGGGGAATAGGGAGCATGTAAAGCAATTAACCGAAACAACAAGCACTATTACAGCACAACATAAACAGTTATACTAATGACGGCCCACGAAACACCACACACCACACACACAAAATATTACGCTTAGACTCACCCGTAAATAGCTAACCAGTCATTGACCTCCCCCGTTAGTTCATATTAGATCGCAACCCCCGCCACCAAACCGGGACCCTCACCCAACGGACCAACCCCCCCGGCGAGCCTCAAAGAAAGAGAAGAAAAAACTCCAGACCACGAAGACCATCAGCCTCACCTCCCAACAGACGTCCAACAGGGACGCCACAAAACGCCCTCTCCCCACTGTTTGCGGGTCCCCTCCACCTGCCCTCACTCCCCTCCCTCTCTTAGCCCCGCGCCTCCCCCCCCTCAGCCAAAGAGACTCAGAGGGGATGTCCTCTCGCACCTTCTAACCGCATCTGTACGTCCCAATTGGGGCGAGTTCTCCCAAGCGTTGCTCCTAAATAATCATAAAACCCAACTATAAAAAATCACAACATTACAGATTACCAACAGACAAGAAGGACATCTAAAAACCTACTACCGGAATAACGACCAAACAATGAAGTACGTCAATACGCAACAATTACACCCCAGCAATATGCAAAATAACCCATGGGCAGCAACAACAGTCTCCACACTCTTATACAACAGTGAACAATCAAAAAAAACTCAGAATCATCAACTCAAGCAATTTACTTCCACAAACAGCGCAAGCAACCATACCCCAAAACTTTTAACAACCGAAAATAAATTATTGGAACTCTAACTTTAACCTCGCATACGCAGCGTACACAGGACCTGACTGCGCAAATCAGAAGGAAAAATGAGCAAAACTGACCAATACCAACTTCATCATACCCCAAACATCTGCAAAACACACACACACACACACACACACACACAACCAGAGGCCCACCTGTCCAAAAGAACTTAACCATTCCCGCCACCTCCTTCAGACTATCACCGCCACAACGTAAAATACAAATAACAACATGCATACCGCAGATAACAAACCACCTGCAACGGTCACCAAAAGCCACTCCCCTCGGATACAATACACAGCCCATCCAATCCACCCCCCAAATCAGGTCATATCCCCCCCCACTCCAACACCATTAATTCATACCTCCATCCAGGACCCACACCATCGGCCAAAACCAGAACACGGTGTTGTCCACGAATACAGTAAATGAAAAGATATGACTCGACGACATCCGTCCCGTACCTTCACTCGCCCCCATTCCACACACACACGCCACAACACACACAATCAATCCACCCAATCAAAAAATAAATATTAACACACACAACACACACACTCTCCCAGGCAGCAGACAATTACATACTCTCCTCGAACCCGCCCCAACAACAACAACAACAATACAGGAACTCGCGCAACAGAGAGAGATAAAAAGAACAGAGAAAACCACCACAAAAATCCAAAACAAAAACAACATTAAAAAACGACTGCACACAAACTGCGAACGATACCGACGACTCGACACCAAAACAATCAGTACGGCACACCGGCCCAACCCACAAACTCCACTCGAAACCTCCAGAGAACACCGATCGCCACGATGCAATAATCCACACAAAACACACTGCACACTGCAACAACCCTCCACAACAACACCTTCATCACACCCTCTGTCAACGTAACAACATCCACACCACACAAAAACACACAAATGAAATCTGGATTAAACAACCAACACACACACACAGTCCGCCCACAAATCACACAAACTCATTACGTCGGCCCACGATCTGCAATAAAAACAAACACTCACAAGACATATGAAAGACAACACGAGTAAAACAGCAAAATAGACGGAACTCCTGTCATATCTCAACCAACAAACTTAGGACAGCACAAAGAACCTAAAAAAAAACAGGTCACTCCCACCACCCATTAACTTTAAACAAACAAGCACCACACACACACAGCAATTGTCAATAAGCCCGCAAACTTCAGAAAAACAGGCGTCCCGCATCAAAAAGATCACACCCACGCTCCGATCCACGGCAAAACAAGAACCACTTACCAAACAGAAGATATAATCGCACACACACCACACGGATCAACAACACACCTCCGCAACGTGAAGCAACCAATCAACATCATTGGCGCTGTATACATTCTACACACACCAGATAAAAACACACACAAACGAACGCAACTGCCACAATCCCTGCCAAAAAAAGAACAAAAAAAAAAACAAAAAATTAAATAAATCAAAAGAAAGCGCAATATCACTTCACCACACACACAGAACAACCACGCTCCAACGCCAACCCGTTTAGCACCAACTAGCACTTCGGACTCCTCAAACAACACACACCACACAACACAACACAACACACCACACACACACAACACAGACCCACACACAACACACACACACACACAAACAACACACACACCACAACACACACACACACAACCACACACACACACACACAACCACACCAATCATCAATCCATTCCGAAACAAGGTCCCATTCCATAACAGACACTCGCAACACGGTGGAACGACCGATACGAAAAATTTTTAAAAAAAGTGATCCCCATAACGCCAAATATCCCACAACATTCACACCCAATGACAGCATGCGCGAAAGTATATATATAAAATAAAAAAATAATAAAATAAAAAAATAATATAATAAAAGATAAAATATTATAAAATTAAAAAATAAAAATAAATAAATATAAAGATAGATTCGAATCCGCCCGCCGGCGGGAACGACCCGTAACCGAACGCGTACGTCGCCCGACGGACAATCCTCGCCTCGCGACAAGCCGGACTATCACAGCGACCGCTACACGACCAACGCCACCCTGGAAAGTTCCAAACTCGATCACCAATACCACGATGTAAACCGCATCGCACATCGCCGCGGACCTCAACCGACCGGCAACCCCTCGCTACGAAAACCACGGTTTTACTCCCACTTCGAATAGGGGCCCACGCACCAAACCTACAAACAAGAAACACAAAGGAAAACCAGCGAAAGGGCCAACAATCACAAGCATTACACGCACACAGATAGCACACAATATCACACATATTACAGTCACAAACAAAAACCACAATACACAGTAAGATAAGCACAATGCCCAACTACCACCGATACGCATACACACGCCAATAACAGCCTTTGCACACACGCCCACACACACGCACACAGAACCAAAAGAAAAGAATCGGACTCACCCCTCATCCTGACCTCTCGTACGCCCCCACCCGCCGAGCCGGCCGAGGTCCCCGCGTCCCGCGCGCGCCCCACGCCACGACACACGACGCTAGAGCGAACCACACACACGACTCGAGCACCGGACGAGAAGACGAACAAGAGACCCCAAAGAACCAAACGGAACAAGAGACGATCTGAATCCCGCACCGACCTAACCCGCCCGCCCTCCCCACCTCCGCACCTTCGAGAAGCGCCCTGTTCCCTCCCCGGCCACGGCAGAAAAACGTCTGCGCGACAGAAGAAACAGCGAAAACCACGCGCCCGCGGGAATCTCTTCCCTCCCTTCGACGTCAAACCGAAACCCGTACGACGCGAGAGCGTCGGAGAGAGGTGGGTTGTGAGATGCGGCGTGTAGGCGTTAGAGTGCAATTAAAAGAACAAAAACGACTAACTCAGCGCACAAGAATACAAACCACAACAAGGGCAACTAACACCAAATCCTCACCCGACCAATGGTCATGCACAGCCTACACACCCCCCTTACGACCGGCCACTCAATACGGCCACATGATCCCATACGTACTACGGATCCCTGAGCGACATCCATTATCCCAAAAAATAATTAACCTACATAACTAACAAACAAACCACAACACATAAAAATGCGCCCAAAACACGGCGCACCAGAAAACCACTACAACTAACCAAAATTACCAAACATGGCCCAACAATGACCCAGAAAAACAATGAGAGTATAAGTAACCCCACGCCACGCACCCGGGTGAGCACAAAATCCACTGCAACCCTACCTGCACCACAAAACAAGGAAAAAAACAGAACGGGCGACAGGCATGCAGCAGGCAAAGAACACAAGGCACAACAAAGCGCTGACAAACACAGCGCAAGACGCCGGGCACAGCCCGAAGCAAAACAGCGTCGCGATCCACCGGCCCACCTCACAACAGCCACCATGAAGTCCCTCCCCTGCAGGATGTGAATCCGCCACACAAAGGCGCTCACCTACCGACGCTCCCTCCACCATCGCCTTGGCGCATTTTTTTCGACACCCCACCCCAATGAAAACCCATTTACCCAACATTTTCGTTTATTACTTCCTACCACAAACCCCTAACCCTACCCTGTCGGAAACAACGCCCCCAGCCACTCCACCACTTCCCCCGAGGCAGAAGGGCTAGTCCTGTCGACCCATAACCTCAAACCCTCCCCAAACCCACACTCAACCAACCACGCCCACAACGACAGCGAAAAGTCGAGGATCCACACCTAACAAACATAAACTAACCCCTCACAAGCCCTCAATCTAGTCAAAAACCCAATCCCGCCTTGTTCCACCAAACCCTCGCCCCCAACTCCCGCCTCAACGTTCGGCTGAAGCTCTCCTTGCAGCCACCCTCGGAACCACCAATGCACCGCGCAACACAGGCCCCCTCCCACCCCCCTCCCCGACTACACCCCTAACACCGGAGGCCTCCCGACCTCCAACGCAACGCAACGCTCAGCCTTCAGTACCCGGCCACGACACGGGGCCACGCGCCAATGCCCCGCCCCCACAACCGCACCAGGCCCCTACCACCGCCCCCAGCCTTGCCACACCCGGACACCCGTCCGACCACCACGATACCCTTCGACACGCTCCAGCCCATAACATCCGCACCTCCAAACAGTCAGCCGACCCCCACACAACAAACACCTCCATTAAAGCTAAACCAGCAACCTCTAACGACCCGCCCAAGCACCTCCCCAACACCACGGGCACCACTTCCACCGCCACTCAACAACCCTGCCCACCACCAACATCAATCCAACCACAACCACACACCATCCACGCATCCCAACACCTCCCCAACAATCCCACTCCTAAACACAGCACTTCCTTTAACACACACAAGACGTCCCCACACACCAAGCTCCCAAAACCAAAATCACCATCCAAACCATCAACCCACAACCATTCCACCCAGACTACCCGCCCCATACCCTCCTACAAAGCAAACCCCCTAAGTCCACCGTCCACCCCACACACTCCCAGGGCAGGGCTTTCACCCTTGCCGGGAAATCTTTCACCCAAAGCAGGCATACTGTTTATTTCGTCAAATCGCGCAGCACCAGCGCCATCACAGCCCGCACTGGCACTCCTGACGTCAGCAGCGCACTCCTCCCCTGACGTACACGCAGTCACCCCATGCCACCAACCACACTGCAGCCAGATCCCGCCACCCCCAAACAACCCCCACCCGAGGGTCCACCGAACACATTCCTGCCGTTGGAGCTTAACACAAGTCGGGAACCCTCAATCCGACCGCCTAAACGTCCGCACCGCGATGCAAATCCACCGCGCTGACCGGCCATCCCCCCAGCACAATGCCGTCGCGGCACAGCAGACCTTCGCCCGCGCGTGAACCGGGCACGGTCCCCAAATAGTACGGCGCTACCGGCTTGCCCACATCGCATCCGCGGCATCAAAACACGCACACCTGCTTACACGCACAGACCCACCCATCACACCACATACACGGGAGACGCGGCGCAACCACCACACCACATCTCCTACATACAGCGACCTAACACAACACGCTCTCCAACGACCCTATCACCAACCAACTTCACCCAGGCCACCACACTGCTGCCAAAGCAACATCTCGCACTCGACAATACAACACCCCTCACAACAACGGATGTCCCCACAAGGTCCGCTCATACCCCCACTCACTCATATCACAGCACCGTCCCTCAACCCGCAAGCAACTACCACCCGTGATCGCCCAGGGCACTCCTCCCCTCGCCTAGCAAGCCCCAGCTGCTCCACCGTCCCACACCTCCGCACTCACCCATACGCCCTCCGGGTTCATTCCTACACCCTCTATCGGCAGTCCTCTCTACTCTTTCCGCCAACATTTAAGTTCTGGTCTTCGGATTCCTCCCGATTCAATTACCCCCTTGATTCATTCTTCAAACCGAATTGGTTTCCACATTTCCCTCTTCACCAATCCATCCTCACTCATTCCTCTTGTCTCTTCCTGTCCCATTACCTTCCTTTCCTTCGCTTCTCCATCATGTCTCATTGTAATCCTCTGTTCATTTCGCCGTCCATACTTACTTCCTCCCCTTCCTCCACAGTTCTTCATTGTCAATCTCATTTGTGTCACGCGTCTGTATCCCTCGCACCCACCTGCCTTCCTCAATGTCACTCGCTTGTCCTTCTATCCAGTCTCTCGCTCCCTCTCAATCTGGCTCAACCCTGATTCTCCTTCCTCCTCATTCGGCCCTTCAACTCCTCATCCAACTATTCCTTCTCTCATCAAATGCAACCTCATTTATCCACTGCCTTGTTCCTCATTCTTACTCGTCTTATTCAACACAATCTTCTCGTCCATTCCTGTTCTTCCAGTACTCTTCTTGTCCCTAACACCCATCGGAATCGTCCTTTTGGTTCGTAACCAGCTGTTCTTCTCTAACTTCTCACCCGCACACCCGACCTCTGCTCATTCATCGTCCTGTGTCCGTCTCCCAATTCCTCTGTATTCCCGGTCCTCCATCCAGCTATCAACTCCTTCGCATTCTAAACTTCTTCACTCACATATTTCCGGCACGCCCGACCCAAATATTTTCCTCTCACCGTCATTCGGTTCACCTCCTACCCCCCCAACACCTCCGAATTATTTCCCACCCGCCCACGCGGCCACAACCGCACCCCCCAGCTCGTTCGCTCCCACACTTCGCATTACGCACTCGGCTGCCTCACCGCCTCAGCTCGCCATTCCGTTCAACCGCATCTTATTCCTCATCCTGCGCATTTTTCCATACGTTTTCATTCGTGGTTGCCATCTGAGCGTCATCCATTCGTTCATTCCATTAAATCTTACTGTCTGTCAGGTCCAAAAGCTTACCTCCGCTACGGCAGCGAGCGTGATTGACGGCTGTGTACAGCTCGCCCACTGGCGCCAACGACGGCACATAACACATGTGGGCCCGAGCGCGGGACTGGGGGACGCTGCCCGCATCGTCAGCAAAGCCTGGGCTCAGGCATTCATGCGGTGGATTCCGTTGCGATCACATTAAGCGGAGCGAATCCGCAAGGCTCGCGAAATAGAATGCAGTCCGGCGGCCGCAGGGCGGGCCAACCAGACACCCATGGACACACGATTTGGGGTGGCCCGCCCGCCGCGGCCTATAAATGCCGAGCGACTTCTCCTTGCGCCCGCCCGCTCCACTCAACTGACTCGAGCCGCCCTTCTGTGTCACACTGGCTCCCCCCCTCGGCCAAACCGGGATCACCTCCCAATCAACCCTCCTAGCGATCCAGCCTCCAACAAGACAACGCGCCACTTCAAGGAGGTACCGGGCCCACGAGCTCCCAAACTTAGGCACTCGTACCCGCATACACTATACAAGTACCGAGAGACCGACTCAACCCTCTTGATGCATCAATTCCTCTTCATCGGGTTTCGTTGTGTTCTGCCCTAAATATGCATAAAACGTAGATATACTGGCAAAACGAGTTTCAAGATTGCAATCGGCCGCCGCCAGCGTGCGACGCCAGTGACCGAATCCGCCGCCTCGCCCACGGACACAATTCATGAGACTCCGGACTAACGCGGATAGCTAGTCACAACGGTCGGGCGTCTAACCTCACACCCATCCGCATCTACCCGCGAAGAGGAGGGGATCATGCCGAAAGTCCGATAACAACCTATCGACGGGTAACCACGAGGGGTTACTCAACCAGGCCACCGACACGACGCTAACGGCGTTCCGGCTAACGAAAACGAGCGTTATCGTCCCTGACTTCATACTATCGGCCCGCGCCCACGACAACCTTACGGAAACCAAAAAGACCCAACGAAAAGACACAGCGGGAAACGGAAATCAACAAACACATTGATACACGAACCACTACACACATAAAGCAACATCAGAATAACATATATCAAATAAAAAGAAAGCAAAAAAAACAAGAGCAAAACTACAACCGAAATACCACGACACAACACAACTACTTAAAACACGCGGCCAAACCACACACGTACAAAAACCGCAAAAGAAAAGAAGACTCCCGTGGTTGAGCCCGCACCGTCACCCGTGCCGCACCCTTGCCGAAACCCGGAACGAAGAGAGAACAAAGAACAAGAACCTCTTCGCCCGCCTAACCCGCGCACCCCGCTCGGCTCACCTCTCGAGCGCCGAGAAGGGCGGCGTCGTCCCTCCCACCGCGGGGACAGGCAATCCATCTCCCGCCCAAGAAAGAAAAACGGGAAAACCGCCTCCTCGGCTACTCCCCTCCCCACTCGCCCGACGTCCCCACGCAACCCGTAGAGACCACGAGGATGCGTTCCGTTGCTGGTACGGGTGAATGTTGAGCCGCTGGTGAGGCTTGCGGGTGTGTGCCTTACGTTGGAAGTGGTTTTCAAAATAAAAGAACAGAAAACCCTAACCAAAGCGTCGACCATAATCACATAATTTCCTCATACAACGGGTGGAGCTAACTACACATGACTAAAAACCTATAGGACCTGAGGTTTTGCAATTTCACACGATACACACCCTCCTTTACAACTGCCCGGCGAAATACCGTGTCATCAGTTATTCTCACTAGCGTTTTACCTACGATCTGCGACATCAAATTCGTTCCCCAAAATAAATAACCTGAGCTGAGTAACTAACTAAACAAACCCATCACACAGACGACTTAAATAATTGCCGCGCATAAGACATCCGGGGCGCACTCATATCATAACAAAACACAATACCTTAAAAACACCATGGCCCAGGAACAATGGAACCTGCAGAAAAAAGGCAAAGAGTCAACAGAAAACCGGGCACGGGCCGCAGAGCCGTGTTGTAGCTGCCAACAGGACAGTTCGCACCAACGTTGCAAACGATCCTGCGCACAGCCAATGAAAGGGGCAAATGCAAAACAGAACGGGGCAAAAATGATGAGGCATGGCAGGATGGCAAAGGTGGCAGGCAAGGCATGGACAAGCAGCTGCTGCAGCAAACACAGCCGCAGACGATCGGACCGGCACAGGCTGAAGCCAAGCAACAGCGACGTGGAGGGCGGATGCCGCAACCGAATCACGCCTGCACGTAACGGACAGCCAGCACAGATGCACCCGAGATTGGCCGCCTTTGCACTTCAGTGGGTTGGAGAGTCGTGCTCGGCCACTCGCAAACGGCTGGACCTACCTACTGTCTCCTCCTCCTGACTATCGGCTTGCCATTCCTCCATACCACCTATGAACACCAATTACCCAACTATTTTTTGTGTGTTATTTTATTTTCATACTGTCCCCTTCATAATTCGTCCCCAACGCCTTACGGCCTTGTCGCTAACCTATCTGCTCCAGCCTAACTCCCAACCCCTACACTTCCCTTCCGGAGAAAGGAAGCACGCGTCTGTGCGAGCCAATCAAGCCCAGATGGCCCCAGATTCACGACTAACCCAAATGCCAGCGGCCCAACGAGGGGAAGGGATGGATGTTGCGGAGGGACACTCCTAACTACCCTACACATGTAACTTTAACACCGCCGGCGCTTTCAAACAGCCCCTGCGTTAATCTATTGGTTCACAACCCAGATCCGTCGCCTGTTGGTGTCCCACGCAAATTCGGCCTTGCCCCCCAATTTCTCTTCCGCCGCTCACGGTCTATGGCTGGACGCGGTCCCCTTGGCAGGCACGGACCCTCTGCCGATCCCGTCACACGATGGCACCCCGCACCTACACTGCCTCCGAGCCTACCACTCCCTAAACACCGGGAGGCCATCCGCGCGACTCCCCTAGAACCCACGTGCAGCGGCGCTCCGGGCCCCTTTCGAGGCGCCAACCGGCCCAGCCAACCTCCCCAACGGGCACACGGCCCACTACGCTAACCGGGCCCCAGGGCCCTCGCTACCCGGCCGACTAGCCTGGTGCCCGGGTACCCCACTCAGCGATACTCACCTTCGCAGCCACGCTCCCAGCCCGTCAACAGGGCCCTGCACCCCTCCAAAAAGGTTTCGAGGCCTACATTCCCACCAACAACAAAAAACAACCTCCATTTGTCAATTTAACTAACCCAGCAACTCACTCTACACTGACCCAGGTCCCTTGGGCGGAGCACTCCTACCCCAATACACCATCGCGCACCACAATCCCACAATCCGTCATCACACAGACCCCTGGACCCACCATTTCGACCCCATACACACTTTCGCCACACACACCGAATCTGAACTCATCCTTCTCACTAACCCCTCCCAACCTCTCGTCTCCACGTCGTCCACTACAAGTAAGCACGTTATTTAACACAATACGTAGCAGCCGGCATGCGCACCGCGGCGAGCTGTTGGCTCAGGATCGGCCCCCCGTCTAGCGCCTCTACACATCACATCTTCCATGCTCCAAAACCTCAAAAATCTCCCACCTAAATCGACACAACCCCAACATTCCTCCCGCCCCATAGATACTGCCCCAGGACCTCAACAAACAACCTTCCCCTAACTATCACCGTCCCAGCAGGGGCTCACCCCTTACCCGGGAATCTTTCACCCGAAAGGGGGAGCTCTTCGTTAATTTGTATTCCAAGATCGCACAGCGCGCAACCCAGCCGCCACTTGCACCTTGCCCGGACGTCAGCAGCTCGCACGGACCTCGCCCTGACGGACCCTCCGCAGATACCCCCTGCGATTCAACCCACTCAGCATGAGTCACCTGCCCCCCAAAAGCAACCTCGCACCCAGGGCCCCCACCAAACAACCCCCCCTTTGGCTAACACAAGCGCGGGAAACGTCGGCCAAACGTTTACCCTACACTTTCCCCGCGGATGAAATCATCCCGGGGTTCGGACCGACTTCACCCCACAATCGAGCACGGGGTCCTCGCTGCACAGCACGGACCTCGCGCCGAGCCGGAACCGCAACGTCTCAAACACTACGCCGTACCCTTCGTCCCGTCGCCAGCGTCGCGCCATCGCTCCCCGCACACCTGCCGTTTACGACAGCACAACTCCACCCATCACACTCCATCGGGAGACGCGCGCTGCTCCGCATGCCGACCGACACCCAATAATAGACCCTCACACACGGTCCAACGACCCCTCCCCCACACCAACTTCACCTGCACAGGGTCTCATCACAACATGCGCCGAAAGCACCCCCGCACACCGCAACAACCACCCGCACAACCAACGGGATCGTGTCCCACAAGGTCCGGGCCTACCCCAACGCACTTGCCCTATCACAGCAACCGTCTTCAACCGCTTGTCCGACGAACCCACCTGTTCGGCCCTCAGGCAAACCCTCCCGCGTCGAGCACCCAGCTCTCACACAGTCCACACGTCGCGACCACGCCCATTAATCCTCGCTAAATCTGTGTTGTGTACCATTTGAACTTAACCCACCTCAACAAACAGTCCCCTACTCTCTACCTCCGCGACTCCGTACATGGTTCTGTTGGTCTCCTCGGTATACCGCTTTTTCGGCGTCTTCCTTACTTAGCATAGCCACCTGCTTTCCCTAATCGTCCTCCTCCCTCGTTCACGACGCCTTCAGGATCTGCGACCTCATCCTTGCTTCCTAATTGTTCTCCTCTCCCCATTCCTTCACCTCGTTCCATCATGTATATTTCGTTTCTTCTGATTCTCCATCCTCTGACTTCAATTCATTTCTCCTTCAATTCATTAAGTCACTCGTATAGTTTTTGTTTCTTCCATCTGCTCCCATTTCAGTTCTCAGTTAAGTCCTGTTTTCATTCGCGTCTTGGTCTACCCTTGCACTCCAGCTCCTTTCTTCAAGTCACCTCGGCTATCCTTTGTCATCATTTACCTTAAATATATATATATATATATATATATATATATACAAATTCCTGAACCGACCAAAGACTCCGATAATAATCGGACCTGGTAAATATCCAGTATACTTACGTCTACCTTGGAAAGGCAAAGTTTCTCAACGGTTTGAAAACCAGATCAAACAGACAGTGTCCCATTCTTACTATGCAGTTCGACCACGAGTGATTTTTCACCACCCGCTGGTTGCTTCCGTCAGTCCAAAAAGACGTTCTGCCCGCCTCTCATATAAGTATTTATTAATTTCAGTGTCAGTGTTACGCTAGGTATATGAGCGGTACAAATTTGAGATTGAAGGATCACATTGAATGATACGTCCCTTTGGGGATCAGACAGGGTCAGTCAACCGAACAAAAATAACCAACTCAGGCTTGGAAGAATGTACACAGTTCAACTATTCCCTGTGCCTTTGCAATTGGTTACCATTTACTGAATAATCCTCAGTGTGCAGAGCAATATTTCAGCTGGTTTAAAATCTTGAGTAGAGGACGCAGTTGAGCTCACCTTCGTGCAATGGAGGCCCCATTCATCAGGTCAACCAATCCCATTCTTTGTAGACAGAAATAATTTGTCTGAACTTTATATCTATTTTGACTATGTTGCTTGACTGTGTGACAACTGTCCCACAGTCAACGTTGAGTCATCATGAAAAACACCCCCCCCCCCCCACCACCACCTGCCCTTTGCTAATGAACATTAAGTTTCCGCTAGTTCTTGGCGATTCATCAACGCCTACTCATTATTCATGATGCTCTGTGGTTCCACCAATCAGGTAACCCATCCTTTCTTTCTCTCAACCAATCAACATTGAGGACATTACATTGTAACTTTGTAAATGAAAGTTTGGTGTTTCTTCTTCATCTGCTTGTGGTTTTATCCCAAGGAGTGCAAGTCGAAAAGCTTTGATGATGTTTATTTTATTGAAATGCATATTTAAATTTTGTTGCACTAATCGAATGTTTATCTATTCACCACATTATTAAAGACAGCTCACCACACCTCAGTAGTGACTGTTTAAAAAGGTAATTGTATGTTGGACAGAATTGACTGAATCATTTGTGGTTATAATATTTTTTACATCCTTCCCATTTGCACTGCGCCTCCACGAAACAGAAGGTGTGCTCCAAAGGAACGCCTTGCTGAGCTATTTATACATCTTAACATGGAGGTTGTCCAAGGCATAAATCCCCCTTCGGGAGTGGGGCAAGTTAAGTCGTTACAACTTCCATCGTGTGACCATTAGTCCTCCTGGAAAGTTTAGTTGAGATTGGATAGGTAACGACCGAATGTATCGCGGTCAAAAAAAAGACAGACAGACACCAAATTGCGTATTTTAGTATGATCATGACGATCCATGCTCGATACCAGGTATTATATTCAATTACGAGCAAATACAAGCCGTCACTTCGTTAATGGGAGTATTAAGGAGGGAGGGTGAGTGGAGGGAGAGGAGGGAGAACAAGGAGGGATGGGGAGTGAGGAAGGAGGGAGCGAGGTGAATTGGGGGAATGAGGAAGGAGAGAGGGGAACGAGGAGAATTGGGGGAATGAGGAAGGAGAGGGGAGTGAGGAGGAGTTTGGGAGGGGGAGCAAGCAGTGGTAGGGCAAGTGAAGGTAGCGTGAGGGGTAAGGATATAACCACTGTCCGGATTCGTGCGGAGATAACCACAAACCAAATACATGCAGAGATAACCACCATCTGGGCATCGCTACCAGAGAGAGAGAGGGGTGGGGGAGAAAGAGAGAGAGAAAGGGGGAGAGGGGAGGAGAGAGAGAGAGAGAGGGTGGGGGGGAGAAAGAGAGGAGAGGGGAAAGGGAGAGGTGAGGGGAGGAGAGGGCGGAGAGATGATGGGGGGGGGGGGGTTCCAGCAGAATGTGTGGCCAGTTTAATGGCACACACATTGATGAATCACCCTGCCTTTGAAACACCCGGATGACAGTTTACAGCTGGCTTGGGATTCAAACCGAGGCTGGACAACTTAGAGTGAGCATGCATACCTTTCAGCTTTCCTGCCATGATGTAGCGATTCATTATTTCATAACAACTGAAAACATTTTTTCTCATTGTGATCAGAAATTTATTTTGCCTTCCTACCTCCAGTATTGGGCAACGGTATCACCATTAAAGCTTGAAAAACACATGCCAAGTGGCTTCACCTAGCACTCCACAAAACTGTTGAAGAAACTTTTAAAAATGAAACATTTAATTTTTATTTGTATTTATCTGTGCCAAAATGGCGGGTCATATAATGGAACATCGTACAAAAATGGGAAACGTAGTGTAAAATAAAATTTCACATTTTCAGCGAGCCAGCCACTTCCTGTTGCACTACAGAACATGTGGCCACTGCGGGTGAGTGGCCTCTGAACTTCGTTCAAGTCGATCGCTATCATGGAGTATGGTAGTACTCCACATAGAGGGACGATATGGGAATGAAGTATTCAGTGATGGTGTGAATACTGTAGAGCGCTCACCAAGTGGCTTAATCACTCCAACAAAATGGTTGATAAGGAACAGTTGGCTTGGCAACAATGATCCGTCATAATAAACACCTCCCGGAGACGCCCAACCAATATCTGAATTAGATAAATGAACACTCTTTATAGCAGTCAGAACTGCTGCCAAGTTTAATTCTGGAGCTTAAATTTTGAAATTCAGCTTCGTTTAAGAGATTTTCGAGGTTATCGCTTGTACGGAAATGAAATATAGCCATGAACGCTGGTGCCTTGGGGTGTTTATAAGCATTGCAATGTACTCAGCGATTTGTAGCTATCATGAACAGGCATTCGTTAATATGAGTGAAGAAAGTAAAAATAAAATAAACAAAAAAACCCCTTTATCGTTAGCGACTTCAGACCCCAGCAGGGTAACCAGGAAACGCCTTAAGACCACAGAGAGCGAGGTGTCTGTGGATGTGCCTGATAAAGGATATAATTAAATAAGGTCGTTAATTATGTTCAATAGGATGTTTTAATTAACCCAAACACCCAATTTTCACTCCTGCACTTCCTTGGAGTTTTATTAGTATGCATGCAAAGTTTCAGGCTGCGAGGTTTTATGGTTTTTGAGTTATGGAGGATACACACACACACACACACACATATTGGTATAGATACGGTTATTGATCCAAGAACTGAGAAAGGTACAGAGGAATGACGACAGGTGTATGCAGATCATCTGCCACAGTATAAAGTATAATCATGTTGATGCAATATATGTTGTTCATCCGGGTGTGTTGGCAATGGTAAAAGGAAAATAGAATATCCTACTATCAATTTGCGATTGGTCACTGGCTTTGACACCAATAAAAAATTATATTATGGACTCGGCATCAAAAAGCTACATTTATCAAACAAACAGTTTCTAATGGAGCAAGTCAGATGTGGCAATAAGTGCTAATTGTTGTTCCCAGCTTGCAGGCTCGATGACAGAAGAGGCCATTTGCATTTTTGCCAACTCCATCCCGACCCCGTTTAGGACCCCGTGCGGGCATGGGCAACCTGATGATTCACAAAAATTTCTCTTTAAGTTCTGAAAGACAGGATAAACCTCAATCAACAATTATTATAATTAGTGGAGATTTCGTTTTGGTCAAACTTTGTATAATTGAATTAGCATAACAGAGTTTTCACCATTTTCAGCTTAACCTTGCAACTTTTGAAGAAAACTTTGAGGAAATTTATTTTGTCTGAATATAGAGGGGTACAGGAAAGTCAGCAGCAATGGAATATAGAACAGAATTTAACTGGGTGAAATGTGGGCATCCTGTTTCATGGTGTGCCTTCTCGACAATGTTGACATATTGATTCTCTGAGTCGTATGTGTTGACAACTGCCAATATATATCGTCTGTGTCAGGCAACCCTCAGGTATATCTGCGCTTTCCCAGCCCCCGTGAAATGCAATGTTTTCCTATGAATCGTTGATATCTTGTCTGTGATGTACCTCTTCACTTTTTCCCTCTATCTGCTGTCCCCTTTCCCACTGAATTGATGTCAGGTCGGATTGGGTTCGTGGTGGAGGTGTGGTTGGTGTCAAGAAGGGTGAGTGTGCTCGTAGATTGGATGATTGGGTTGGGGTTGTGCATGTAAATGTGGCACAATCATGCTGGGTCTATGGACTTTATTTTGTGTTGAAAATCCCTCATTAATTAAAGACGTGAGCTTCTCACAATCGCTTGCGTTGGGAATTGGTGAGCATGATGCGTTAATGGAGGCCCCTTAACGAATGTCCAAGTTGCAGTCTGCCCCAAACGACATGGTCTTGGTCTCTCTTTACTTATAATTCACTTAAACCAAAGTGAAATAGAATGGAAGCACTGAAGGATGTATCTGGAATTTTTTTTCTTTTTTTCATCTTTAACTCCACCTGCCTCCTTACAGGTTTCATGTTCCTTGTCATGTCGAGCTTTTGAACACTTGTTTGTGTTTACAAGCAAGCACACATGCTTTCCGTTCTCTCCTTTTTGTTGCAGGTACATCAAATTGTTTAGCAGAGCACTGCATGATCGTTATCAAAATCTACAGCCATCCCGTGTGCCGTTAAGGTTGATTAGGCATAACTGTTTTTGCACTTCTAATATATTTCAAGTGGCTGCTTAAACTGCGAATTCATCTCGATTCTGTGCAATGGTGGACAACTCAACACTGCATCAGCAGTTTATCATAATAATCACCCATGATAGAGTTGGTCAAGGGCAAGATAGCTATCACTTTTATAACCGACAATATCAAATTACATTCATTTGCCTGAGAAGTTTGTGACAATTTGCTTCTCGTGGGATTCGCCAAATTTGGATGTGCGGTGATGGGCCGTTATTTAATTTATTTTTTCGATGGTAACCTTTTTAGGAGATTTATCCACCGATCAAATTGCAAAACTGCTTTTGGTTTGGCGGTCAATGCCATTTTGTATATCCCTCATCACCCAATCAACAAGGAACCCCTCAAATAACAGTGCAACAAAAGGTGTGATTGAGATCGTGCGTTGCTGGTCACAACTCGAAACAGGTGAACTCTTTGGAACTGGGCATGCAAATGCAGTTTTTCAAATTTGATGAAAACATCGATATCTAAGGCAGAAATGAAAAATTTCGGGAAAGTGGTTCCAACATATCATGCACAAGCAAGTTCCTTTGTGAGTGTTGGCGGACACTGGACAGTCATCTGGATTGGAGGTTAGTGGCAGGATTTGCACTCTGGCCACTGTAAAACCCATCATTCCGCAAAACGTATGAAAAGCAAAAATAAATCTGAACACCCACTCTGTGGGAGTACCTCCTGTGCAGCTGCCATCCACAGGGCAGCTCACCGGATGACGGGATTGGGGCAAAGCCTTCAGGACCACCACTATTTGACAGGAGGAAAACCACGGCATAATCTTCCCGGGACAGATTGCGGTAGTGTGTGTGGATAAGGGGTGGTGCTGAGGTGTCATCCACCAGACGGCGGTCTTCTTGGGTTAACCTGAGGCAGTCCCTTCAGGTGGGTGCCTGGAATATCTTATCCCTAAGAGAGGATTATCACCTGTCTCTATTATCACCTGAGCTCAAACATTTGGACATCGGTGTTGCAACACTCTCTGAGGTTCGGAGATCGGATAGTGGTGAGATCATGGCGGGTGGTTACACCTACTATTGGTCTGGTTGCTCTGATGGTTAATATGCCCAAGGAGTTGGTGTAGTTGTGTCCAATAAGCTGACTGCAATGATAATTGAGGTAACCGGTCAACGAGCGTGCCATCCTTGGGTGTCGTTTCCCTGGTTTTTGTGTATGCTCCGACTGAAGTGATTGATCTCACCGTGAAGGACGCATTCCATGCCACGCTCAAGTGTGTGGTTGATCAATGCTCCAGGCGAGATACTCTTCTCATCTTGTGGGGATTTCAATGCATTGACTGGAACTGATAGAGATGGTAATGAGACATGTTTTGGTCCCCATGGTCTGGAACTGTGAACCAGAATAGCACTAAGTTACTTGACTTTGCAAGAAGTTGTGGACTTTGGGTGGCTGGTTCATGGTTTCAGCTCCCACAAGCTCATCAATGTACTTGGTAATCCAACGCTGGTGGTGTGGCAAAGGAGATTGACCATGTGCTCATTGATGGTCGCTGGAGGATGATCCAAAACTGCAGGGTCCACCGGAGTGCTCAGTTCCTCAATAACGACCACAGGCTTCTTGTAGCAACTCTGAAGTTGCAGCTTAAATCTGGGAGAATGGTAACATCCCAGCCTCGGATGGATGTTGGCAAGTTCAAGGATGAGAGGGGCAGCTGAGTTTGTGAACAGGCTGAGTGGGGATTTAAGGGGTCTGTGTATTTTGGGGAATCCTGAAGAGTTGGGGAGTGCTTCAAGACCACCGTCCTTGATGTTGCTGGTGGATGTCTGAGAACTCACCGTTGGGCGAAGAAGAATTTTGTTTCTCAAGGGACACTGGATACTATTAATAAGAGTCACAGGGCCAGACTGAATGGCAGAGCTGAGCTGTTCAGGGAGCTGAGGTGTCAAACCGTATGTGCGCTAAGGGTGGACAAGGAGGCCTATGTGCGAGGAATCTGTGAGGGGGGTCGAGCATCACCTGTGGTCAGGTGATTCTCATCCTGCTTACAGGGGAATTCACGCATTGCGTTCTTTCAAGGCCATCCTTCGGTGTACTGCAGTTGGAGCGGAGGATAGTGGGCTCTTGACAGAGGAGTCCAAAGTAAAGGCCTGCTGGGCCGGTTACTTTGATAGGCTTTACCAGGCTGATCCACCAGCTGGCGAGTTGGATGTTAGGGGTGTTACTATCCCTATTGTTGACCCTCCAATCAACTGTGATCTGCCTTCTTTTGTGGAAACAGGCTGCGGTGAACCGGTTGAAATGGCATAAAGCTCCTGGGATCTGTGGCAT
>CM068953.1:8916812-8942419 GCA_035128595.1 Eptatretus atami
AGAATCCTTGGCTATCGCTGGTCGGACTTTGTGTCCAGCGAGCAGTTAGAGAGAGACTCGGATGACATTTGTTACCTGCATAGTCCGTGGGCATCAGCTGCATCAGCAAACACGTTAAAATGTCTACAATTTGGATCGTGACCATGAAAAAAGTCTATAATTGGGTCATGACCTTAAAATTAGGTCATGGTCCAAAATGTCAACCCCACAAACTTTTTATTCCCATTATTGATGCAAAATTTAATTCTGAAAGTCCCAGCAGGCTCCACGATACAACTCGGACACATTGGCCGAAAAAAAGGGAGAAAAACCTAAATGGTAGTTTAATAATCCTATAGGTGTAAGACCTTGACCTTTAACCTGGAGAGGTATGATGTAAATCAAGCATAATTGCACCTTGCCGTGAGCTTTCTAAAGAGGGCAATTTCATTCCGATCGGACAAACTTGAGTCAAGTTGCTGTGAAAAATGTTAAAATGTCTATAAGTAGATCATGGCCTTAAAATTAGGTCAAGGTCAAAAATAGATCAACCCCGCATACTTTCCATTCCCATTATTGATGTATAATTTCATTCCGAAAGTCCCAGCCGGCTCCAAGATACAGTTTGGAAATTGATACAGTTTGGAAATTTAGAGTGTTGGGAGTGCAGGTAGAATTTTTTGTTATAATTGGTGGTTTAAAATGATTAATATATGAAGGGGAAAATAAAAAGTGACTATCGGACAAAGGCACCATCAAACAGCCAAGGTAGATTCATCGTGCTCCACAAAATTTTAAAGTACAAAATCAAGACGAAGCGGTTACAGCGCAAGAGTGTCAATCACAGCCTCTACTAAGATGCTCTCACTATGATGCACTGCCAGTCGTGCAAATCTTGCAGTCAGATGATTTTCTCCCATACTTGAGCCAAGGAGGGGGCTCGAGTTATCTGAGCCACTGCCCCCTCCTGGTTGCGCCAATGCTCATGGTAAAGCTGAAGGATAAATGGCAGCATGCTCACAAATTACCAAAGAGTACAGGGAGGGGAAGGGGGAGTGGCAGGATAGACATACACAGGAAAGGAGCACCATGTGTCGAAGAGATAGGGGAGGTGCATGGGTGATCGCATGATCGGGGAGTGAAGGACAGCACATTTGATAGACTAAAGTGATACAAAAATAGACTATTTGATAGAGACGATTCCATGATTAGGAGTACAAGTAGTGGGGCAACTTAGCATAACAATTGTGCATTTTGTGAGGAAAGCACCAAATTTGGCCCACACTAGTAGCCTCTCATATTATGAACAGATTTGGATATTGGGCCATCTCAAAATTTTTGATGGCAGTGGAAAATGGCTGCCACAGCCATCAGCGGCTGAATTTGAGATGGCCCAATATCCAAATCTGTTCATAATATGATAGGCTACTAGTGTGCCAAATGTGCTTTCCTCACAAAATGCACAATTGTTATGCTATATTTAGCTAAGTTGCCCCACTAAATATGTTTACGGTTATGGGGGAAAAAAAAGTCTGAAAAATCACAGATGGGACAGACGGACGAACACAGACAAACAGAGAGGAGTGGGAACATTACCTCAATTCACCTTCGGATGCCTCGTGCTGTGAACCCGGAACCGGAAGTGGTAGTGTGATGAATTCCCATCGTTGTTGCGTCCATCTTTAGTTATAAACAAGAGTGAACCTGAAATGTGAACCACCCTCATGGAATGATTTGCTACACCAGTCAGGAGTGAACATATTTCCTCAAATGCTATTTTAATCCATTAAATATACATTGATAGATGGCTAAGCCCCCGGGCTGATGTCATATAGACTTTTGATCAATAGGAAGGCTTCGTGGCTCTCCGGTACAATTCATACATTTCTGCTTTTTCAAATTTGGCTTGATGTAAATTGTAAATGATTCATGTGTTTTATAAAATGCACAACTCCGCCTTCATATTTATTTCAACAATCAACCTGATAATTATTCAAAACGAAAACATAGTTATTCGTTGAAGTGTCAAATTTACCAATTACTGTTTCTGTTTTGTCCCATGCTGCATTTTTTTTTTAAACATGTATGACGTCATTATGGGGCTGACAGGATAGCTCAGGTTGTATACGCACCGACCTATGAGCTGTGTATCCTGGGTTCAAATCCCAACCCAGCAAAAAAATCTCTGAACCGGGTGTTGCGCATCGAGGCAGATCAGGCATAATAAATGGGTGTGCTGTTATCCGGGTGCACGTTAAGCTGGGTGTCCCATCTGCCAGCACTGGTTGATGGATGTGAAAGATGGCACCCTGGACACATTAAAAAAAATCCCTGCCCAAATGTGCAGGGGCCTTGCATGAGCAGAACGTTCGATAAATCTTCGTTCACCGAAAAATAAATAAATAAACAACTTTTTTTTTAATAACAAGAGACTCAAACTATTGGTGTGCGAACACAGCAGCCCAGTAAACACTCGACTGTGAGAATTTAACCCTTTCCCAACACAAACAAACCAAACCGGTGAACTCACTGATGTGTCATCTCTTTATCCCGTTCTACTTCTTGCGCTTGCTGCGTTGGAATTCCTGGTTTGGCAACAGTACAGGGAATTAATCAGCCACACAGGCCGGTGTACAATTTAATCCCACTATCAACAACTTTCACGTCCTTTAAATGATGACATCATTAGGAGCTTTCGTTCATTTCTTACTCAGGTGTTCAGTGTGTGCTATTTCTGGTGCCTGTGCTATTTATCTTTGTGGTTCAAAACAGACATTTTGCCAGAAAATGCACGGTGACATTGATTTATTTTGCCTTGCTTTGGCTGTTCACCGATGAAAGATTATTTTTGACGGTTTCCAGGACACCGTCAGTGGTACCGGGTCCGTACATGCATAATGCATGTACTTTCACATGTGTGATGCACTGTTCCATATTATTAGTCTCCGACTGGTTTCACGTGAGGAGACGAGACGTTTGCTTATTATACCGGATAGCCACCAAGCCTTCCTCTTGATCAAAAGTCTGTATGACATCAGCCCGGAGGCTTAGCCATCTATCAATGTATATTTAATGGTTTAAAATAGCATTTGAGGAAATATGTTCACTCCTGACTGGTGTAGCAAATCATTCCATGAGGGTGGTTCCCATTTTAGGTTCACTCTTGTTTATAACTAAAGATGGACGCAACAACGATGGGAATTCATCAAACTACCACTACCACTTCCGGTTCCGGGTTCGCAGCACGAGGCGTCCTGATCGGCAGCTGCTCCTTCCTGTTCAGGCAAGCTGAGTTCCCCTGACCAGATACGATGTGTTTTACCATTTGATTACCTCTGCCACCGAAGGTGGATGGAGGTTTTGTTTCCACCCCTGTATGTTTATTGTTTGTGAGCATGATATCTCAAACAGTTATGGACGGATTTGAACAAACTTTGGTGGAGACGTTGTGTGTGTGTTTGTGGTGTGGTGTGTGGTGTGTGTGTGTGTGTGTGTGTGTGTGTGTGTGTGTGTGTGTGTGTGTGTGTGTGTATGTGACAAACCAATTGCACTTGTAGCAAGGTATTATGTACACATTTAGGACACGGGGGTCCAAAAATGAAAGTCATATGAAAGAGGTCAAGGTCATATGAAATTAACAAATTGATCAGTGTTCATTCAGGTCATAAATATATATGCACATAAACTTAACCATAGAAACACATGCTGTGATGAACCAAACTAACATCTTCGGATTAAAAGTGCAGATTTCCTAAAAACGGTACGTACTTCCTAACGACCTTTGATGTTCTGTATACTGAACACAAACTGACCTTTGGTATTGATTTTTATATCATAGGGCCATCTTGGTAAACTTATTCTATGGTTATAAAATCAAGCTTATAGCTACCAGTAATTTTGTAGCAGCTTGGTAAATGCAATTTGTTACGTACTTCCTAACATTTTTGACCCAATCATGGAAGTGAACCTAAAAACTGGTATGTAGTAATGATCCACTAGCATAACCCGCGCTCTGCGCGACATGTTGGGGTGGGTGTGTTTGAGAAAGGAACTGATGCAGAGTATCAGTAGTAATTTTACTTTAATGCAGTAAGTGGAATAGATTTCACTGTTTCAGAACCATTTTATTTACTTTTTTTGTACCATGCACCTCATATGTCTTTGAGATAATGTAGCCGAATATCACGTTCCTCGAGCGCGAACAAAGTCGAAGATAGCGCGACACGAAACCACAAACTCGGAAATAATATATAAGATGTTGAAACTTGCCATTTTAAATCATCACTTTATGCAGAAGTAAATTGCTATTTAGATGTTCTATCAGATGCATTTCAAATTTCTGGAATAAGATTTTGTAAGTTTCACTATGACTGGGGGAAATTTTGCAAAATCTGAGATTTTACACATTTGAAGGTGCCAGATATGCAAGAAGGTCATAAGAAATGTACTGTTTCGAGGAATTGTTCTATTCTTATGTATAATGATATATATCAAAACAAAAAATGCATTTTCACCATTTTGGACAACATATACAATCATACATGTAACCCATTTCTAAAAAAATGAGCTATAAAAATGGAAAAAAATAGCCTGTGTTTGGATATAAAAAACATGCTTTGTAAGCAACTATATCCATAGGACCCATAGCAAAGTATACATTTTTGAAATGCACAGAAACCTTAGGCCATATAGGATACATAAGATGTTAATATCTTATTTAAAAATGGGTTCAATTTCTAAGCTTTCTCCTCATTTAGGACCACAGTGTACACAATACCATGCTACAAGCCATTGATTAGATTTTGGTGAAGATCTGAATCTGGATCCTGCACAATTATTTTTTTTTTTTAATCTTAAAATGATTCTTTACCTTTGAGTTATATGAGGTCAAAAACTATATGCAGCCTGCTATTTCAAAAAGTTGTGGACGGGTTATGACAAAATTATGTGGATGAGTTGGTTAGGTGACAAAAACAAGCCGATTAGATTTTGGTCAAGGTCCGGATTCAGATCCGACCTGTCGGTGTGATAGAAAATGTTACCCGTTCAGCCAGGTGGAGGTATGCGTGCGTTCTCCCGAATGCCATTCCAGTTTTAATTCCTGGTTTGCTGGTCATGTGTTTTGTCAATTTTTCTGCCCCAATCCATATCTTGTTGTGTTGAATCATCCATTTTGTGTCCCAGGTAAATTCAGACCGATTAGTTATTGCCTCTCCCACCGTTGCTTATTTATTTATTTTTTGCCCCTTTTCATTCCTTTTATCCCAGGTATTGTTGTGGTTCCCCAACTCAATCCATTTCCTCTCCTTGGTCAAAAATACAAACATAACACTCTCTGAAAAAAAACAACAACAAAAAAACACAACATTGGAAAAAAAAAAATTGAATCTTCACTGAATAAAACTTTTATTCCTTCAAAAGCTCTTCATAATATGAACAAACTGCCTCCAACATGTACCTTAAAATGCTTAAATTTCTCTGCTTATTACTCCATCATGAACATCCCATTCAATCTTCTTCTTCAATACAAACTCTTCCTTTTTCTCTTTGACAAGGCTTATTTTCCCAAAACCTCTTCACTCAATGGTTCGTTCATCCAGCCTCCTCTTTCACTTTGAGCCAAATTTTCCTCCATGCCTTCAACCAAAAACATTATTACCACCCCACCCATGAAGTCTGTTACAGGCTGTCCATTCTGGGAATCCTGGGGCATCCATTTTGCAAAGGTTGTGTGCACATGACAAGAATTTCCCCATCACCTCCATTCATGGTGTCAAACCCTTCCGTGTCAGTATCCACCATCTGCTCCCCCCACATCCTGCACCTTCTCAGCTTCAATCTCGTCCTGCCGCAACTCTGCTTCCCCCCTCCCTCACCCTCACGTCACATTTCGCCCCTGCCCCTCCCCCTCCTGGTCTTTACTCCCTCCCCGCACTCTCCTGCCCCCATATCAACCCTCCTGCTGCTTTACACATCCCTATGCCCTATCAGCAGCTCCCCTTCCCATGCCCCTAACTGTGGGGACCTCAAACATCTGACGTTTCCGCTCCAACCTGACAGATCTCAATTCAGGCTGTTGCTGATAAACCAGACATCATCTGTTTAACAGAATCCTTCCTCCCACAGGACGTACATGACTCCTTAGTGACTCTCCCTGGACACTAAGTGAATCGTGAGTGAATCCCTGACTCCTTTGTGACTCTCCTCTGGTTTGATCAACATGAACCCCACACTGGCGGCAGAGTCACATTGTGCATGAAGAACTCCATTTCTCACTCTCTTTGTCCTGTTCCTAGACCTGCCAAACGCCAGGAGTACCTCTGGATGTGACTTGCCCTATGCTCCCACCTCATGTTCATCTATTTCTTGTACTGTCCACCCAACAGACACAACTCCATCGACCTTTCTCTGACGACATGGACCAACTTTTAACCACTCATCTCAACTCTCTTTTCCTCATGTGTGGCAATTTCATTTATCACCATGTAACTTGGATGGGTGTTGACACCTCTCTCACCAGCCATGTCACTTCAGCGAAAGGACTTTTGTGATCCCATGGGACTGACTTGGTGAACTTTCCAACCCCGATTTCTGTCAATGGTAAATCCTCTCTTTTGGATTTGGTGATGACCAACTTCCCTGCCGATGTATCTTGCTCTTCCTCTGCCGAAATTGGGTCACCTGATCATGTGCTTGTGAAGGTCAACATCTCTCTGGCCATTATCAGAGAACAGCCTCAGCGCCGGCGAGTTTGGTAATGCACTCAGGCAAACTGGTCGGGACTACAAGCAACCATCACACTTCAGGACTGTTCTCCCATATTGTCGGCCTCTGATATTAACTCAGCCTGGGAATTCTTCCACAGACACCTTCTCTCCCTTTTGTACAGATTAAACCCATGTCATCTTCAGTTATCTGACCCATCCTCCCATCCTTGGTACACTGAATCCCGTGGTGAGGTAGTTGCCTTGAAACAACTTGCCCTCTCTTCCTGGAAGGCAAATCCGACAGAAGGCAACCTCAGATCATTCCACAAAGCCCGCAACAAGAGTGTGTACCCTGAGGGGAGCCATAAAACATTTGTCCAACCTCAAGATTGAACTTTCAAACTTATCTACCTCCTTTAATACCTGGTGGTGCCTTGGTAAGTCTCTCTGGTGTATGCTCCCCTCACATCACTTCCTTCTCTTCAAATGGCACCACAGCTGACTCTGCTCATGAGAAGGCTTCAATTCTGTGTTTGATTCCAAATCTTATGTCCCCAACCTCTCTCTGTCTCTGTCTCTGTCTCTGTCTGTGTCTCTGTCTCTGTCTCTGTTCTGTCTCTGTCTGTGTTCTCTTCTCTGTGTCTTCTCTCTCTCTCTCTCTCTCTTCTCTCTCTCTCTCTCTCTCTCTCTCTCTTCTCTCTCTCTCTCTCTCTCTCTCTCCCACCTTACCCTTTAGTTAACCCAACTGTTTCTGGTCTCTGTGTCTTTTGCACCTGAGAAGGTGGAAGAGTTTCTCTCGACTCCGACTCTGTTGCTGACCGGACGGCATCAGCTCATGGCCCTAAAAACCTGCTCTGCTATTCTTTCTCTTTCTCTTTCTCTTTCTCTTTCTCTCTCTCTCCACCCTGTCATTTGCTCAAGGTCATCTTCGATCTGCTTGGAAATCGGCCAACATCACTGCATACATAAAAAGGTGCAAAAACGGATCGGCTTAACTGCAGAACAGTCTGGTGTTGGTTGGCGCTTAGGGTGGCTGGCTTGGGATCTCAGGGTCCTGAGTTTGAGTCCCTGTCGGCCATTGAATTAACACCAGGTGTTGACTCAGCCTGTCATCCTTCCGAGGTTGGCAAAATGAGTACCCATGTACTGGTAATCAGGGCATGGCATCAGGTGTACAGCTGTGCCCTCAGCCATTGATGCTACCCGCAGCATTGTGCTGCATACGGAGGAAGAGGGGATGAAAAGTTAGTCATTACTGTTTTGAACATGCTTGATGTTTACGTTGATGAGAAAATTTCAGAATTATTGGCTTTTTAACCTTCCTTGTTCATTATCTCACCCACCACCATCTTGATGTGTGTGGTTTGTGTGTGTTTGGGTGTGTGGTGTGTGTGTGTGTGTGTGTGTGTGTGTGTGGTGTGTGTGTGTGTGTGTGTGTGTGTGTGTGTGTGTGTGTGTGTGTGTGTGTGTGTTGCTACAGAACTAAAAAGACAAAACTCCTTCAAAAATTGTTAATCTACAAACATTATTCTGCCTTTTCCAAACAAAAGTTCCAGGCAAATTTGAACCACCACAATTTGCAACAGCTGGTATAACATTTTCAGACACATCAGGAAGAGAAATAGTTTGTTGGGCAATATCTTTCACACTCCATTCACATTGTTACCCACAAGCCTGCACAGCTACACGGAATAGTGTGGCACTTTTTTTTATTCTCCAGGCCTTCATCTCTCTGAGGACTTTACAGGGTGAAATGCCAGGGAAGCAATTCCTTCACCAGTAAACGCTATATTGCTCAGTCCTTTAGGCTTGTGCCGGACACATTGGCAGCTGAATGTAAATATGAAGGGATGAAAAATAACCACAGTGCCGCAAGCAGTCGCTCAGATCTTGCAGCTCTATCATAGATAAGGAAACGTCCCCTGGGTATTGGAGGCAATGCAGTTTTTCAACAGCAGTTTGGAAAGCTAACAACCTCGCTTTAAATTCACCGTGACCCAACCATCCTTCATCGTGAATGGCTACACAAGTGACAAGGACGGCAATCTGCTTGCCTTGTGTAGCACTCATAGGCCTGTCTGGAGAAACTAGTCCGATATTGTTCGGTCCTCCATGGCCCCCAGCAGTGATATTGAAGCTGACGTTCTATTCCTTCAGGTTTTGCTGTTGAAACATCCAGTGACACAAAAATGTTTATGTATGAAGTCGCATTACATGGAGCTACTCGGTGATTGAGTGGATTAAGCCTGGTTGAATTGGTAGGTTCGATTTCCATGGCCGCTCAGCGGAAATTTCCATACCCTGTGATGGAGTGGCCACCTAAATAGTATCTCTCCTTAGTCACAGAAATGTTCACAACTTATCATGAGCGTTCCAATGCTCAGTTAAGACTATGGGCTCGATCACCACCACGTTCCATGATTTGCTATGTATGTACTCGTGCTCTTCAAGGTGATTAGTGGAGAAAGGGAAGCCTGGTGTTGGCTTAGTGGTTCGGGTGGCTACCTTTGGATCCTAGAGTCCTGAGTTCGAGCCCTGTTGGCTGCTGAATTAACACCAGGTGGGGTTGACTCAGCCTGTCATCCTCGTGATGTTGGCAAAATGAGTACCAGTGTACTGGTAAAAAGGGGCACAGCATCAGCGGCATAAATGTGCTCCAATAAATGGTCGGAGTGGCGACCCGTCCAGGTTGTGCCAAATAGCCAAGGAAAAACTGCTTCGGCAGCTCCAATGCTGTGTTCAAGAGGACGGTCCACAAGTGGAGAAAGGAATCTACTCGTAAAGGAAGTAAACAGACATAAGAAGCCTGGTCTTGGTTTAATGGTCAAGGTGGCTGGCTTAAGATCTTGGGTCTTGAGTTTGAGCTGCTGTCATTCCATTAAATGACACCAATGTTGGTTGACCCGGCCTATCATCCTTCTGAGATCGGCAAAATGAGTACCAGCTTACTGGGAACTGGGACACGATCAGCGGCACAGCTGCGCTCCTATCAATGATGCAACCAGCAGTCACAGGCTGCATGCAAAATTATTTATAAAATGATATACCAGATGGCAAAGTTCATTCATCATATCGTGCATTTAATGTTACATATTAAACTAGAAGGGCACTCGGTAGAGCACATACCTCCACCACGTAATGCTTGATCCACGAGAACATACCGGGCCCAATACAGTTTTTGAAATGTCATGCGAGGCAGTACTATATCGTTTTTGGCCCTATCTCTCAATGGTGAAGAATCACTTTCAAATTCCAGTAGTCGGATCCGGATCCGGATCTTCACCAAAATCGAATCATTTTATCCTTGTCACACACCCAACGTGTCCACAAAATTTCACCTGGATCCTGTCCACAACCTTTTGAGACATCCTGTACACAAACAGATAAACAAGCCGGTAGGCGACATGGGTGGTCGCTATATAATTGCATACTAGTCATACAGTTTTTGACGGATCGGGCTGAAATTTTTTGACAAAGAGGTTTATTATAGTGCGCATAAAAGGGCGGAAGCCGATTTTTCGGATTTTTTCAAAAATTTCAAAGTCCCGTTTGCATGGCAACGGTGGCGTCCATAGCAACGGTGCTCAAAAGCGTACAACTAGATCCTGGTATGAACCTACCAGTCAAGTTTCATCAAAATCGGTTGACTCCTCTGACCTCCAGAGCTGTCCATTACATACAAACAGACAGACGGAAAACCTGAGAATAACGGTAGTCTAGCGACCACCCAACAGACAGAAAGGGGGGGTGAAAACATAACCTCCTTCACCTTCGGTGGCAGAGGTAACAATGCTAAATTGTTTGAGTCCAGCAAGATCAGCATGCTGAGGGATAATGTTATAGTGAAATACAGAACAATTAACTTTTATTGCCAGACAATGGGAACCGTGAAATCCAAGCATTAACAACTGCAAAGCTGACTGAACGGTCGTGAGGTATTGCTGGGCATGATGGTTCTGCGGAAAACAATTGCGGGAAATAATTGCAACTTATGGATAAGAATAATTGCATGTTGGAGAACTATTCGGCACTTGCAGCGCAATTGGCCGAGCGCCGCCTTCGAGGAGAGCCAAGTAACAATTATCCTTGCAAACGAAGTTTGCCAAACGAAAGCCACTAATTGCGATATATGCAATGTGGTTTGAGGTTATGAGCTGAAAATGATTGGCCTAGTCAAAGCCAAGACATTTTTCTTTTCTTCCCGCCCCCCCCCCCCCCCCCCCCTTAACAAAAATAATCCTTGATCGAGGGGACCGGAAATCTTCCACAAGTCAAATTTTGAAACAAGAGGAGTAAAAAAGAAACCAAACATGGGATTTGTGAGAATGAAGAATTAGTCTTGCAGGTGAAGGCGGGTGTCGATCTGCGTCGGTGGACAGGTGGACGTGAAGGAATCAAAAGGACGTTGGTTGAGGTATGCTCACCGCCTTGGGAAGAAAGAAGTAGCTGACGTTTTAGGCATTAACCCTTCATCAAAACAAAACAGGGGTTCACGCCCGAAACGTCAGCTTCTCCTCTGTTCCCACAGTGCTTCACCGACATCGATCAACATCCTGTTGATTTCTTCTTTGGCTTTTGTGAATTTGCGACTTTATATACAAAGTGATAATGGGCCCTCCGGTATTTTCGTTTCCGATAAGTAAGTATCTATATTTGCTTTTCGAAGTTTGGGTATTTTAAGAAAGGATTCAAATTGCATTTTCAAATCAACGCCAGATGATATAAGTATGCACAAGTGCTCGATAATTTTTGATTGCTGAACGAATGATAAGATCGGTGCTCTCAAAGTCTGCCATTCCTCGGATGGATGTTACGCCAGCCAGGCCAGGTGTACAATTTGCAAGCTGATGGACCTGTCGTGTCGGTGGTGAAGAGTCGCCGAGTTATCTGCGGCTCCCTGACCAGTGACCAAATTACAAATTCCTGCCCAAATCACATTCTGGAGAACATTTGGCCCGGACAGTCGGTTCATGAAAGAGTTCGAGCCGAAGCTTTCATCAGATGACCCTACAAGAGAGTTGGAATATCTGAGGCAGTTAATTTAGTGGTCGTCATCGAAATAATTTTTGAGCACATTACACGAGAAGAGGTTTTTATTTGTTGCCTACCGTTGTCAGGTATTACAACCGAGCGGAATACAAATACCTTGTACGTAAATCAGACATGAATGATGTTGCAAAAACAGGTTTAACTAGAAAGTAGCCTGTCCGCGTCCACTTTGTCTTCAGACTTCTTCTTCCGTAGCTAATGATGATGAAAACAGCTAAAAAAAAAAAAATTTGACTTTTATGCGACCATGACCTTTTGACCTCAAAAGCAGTAGTTTCAGTGACCAATATGCAAACCCTGCTCAAATTTCAAGTCGATCGCCTGAAATTGGCGATTTTATGCAACCTTGACCTTTGACCTTTTGATTGAAAAAAAAAATAAAAAAATAAACAATCGGCTTCTAGCTTTTGATTGGTGAACCAATTCAGTGACCAATATGCAAATTCTTAAAATTCGGATGAAAATTGACGATTTTATGTGACGCTGATCTTTGACCTTTTGACCAAATTATTAATTTTACTTCGTATTCAAAAAATAAAGCTTTGTTAAAAATTTGATGAGAAAAGCTCAAATGGTAAAAAAAGTTACATTCTGGACAAACACACACACACACACACACACACACACACACACACAACACACACACACACACACACACACACACACGCAAACACGTGACTGCAAAACCCCGTCTCCCACTACGCGATCTAGAATGGCACTCGGTTGAGCGCATACCTCCACCAGGCTGAATTTTCGGTTTGTATCCCACTGATAGGCCAGATCTGGATCTGGATCTGGATCTTCACCAAATTTGAATCGATTCGTCCTTGTCACACACCCCACCTCGGCCAAGCTTCGTCCGATTCCATCCGCAACTTTTTGAGATATCCTGCTCACAGACAAACAGGCGGTTGAAAACATGACCTCCATCCACCTTCAGTGGTGGAGTTAACAAAGTTGGCAGACAGAAAAAGTGCATCTTATTGGGATTGTAATTTGGTTTCAGTTACCCATTGGTTAAACCTCATCTCTTCACCAGTTAGCGTATGAGTGATAATGTCGTCAGGATCGGCACTGAACAATTTGAGAAGCTCGGGACATGATTCCAGCCATGATTTTGAAGGATCCATCTTGCTGAGACTTTGGACATGGCAAAGTGTTCTTGAATGGCCATAAAAAAAAACCCTGCTTTGTGAAATTCCAACTTCTGTGGATATTTTGGTGACCTTATCAAGGCGACATCCTTCATGATTAATTCCTTTACCTGGGCAACATCTTTTGAGATCAATAGCATCATCTGGCTATCTTTACCTGGATTCAGCTTCAGCAGACTTGCATCAACGGCTAAATCAGTCGCCCATTTGGCTACTCGAGAATTCAAAGCACCTTGACCAGACGCCGACGCGCTTTGCTCGTTGATTTTAAATTTTTGAGCGGTCACCATGTATACGTAAAAAAATAATTGACGCATCGATCGATGACGATGCTCAATTCCAGTAAAACAGATGATTGTGTGATGGAGAAAACGTCTGCCTTGCACTCAGGAACATCAAGCAATGTTAGATTCATGAAATTCATGGCAAATAGCGAGCATGCATTAACTCGCGTGAATAAAATCCATGGATCCCAGGGCGCCAGCAAATTGCCTGTTGCTTTGAACTTTCTGAACACTCCTCATAGTACTTGGTGAAGTTAAATTAGATTTTCTCGAATGTTCTTGCCTTCACTAACCTGTCATATATATATATATATATGAGAATTATTTTTGAGCTGATAATTTGTTTTCCACCTTTAGATGGAGTATGTTGCAAGTCGACGATGAAATGTTGTTTTTGATGCAGAGGTTAAGGTTAATGAAGGAGCAGGATGACCAACAGTGTTGATCGGTTGGACAGGAGACGGAGACAAATATCATCCAAGTGAGTGGATAAAGGCTCAGGAAGTCAGATGAGGCAGAATTGGTGAAATCAAAAGGCTCTTCATGCCCGTTACAAAAAAAGACACTCCCCCAAATAAACAACAACATCCTGTATTAGGTTTGGGAAAGGTTGTAAAATTAATTTATTAAATGACTTGAGGGAAACTACATTAAAAGATTGACTAAGGTTAGGTGATTTCAAAATCGAAAAATAACAGGTGGAGAAGACAAACTAAAATGAGCACAAAGAAAGTTTAACCTTGAGGTGGATGACGAGCGCACTGAATGAATGGTTCACCTGGCTATTTAAAAAAAAAAAATTGGTTCACCTGGCTTTGCTGGGTAGATGTTGAGGTCAAACAGTACGTTTGTGATTCCCAGGTGATGAAATGCTATTTACCTGCTTGAGATTCCAAGTTGTCAAGGAAGTTCACTCATCGGTTGATTACCTTGGTTTGCTGGCTTGGTGTTGTCCTGCTGATCGAGAATGTATCGATCGCGGTGGAACTTATACACTTGACACTGATCAACTTAGGGATATCCTTTCCAGCTGCCAAAGACCATCCTGGCAGACAGAGACCTTTATTAGCACATCCTTCTGATGAAATTTCATTTTTACCCCCGCAACCAAAGGTGAAGGAGGTTATGTTTTCACCCATTTTTGTCTGCCTGTTTGTTTGTTTGTGTATAGGATATCTCACAAAGTTGTAGACGGATCTGGATGAAATTTTTTGGACAGGTTGGGTGTGTGACAAGGACGAACTGGTTAGATTTTGGTGAGGATCCAGATCCGGATCTGATAATTTTTCCAAGTGATTCTTCACCATTGAGAGATAGGGCTCGAAAACGATATATGGCACGATGTTTGAAAAATGTATTGATTGCGCCCGATATGTTCTCGTGGATCAGGCATTACGTGGCGGAGGTATGCGCTCAACTGAGTGCCCTTCGAGTTTTGTAATGAATTCGCCTTCTGACATGTGGTTCAATTAAAGACCGGGCGTAGTGGCGTGCGCCTGTAATCCGGCTACTCGGAGGCTTGGGTTGGAGGATCGCTTGAGGACGGGAGCTCTGTGCTGGGCCGCGCTATGAGAGGGTGTAGGGCAGCCCGGAATCATGGCGAAACCCAATCCTTATCCCTGTGTCGTGAGAGGCGACCAGGGTTGCGTCAGGAAGGGCATCCGGCGTAAAACCTATGCCAAATCAGTATGCGGATCATAACGGATGATCCGCTGTGGCGACCCCTAACGGGAGCAGCCGAAAGAAGAAGAAGAAGAAGATATGTGGTTCAATTAAAGATCATTACTTTGTCTATTCAGCTATACTATCCTTCTCAATTGCAAATACAGCAACATACAGGATGTGAAAGCTGTTTCCGTTCAATTATGCTATCTTTCTTTCTTCCCAAGTGTGTGTGTGTGTGTGTGTGTGTGTGTGTGTGTGTGTGTGTGTGTGTGTGTGTGTGTGTGTGTGTGTGTGTGTGTGTGTGTGTGTGTGACGAGGGCATTAGATCACTAGTGTATAAAGGCTTTAGCATTCTGAAATAAGTATTACCATGGACACGGGATAATACTTATTAATATGTATCAGTATTATCAAAGAAAATTACCAAAAAACACAATTATTCCCAAAAATAGCATGCAATCTTGCAGAATGACTAACTTAATGAACATGCTGAGATCAAGGAGACATTCAGTACGAACCGTTCGTGAGTACTGTTAGAATGGGTCCCTTGAGGATGGTGGTGTGCACATCTCATGGCCAGATATGACTGACTCAGATATTTATGTTCTATGATGTATGGTAATGATTTTCCTGGTGCACCATGGAGAGCTGTCCAGCTCCATGAGGGCTGCTCTTAATGTCCTTTTGAAGTCACGCACATGCAGACAGGAGGCTAATTCGCACCCTCAAAGGGAGGAGAGGGAGGTCAGCATTGAGAATAATCGCATGGTTTTGAATTTCCAACCGACTGACCGCTTATAATTCCACCGTAAAACTGCCTTGATTAAATTGACTCAAATTGCTTGTCATATTTTAACATGCACATTCTTAAAACTTGGAGAATTCAAGAAAATGGATCATTCCCCGGTGACGAAGAGAAATAACCATAAATTCAAGGAAAGTTCTCTACCTTAATAGGCCCTTGAAATGCAACTTTGCTCTCGTGCAAAGATATAATCTGACAGATGGCTTGATTGAAATTGTCTGACTGATTGAGCTATATCAGCAGGTGTAAGAGGGATTGAACTTCAGTTTCTGACAATCGGGTGCAACCAACACTGGAGGAAAAGAAAGAAAAAAAAACTTTGGAGGTGACTTCGTCGTGAGGATAGTGGACTGGTATCTCGTGGCATTGTGGGGTTTAAATCTGGCTGATGGCAGCCATAATGAGCATTTAAATTCTCAGCTTTTAAAAACTGAGTATGAGTGAGTTAAAATTATTTAAACCCACCAGCCTCATTAATGACCTTCAGAGTGGGGTTAGCCCTGAAAGAATGGTGCAAAGGTAGTGAGTGCACTTACATTTGAGCTGTATAATCCGGGTTCAATTTCCGACTGCACTATAAACTGTGTAGTTGGTGCTTGGCAGGCAGGGTATTGTATCCCGAGGTGCACCGTCCCTCAGATGGACGTCAAGCTCACTTCACTTCTGCTGATATTAGTTTGATAGAAGGTTCGATATCCCATTGTTTCCTTTCCCAAAGATTTGCTGCATTTTCGCCAGCACCATGAACAAATTACAAATTCCTGCCACGATGAATTTAATGTCAGGCCTGGCCAACCGGTTCATGAAAGATTTGGCCCAAAAACATTCCCAAACTAACCCCACGAGAAGGTGAGCACAACCAGCTGGTCTGATCTACATGTGAGGACACTCCACACATTGAGTTGGTGCTCAATTCACTCAGAACTAACTGCTAATTATGTGGGGGTGAGAAGGGGTGTGGAACAATGGATGCTTGAGATCCTCACTGTCTCGGAAACAAAAAGGTGGGGTGATGATAATAAAGCAAAAGCAGTCATTATTTTTCTGACTGCAGTTATGATCAGGGGAAACTTGCATGAAGAAATATATATATATATATATTGGTTCACGAGTCAGTAAGTGACCACTATATTCGTTATGGGTGTGTTTCTGTCTGTCTGTCTGTCTGTCCCGAGCATAGCTCCGTGGGTTTTGATCCGATCCTGATAAAATTTGGGTGGGAGGTTTATATCATGATCGAGTTGTGTTTTCCTGAGAATGTGCATGCTGCGCCCATTATGGGTGGAGCCGTGCCAAAAAACATGTGTTTTTAGGGGGTAGCCGATTTCAAGTTACATCTTCTCCGAGGGGGTTTGTCGAATCTGACAGGGGTTTCAGTATTTGGTTAGCCCAATGGCACCTGCATAGCCCCACGGAGATCGATTTTTCATTTTCGTCCCAAGGTCAAGGTCACAAGGTCAAAAACTTATAAAATTGCGAATTTTGACAAAAATCATTCGACCGCCCAAACTTTGAGAGCTAGGATGACAATTGTTTCTGCATAATCTTGAGGTCATTCCCCCCCTAAAGTCTTGAAACCATTTGCTCTATCTCGAACACCTTGCCCGTGGCGCCCCTTCAAGTTTGTTTTTACGCGATTTCATCAAAGTATGGATAATCCGAGGAGTGCGAAATGCCATATAGCCTATATGACGTTATATTGTTCCTGGAATGTTCCAGAGGAAGTTTTGCACAAAGGTCATAATCCTTGACCTTTGACCTTTAAAGTTCACAAAGTCAAATTTTCAAAGTTGTGGAATCGAACCGGGTTTTCGACCTTCTTCGATGAACTAACTCCAATAAGCTATAGCACGTATCCTGTTTCCTTATTTTAATATCCACAACATTGTTTTGTGACCTTTAAAGGTTATGCAAAGGTCAAATTTTGAAAGTTGTTGAACGAAACCAGTTTTCGACATTTTGCAGCTAATAACCTGTCACTCGTACCACATCATGTTGATCATTTTTATAACTTGGACAAACATTATCACATTGTCTCATCCTTGACTTCTGAACAATCTACATCGTCAAATACCGCTGTGAACCATCGTCGTCTTCAACTTGTGTTGTATATAATATATAATTATATATATATATATATATATATATATATATTATTATATATATGTTATGAATTTGGAATTCGATTGCACACGACATACAGGTTCCTTTAGTCAGCTATGTCGATAAGAGCTTGTTCCCTAGATAGCTCACCTTCCATTGTTTAAATGTTCAGAAATCAATTAGATGCGCTGCGGATCGACTTAATAGTTAGGGAACGAACAATGGAGATGCCCCTCCCCCTCTTCTGCGAAGAGGAAGAAGAGCCCTTCCGTCCCGTGATTCATGACGTCAACAACCCCCTCCCACCCGTGATTGAGTGGGGATGGATCACGAGGGCATGAGTCACGCCGGGCGCGGGGAAGGGGGCAGAGAAGCATAAAGAGGAGATCCTTTTTCTGTGTTCGGGTCGGGAGTTGGGGTTCTGCGTCGTTCAGCAGCCCTTCGGGTCCTGTTTGGCTTGGGTTAGGGTTGAGGCCTTTGGAAGCTTTTTTTGCTTCTGCAGAGGAGTTGTTCAGCAGAGCTTCGGGTCCTGCTTGGCTCGGTAGGCTTTTGGAGAGCTGCTTTGTTTTGGAAGGAAGTTGAGCCGGTTGCTCGGCTCGAGCTGCGAATGGTGGCTTCTTCTTCTTCTTGGTTCGTGGAGCTCTTTGTTCTCCGTTGGTTCCCGGCTGGGTGCGACTCATTGACCTCTACTTGGTGGTGGTTCCTCGGGGAAGCGACGTATCGACGGGAAGGATCGGCGCCTCGTCTCACCAGCACGTGTTGGGATTCGCTGGAGGAATCGCGGGAGCTCGGGAAGGATCGCGGCTCACGGCGATTGGATCCAGCTCGCTCTCGTTGGAGCCCGGGTCCGAACAACTTGAAGACCACACGAGGTGGAGAGGTTCGAGATAGGTTCTGGGTTTCAGCTCACCTGTCCTCCGAGCTGGAGCTCGTTATTAAAGGCCTCAGCCACCATTTCTTGGGTGTGTGTGTGTGTGCGTACGTGTGTCCGTGGGCCCGTCTAATAAGTAGGAAATTGTTAAGTGCTTTGTGTGCTGTAAATCTTTGCATTGCATTTCGTAAAGTCGTGATAGTTCTGTTCTTACGTGCTTCCCTAGTTCCCCATTATTTATTAATATACCCAAATGTGTAAATGTTTTCAGCTCGTCGCGTCGATTCTTTCATTGACTGAGCATTTCGTGTGTTGGGAGTTAGAAAGCCGTTGGTTTGCCATAAAAGGGGGACATTTGGACCGACGGTTCTCGGCGATTAAGCCGCTCGGAATCGTGCACGGGACAGGCTCGCCTCGGCGGTTTGTTCCATACGAGTTCCGTCGAGGGTGAAATACCCCGGTAGTTGCATCACGTGGGTATTTAGGTACATTGAAGATTGGTTATAACCCTACCCCACGTGATCTTCCCATTGGCGTATTTCGGTTCTTGTACAAGGACCCGTGACTCGGACTTAACGGGCTGCGATCTATATTCCGGGCGATCGGTCGGGCCGACTCGACTTGCGGCTCCGTCAGAGCGGTCGGTTGGCAGCCGACGACCCCGGCACCGTAACATATATATATATATATATATATATATATATATATATATATATATATATATATATATATATCTTTTATACTAATAAAAGGCAGTGTGTGTGTGTGTGTTAAATGTGTGTCTCCTCCATAACTCCAAAACTATAAAACCTCGCAGCCTGAAACTTTGCATGCACACTAAGAAAACTCCAAGGAAGTAGAGTGAAAATTGAGTGTTTGGGTCAATTAAAACACCCCTTTTGAAGATAATTAATGGCATTATTTAATTATATTCTTCATCAGGCGATCCTCGGCCACCTCGCTCTCTGGGTCTTCAGGTGTTTCCTGGGTAACCTCGCTGTGGTCTGAAACCGCCATGTTTTCTGGCCTCCTCAACCTAACCTTGACTTGGAACAGACTGCAACGATTTCTTCACGACAAAGCTCCTTTTTTTCACTTTCCTCACTCATATCGAATGCCTGTTGATCATAGCTACAAATCATTGTGCACATCACTTTTGTAAGTACTGTAGTTTTCAAATTAGGAGCTTGGAGCGATTTCATGCATTATATGATTCGATTTCCCACGATGTATTCTCACGGACTAATTAAAGGAAATCATGGAAATGTTATTTCACTTTTGAGGATCGGATATCGTCCAGATTAAATAAATGTCGAAATCTGTTTTGAAATCTGATAATTTAAAGAAATAGTGATTCTTCTAACTAGGCCGATACACCTGTTAACTTTAAGTAAGCAAGGCTATGTCCCCTACTCCGTACATGCACAAGAAAAAGGTAAATTCTCAAAGCATTAAATTTTTCTTTTTCTACTCTTTGGAGAATTGTATCGAGTGAACAAAAATAATTTAGGAACGTAACAAAATTAACCAGCTTCATTGAGCTGTATGATTTAATGCATTCACTGCTGGACCTCGAGCCCTGTCCCCCAGAGGGAATGCCTATCCATCGCGTCTGCCAGATCTATGTCGATATTTTTGAAGGTTTCGCGAGGTGCTCTACAGGGAATCAAAGCAAATCTGGTTAGAAATGGACATTTTAAGAAAAGGTTATAACGGTTGCGCAGACCTCGAACCGATGAACTGCGTGACACGTCCTCAGACGAGCAGGCAAAATGGTGGATTTTCTGCAATGTTTACTGAAAGATTGGAAGGAGGAGGGGTTCGGCTGGGATTAACGAGGGTAAAACAACACAATGGTTTTGGATGGGGGATGATCTGTGATGGTGGTGAACAACTGTCTTGAAGACCTGGAGAGAAGAATGAGATTGAAGAGGATGTGGAAGTTGATTCCACAAATGGGGAAAAAGGAGGAACAAATGAGTGTAGGTGAACAGTAATCCTGGATTTCGGGAGTTTCACCAGAAGAGGGTTGATGGTGGACTGTGTGAGCCTTGCACAAACCTGGCGAAAGGAATGGGGGGGGGGGGTTAGTGCAAAGCACGGAAAGATCAGAGGGTGCAAGACCAGAAAGGAGGTAAGGAGGTTGTAGAAGACAGACCACCGACCTGTCTGCGAGGGTGAAGTGACAGGCCCATAGACTCAGCTTCGGCGTTCGACATTCCAATGATCTTGATGGCCTTTGTTTCCACCGCTCCAAGCTGAGCAAGATGTGAAGCAGGGAAGCCAGCCCAGAGGTGAGAGCAGTACTCCATCAAGCTGTGGATGAAGGCCTTGCAGGTGGATCGGAGTTCAGGTGTGCCAAGTAAGGATGCTGCAGTTCTGCAGGACCACACCTGCTCAGCGACTTATTTATTGGGTCTTCGTGAGTATATTTTATTACCCCACGCATAGAGCACGGAGTAGAGGAAAGCAATCAGTTCACTCTGTCTGTACGTTTTTCAGTCTTTCACTCTGTCTGTGTGTCTGTCATGATCTATGATCGAGGAACTTCAATTTTATTTCATATTTTGATCACTAGAACACAAATGGCCTTGTTTGTACTTCCAAAAACCTTCAATTTAGCAGTAATTTGGCAAAATCGTATACCGTCTCGACGAATCATATTTGCCGCTCATGCTCTCAGGGTGGGGGAATATAGAGATTCATACAAAAGGTGGTGCAAATCCGATGCAATGCCTGAGCTAACTTCCTCCAAAAGATCTGTTTGTTCCGTACATCTTTTTCTCAAGGATTGTTCGAAAATCGTCCGTTTCTCCGAGAAGAGTTGGCAGAATTTCAGCTCTGGACTGTTCCTTTTGCCCCATCGACTTTGTATTCTTGCCATCACATCTGTTATTCAAAGTTCATGAACAAAACTAATATAGATCATACTCAGAAATGCAAATCAAGAGTTGAAAAGATGCTTCCCATGTCTGTTTTCTCAAGGTTGCATGGGTAAGGTGTTCTTTGAACTCTCCCTCGCTGCTGTTGTTGTAGTAGTAGTCGTCATTGCTGTTGTTGCTATTTATGTTTGCCAATGTCCACTTTTTTGTTGCTGTACTTTGGTCTTGTAAGTAACTCATATTTGATTTTCTCACTTCGGCCTCCTGTTTTTCTTGAGGCATTCACCGTTGCTGCTAAACAATCTCGCATCTGTCAATGATTAGTTCTGTGCTTCATTGTCATGACTGCCCATCCATCAAACCTTCACACCTCTTTGCTTGCTATTGTTGCATCACTTTTGCATTGCCTCCACGTCCCCTTGAACACAACAGTGTGTTATCAATCTCAGTCTATGCCTGAGATAATGGAATTGAACAAGCCGGCGGATAAATCTGCATTGACAAACGCTGTCCATTTTGCACGAGATTCGTGTCCTTTTGTTGTTATAATAATACAAACAACATGAAAATAACACGATTGTAATTGTGCCACTGCATTATTATGCCATTGTTGTTTTATTTTGGAAATTTTTTAATGAATCCTCCGTGGAATGTCGTGGACATCTTGGCCTGATCCTGTTCTTATGTTCAGTAGCGAACGTTTCTGTGACCCGCTTGTCTGTGCTTTACGCAGTGCTTGCAATGCATCAGGGTCTCTGCCATCGGTGCCCCTTTTATGACCAGAACTCTGCTTGCTGGGCGAATGTCTCCCTTACCTCTCTTCCTCAACTGTTCTCTCATTTGCTGATCAACTCATTCATCAGCTTGACCACTATCTTGAGATGCAGCCAAACCGCACAGGCTCCCGACAGGGCTATGCCGGTAATTATTGGTTGTGTTGGTGGAACCTGCTAAACGTTGACCAAGTTTGCACAAATTACATTGAATAGGCAATTTTCAATGCCTCTATCTGGTATATAACACTTTATGGTCTCAAGGAATGGACTGTTTGAGGCTAGAGAGGTATCAAAATTATTAAATTTCAATCAACACTGAATCATGGGAAAGTTTTGCTTTTAATGGGCCTTTGCTGCATTTTTACCCACCATCCCCAGATCTTATGACCAACTGGAAGGGCACTCGGTAGAGCGCATACATCCGCCATGTAATGCCTGATCCACGAGAACATATCGGGCCCAAGACATTTTTGAATTATCATGCTATACAGTAAGTAGTATATCGTTTTGGGCCCAATCTCTCAATGGTGAAGAATCACTTAAAAATTCGAGTAGCCTGTTCCGGATCCGGATCTGGATCTTCACCAAAATCTAATCAGCTCGTCCTTGTCACACACCGAACCTGTCCACAAAATTTTATCCAGATCCGTGCACAACTTTTTGAGATATCCTGTCCACAAACAGACAGACAGACAGACATACAGAAAGGGGTAAAAACATAACCTCCTTCGCCTTCGGTGGTGGAGGTAATAATTAATAAAGCGAAAGGGGGTTTCAACCATGAGAAAGTGGAACATTGTAATAAAGCAGAATAACCAATAGAATATCTGCACAATAGCATTACACATTGCTGTTTTGTGGGAGGACAGTGTCACTAATTTATGTTCCTGAAAGGATGTCTTAAATGTGCACCCGTCTTAGAGAACGCACTGCTCCAGCGCAAGATCACATACCTGCATGACCTGACCCGACCTGACCTGTAGGAGCATCCTCCATGGGTTGGTGGTAAAAGGTGCGTGTGTTGACCACTCTAAATTTGGAATTGAAAATATGTGCATGACAATAGAATTAGAACAGAGTGGTGCAATGTGTCACTGTCATCCGCTTCAATTTCGCTTCTTGCCAAGCCTGATGTGCCCCTCAGTCAACCCTTCTCTGAATAAACATCAGTTGCAACCTGCTCCATTAATCATTTCACAAATGGATCCGAATTCATCATCCAAGCCAGCACACAAACCACATTCTTGAATAAGTACCTTAATGCATGCATTCTCTCTTTTGAGTCACTGACAATGCAAGAATTGAAAGTCTTGCAGTTAATGAAAATCACTTTAGGCATCACTCTCCTCTTCACTTCACCTGCGAAGTATTTTAATGGACTCTGGTTTGTTTTCTTCTTTTCAGCAGACAATTGTTTTTGGGCCTTTAATTGTATTGTCATTACGTTTTGTTTCTTTATTTTTATTTATCATGACAAAACAGTAATATTTCGTCGGACCTCGAGACGATATTTGATATTTTCTGAAGCATTTCACCAAAGGTCATGGGAATGAGTACCAAATGAGTTGGTACTCATTTTGCCGACCTCGGAAGGATGATAGGCTGAGTCAACTAACTTGGTCAATACATGGCATTTGCATGGCACACTGCAATACATGGATATTCTGGAGCCATAAATACAGCAACCATTTTTAATGCAGCTGTCAATGCTCAAGGAAGAAGAAAAAGAAACAGAGGGAAAATGTCAACAGAAAGTGGGTGGATGAGAATCCATGAAGAGAACACAGCATGAAGAGAGAGCTTGCAGATCTTGTCTCCTGCTCCCCTTTGTTATACGTTCTGTGTGTTAGCTCTTATACAGCCTCAATTGTGTGCACAAAAAATATGCTTTAACTTGGAATTGGACGTAACAGTTTCTTAACGAGAGGTTTTTTTTTTTCACTTTCCTCATTCATATCATTGAATACCTGTTCATCACACCTACAGATCGCTGGGTACTTTGCAATGCTTTTAAACGCCCTGAGTCGCCAGTTCGTGTAGCTTTATTTCATTTCCGTACATGCCATAACCTCAGAATCTCTGAATGCGGGCCGAATTACAAAATTTCAACTTCTTCGGTGACCTCAGGTGCAGTTCCGAATGCAAAAAAACAAAAAACCTTCATTTGGCCAATTCAGATATTGCTTGACATTTCAGGCATCTGCCGCGTCCGTGGTGTTTATGTGATCGATCGGCGATCACTAATCGCTTGCCAAGCCAGACGTTTCTTGTTGACTGTTTCATTGGAGTGCTTGCTTCAGTGCTTGAGCCACTTGGCGAGCACTGTATAAACTGATTGGTTGTTACTTTTTAAGCCATGACCTAACATGACAGAAGTAAAAGGTGTTCCAAATATGTTGGATGATTACAAGGAGAAAAAAAATGTTTTCAGTTGTGAGAAAGCAATGATTCATCACATCACGGCAGAATAGCCGAGATGTATGCACGCTCGCTCCAAGCTGTCTAGCCTGGGTTGAAATCCCGACCCACCCATAAACTGTCATCCCGGTGTTTCATAGGCTGGGTGATTCATCAACGTGTGTGCCTTTTCTCGGATGGACGTTAAACTGGATGTCACATCTGTCGAAATACCCCTCTCTTCCCCTCCTCACTCTCCCCTCTCACCCCTCCCCTCTCTCACTCCTCTCCCACCCTTCTCCATCTCTCTTCCACTCCTCACCCTATCCTACTTCTCTCGCCCTCCCACCTCTCCCTCACTTCTCCCCCCCTCTTTACTCTCTCTCTCCAATCCTCGTGCTCCCACCCACCTTCCTCTCTCTCCCCTTTATGAGCACCCTCTTCCTCACCTCTCTCCGCACCCACTCCCTTGCTCCCTCTCCTCCCTCCTCTCTCTTTCTCCCCCGTGATTCACGTCAGTGAAGCGATGGGTTGTATTTGCTGGTATATATGTATATACTGTATAACGATTGCCACACATCCATAACGATTTCCAAATATATATACGTATTATATAATAATATATATATATATATATATATATATATATATATATATATATCAGTATATATATACATACGTCTTAGGCATTTTTCCCGTCGCTTCGCTGATGGATTTTCACTGTATCATTTACCTGAGGACATCTCCATCTGCTTAAAAGTGCATCATTGTGTCGATGGCAATTGGTAATCTGCTTGCAAGCCAGGCGTTCCATTGGAGAGCTTGAGTGCTGAAGCCACTTACCGAGCTGTACAGTGCCGTTCGAGTCCTGATCGGGATGTACAGTCGACAGGTTCTACAAGGTGGAGGTACGTTTACAGCACACACAGACGTGG
>CM068953.1:8945691-8963353 GCA_035128595.1 Eptatretus atami
TGTGTGTGTGTCGTGTGTGTGTGTGTGTGTGTGCTGTGTGTCGTGTGTGACGAGGCATAGACACTAGTGTATAAAGGCTTTTAGCATTTACTGAAATAAGTATTACATGGACACGGGATAATACCTTATTAATATGTATCAGTATTATTCAAAGAAAATACCCAAAAAACCACCAATTATTCCCAAAAATAGCTGCAATCTGCAGATGACTAACTTATTGAAACATGCTGAATCAAGGAGACATTCAGTACAACCGTTCGTGAGTCACAGTACTGTATAGAATGGGGTCCCTGAGATGGGGTGTGCATCTCATGGCCAGATATGACTGACTCAGATATGTTCTATGATGTATGGTAATGATTTTCTGTGGGCACCATGGAGAGCTGTCCAGCTCCATGAGGGGCTGCTCTTCTTAATGTCCTTTTTGAAGTCACGCAACTATGCGACGGAGCGGGGAGCTAATTCGACCCTCAAAGGCGAGGCAGAAGGGGAAGGTCAGCATGTGTGAGAAAGAATCCGCATGCCGTTTGAATTTCCAACGACTGACCGCTTTATAATTCCACCGTAAAACTGCCTTGATTAAATGACTCAAATTTGCTTGTCATATTTTAACATTGCAACATTCTTAAAAACTTGGGAGAATTTTCAAGAAAATGGATCATTCCCCGGTTGACGAAGAGAAATAACCATAAATTCAAGGAAAGGTTCTCTACCTTAATAAGGCCCCTTGGAAATGCAACTTTGCCCTCTCCGTGCAAAATTATAATCTGACAGAATGGCTTGATTGAAATTTGTCTGACTGATGAGCTATATTCAGCAGTTGTAAGAGCGATTGAACTTCAGTTTCTGACAATTCGGGTGCAAACCAACACTGAGCGAAAAGGAAAGAAAAAAAAACTTTGGAGGTGACTTCGTCGTGAGGCATAGTGGCACGTGGTATCTCGGCATGTGGGGTTTAAATCTGGCTGATGCAGCCCATAATGAGAAACATTTAAATTCTCAGCTTTAAAAACCTGCAGTATGAGTGCAGTTAAAATTATTTAAACCCCACCAGCCTCATTTAATGACCTTCAGCAGTGCAGGTTAGCCCTTGAAAGAATGGTGCAAAGGTAGTGAGTGCACTTACATTTGAGGCCTGTATAATCCGGGTTCAATTTCCGACTGCACTAATAAACTGCTGTAGTGGTGCTTGCAAGCAGGGTATTGTAATCCCGATGTGCACCGTCCCTCAGATGGACGCAAGCTCACTTCCACTCGCTGAATAATTAGTTTGATAGACAGCGTTCGATATCCCATTGTTTCCTTTCCCAAAAGATTTGCTGCATGTTCGCCAGCACCATGCAACAAAATTACAAAATTCCTTGCCAACGGATGAATTTAGACTGTCAGGCCTGGCCAAACCAGGTTCATTGAAAAGATTTGCGCCCAAAAAAACATTCCCAAACTAACCCCACGAGAAGGTGAGCACAACCACTGTCTGATCTACATGTGGAGGGACACTCCACAAACATTGAGTTGGTGCTCAATTCACTCAGAACTAACTGCTAATTATGTGGGGGGTGAGAAGGGGTGTGGAACCAATGGAGCTGAGATCCTTCACTGTCTCGGAAACAAAAAGGTGGGGTGATGATAATAAAAGCAAAAGCAGTCATTATTTTTTTTACTGACTGCCAGTTAATCAGGGCGAAACTTGCATGAAGAAACTATATTATATAATATATTGGTTCACGAGTCAGTAAAGTGACCACTATATCGTTATGGGTGTGTTTCTAGTCTGTCTGTCTGTCCTGTCCCAGCATAGCTCCGTGGGTTTTGCATCCGATCCTGATAAAAATTTGGAGTGGGAGGTTTATATATTCATGATCGAAGTTTGTGTTTTCCTGAAGAATGTGCATGCTGCGCCCATTATGAGGTTGAGCCGTGCCCAAAAAACGATGTTGTTTTTAGGGGGTAGCGCATTTCAAGGTACATCTTCTCGCAGGGGGTTCTGTCGAACTCTGACAGGGGTTTCAGTATTGGTTAGCCCAATGGCACCTGCATAGCCCCACGGAGATTCGATTTTTCTTTCTCCCAAGCGTCAAGGTCACCCAAGGTCAAAACTTATAAAATTGCGAATTTTGACAAAACATCATTCTGACCGCCCAAAACTTTGAGAGCCTAGGATGACAATAGTTTTTCTGATAATCTTGAGGTCAATTCCCCCCCTAAAGTCTCGAAACCATTTTGCTTCTATCTCGAACACCTTGCCCGTGTAGGCGCCCCCTTCAAGTTTGTTTGTTTTTACGCTGATCATCAAAGTATGACTAATCCCCGAGGGAGTGCGGAAATGCCATTATTAGCCTATATACGTTAATATTGTTTCCTGGGAATGTTCCAGAGGAAGTTTTGCCACCAAACGAAGGTCATAATCCTTGACCTTTGACCTTTAAAGTTCACAAAGGTCAAATTTTCAAAGTTGTGGGCAATCGAACCGGGTTTTTCGACCTTCTTCGATAGAACTAACTCCAAATAAGCTATAGCCACGTATCCTGTTTTCCTTAGTTTACATATCCACAACATTGTTTTGTGACTTTAAAAGGTTATGCAAAGGATCAAATTTTGAAAGTTGTTGAACGAAACCAGGTTTTCGGACATTTTGCACCTAATACCTTCACTCGTACCACATCATGTTGATCATTTTTATAACTTGGACAAAACATTATCACTATTGTCCTCATCCTGACTTCCTGAAACCAATCTACAGCGTCAAATACCGTCGTGAACCATCGTCTGTCTTCAGGCACTTGTGATGTATATATAATATATATATATATATATATATATATATATATATATATATATATATATATATATATGGTATGAATTTGCCGAATTCGATTGCACACGACATTTACAGGTTCCTTTAGTCAGCTATGTCGATAAGAGCTTGTTCCCTAGATAGCTTTCCACCTTCCATTGTCTTAAAGGTTCAGCAAATCAATTAGATGCGCTGCGGATCGACTTAAGAGTTAGGGAACGAACCAATGGAGATGCCCCTCCCCCTCTTCTCGAAAGGAAGAAGAAGCCCTTCCGTCCCGTGATTCATTGACGTTCAACAAACCCCCTCCCACCCGTGATTGAGTGGGGAATGGATCACGCAGGGAATGCAGGTTCACGCAGGCGCGCGGGGATAGGCGGGCAGAGAAGCATAAAGAGCAGAATCCTTTTTCTGTGTTCGGGTCGGGAGTTGGGGCTTCTGACCGTCGTTCAGCAGCCCTTCGGTCCTGTTTGGCTTGCGCGTTAGGCGTAGGCCTTTGGCAAAGCTTTTTTTGCTTCTGCCAGCAGGAGTTGTTCAGCAGAGCTTCGGCGTCCTGCTTGGCTCGGTAGGCTTTTTGAGCAAGCTGCTTTGTTTGAAAGGAAGTTGAGCCGGTTGCTCGGCTCGAGCTCGCGAAATGGTGGCTTCTTCGTCGTTCTTGCGTTCGTGGGCTCTTCTTCTCCGTTTAGGTTCCGGCTGGGTAGCGACTCATGACCTCTTACTTGGTGGTCGCGTTCCTCGGGGAAGCGGACGTATCGACGGGAAGGATCGGTGCCTCGTTCTTCACCAGCACGTGTTGGGATTCCTGGAGGAATCGCGCGGAGCTCGGAAGGATCGCGGCTCACGGCGATTGGATCCAGCTCGCTCTCGTTTGGGCAGCCCGGGGTCCGAAAACAACTTGAAAGACCACACGCAGGTGAGAGGTCGAATAGCGTTCTGGGTTTCAGCTCCACCTGTCCTCCGAGCTGGAGCTCGTTATTAAAAGGCCTCAGCCACCATTTTTGCGGTCGTGTGTATGTGCGTACGTGTAGTCCGTGCGCGCCCGTCTAATAAGTAGGAAAGTGTTAAGTGCTTAATGGTGTGCTGTAAATCTTTGCATTGCATTGTCGTAAAGTCGGTATAGTCTGTTCTTTACGTGCTTCCCTAGTTCCCCATTATATGAATATAATACCCAATTGTAAATTTTTCAGCTTCGTCGCGTCGATATCGTTTCATTGACTGAGCATTTCGTGTGTTGGGAGTTAGAAAAGCCGTTGGTTTGCCATAAAAAGGGGGACATTTGCGACCGACGGTTACTCGGCGATTAAGCCGCCCTCGGAATCTGCACGGGACAGGCTCGCCTCGGCGGTTTGTTCCATCACGAGTCCGTCGAGGTGAAATACCCCGGTAGCTTGCCATCACGTGGTAATATAGCGTACATTGAAGATTGGCTTACAACCCTACCCCCACGTTGATCTTCCCATTGGCGGTATTATCGGTCTTGTACAGCGACCCGTCGACTCGGACTTAAACCGGCGCTGCGATCATATTCCGGGCGATGAGCGGCGCCGACTCGACCTTTGCGCGCTCCGTCAGAGCGGCTCGCGTTGGCAGCCGACGCACCCCGGCACCGTAAACAATATAATATATATATATATATATATATATATAATATATATATATATATTATATATTATATATCTTTTATTACTAATAAAAGCAGTCTGCTGTGTGTGTGTGCTGTAAATGTGTTGTCTCCTCCATAACTCCAAAACTATAAAAACCTCGCAGCCGGAAACTTTGCATGCACACTAAAGAAAAACTCCAAGAAGTAGCAAGAGTTGAAAATGAGTGTTTGGGGTCAATTAAAACACCCCTTTTGAAGATAATTAAATGCCATTATTTAATTATATCCTTCATCACGCGCATCGCTCGGCCACCTCGCTCCTCGTGGGTCTCAGGTGTTTCCTGGGGTAACCTCGCTGCTGGTCTCGAAACCGCCATGTTTTCTGCGGGCCTCCTCAACCTAACCTGACTTGGAACACGACTTGCAACGATTTTCTTCACGACAAAGCTCCTTTTTTTCACTTTCCTCACTCATATCGATATGCCTGTTGATCATAAGCACAAATCATTGTGCACAATCCACAAAAAATTTTGTAAGTACTGCGAGTTTTCAAATTAGGAGCTTGGAGCGATTTCATGCTATTATATGATTTCGATTTCCCACGAATGTATTCTCACGGACTAATTAAAGGAAATCATGGAAATGTTATTTCAGTTTTGAGGACGGATATCGCCAGCATTAAATAAAATGTTCGAAATCTGTTTTGAAATACGGATAATTGTGAAGAAATAATGATTCTGTCTAACTAAGCCGATACACACTGTTTACTTTAAGCAAGCAAGGCTAATGTCCCCTCCTCCGTACATTGCACCAGAAAAAGTTAAATTCTCCAAAGCATTCAATTTTTCTTTTTTCTACTCTTTGGCAGAATTGTATCGCATGGAACAAAATAATTTAGGAAACGTAACAAAAATTAACCAGCTTCATTTAGCTGTATGATTAATGCATTCACTGCTGGACCTCGAGCCCTGTACCCCCAGAGGGGAATGGCCTATCCATCGCGTCTGCCAGATCTATGTCATATTGTTGAAGCGGTTCGCGAGGTGCTCTACAGGGAATAATCAAAGCAAATCTGGTAGAAATGGACATTTATAAGAAAATGTTATAACGGGTTGCGCCAGAACCTCGAACCGATGACTTGCGTGACACGTCCTCCAGAAAAACTCGAGCCAGGCAAAAATGCGTGATTTTCTGCAATGTTTACTGAAGATGGAAGGAGGCAGGGGTTCGGCTGGGATTAACGAGGGTAAAACAACACAATGCCGTTTTGGACTGGGGGATGATCTGTGATGGTGGTGAACAACTGTCTTGAAGACCTGGAGAGAAGAATGAGATTGAAGAGGATGTGGAAGTTGATTCACAAATGGGGAAAAAGGAGCGAACAAATGAAAGTGTAGCGGAACAGTAATCCTGGATTTCGGAGTTTTCACCAGAAGGAGCGGTTTGATGCGTGGGACCTAAATGACGCAAGTGGAGCCTTGCCACAAACCTGGCGAAAGGAATGCGGGGGGGGGTTAGTGCAAAGCACGGGAAAGATCAGAGGGGTGCAAGCACCAGAAAGGAGTAAGGCAGGTTGTAGAAGGACAGACCACCGACCTGTCGCGAGGGTGAAGCCTGCACAGCCCATAGACTCAAGCTTCGGCCGTTCGACATTTTCCAATGATCTGGGATGGCCTTTGTTTCCACCGCTCCAAGCTGAGCAAGATGTAAGCAGGGAAGCCAGCCCAGAGGTGCAGAGCAGATACTCCATCAAGCTGTGGATAAGGCCTTGCAGGTGGATCGGAGTTCAGGTGTGCCAAGTAAGGATGCTGCAGTTCTTGCAGGACCACACCTGCTCAGCGAACTTATTTAGTGGGTCTGTTCGTGAGTATATTTTATTACCCCACGCATAAGAGCACGGAGTAGAGGAAAGCAATCAGTTCACTCTGTCTGCTACGTTTTTTCAGCTTTCACTACTGTTCATGTGTGTGCTGTCATGATCTATGAAATCGAGGAACTTCAATTTTTATTTCATATTTTGATCCACTAGACACAATGCCTTGTTTGTTACTTCCCAAAAAACCTTCAATTTAGCAGTAATTGATGGCAAAATCGTTTTATTACCGTCTCGACGAATCATATTTGCCGCTCATGCTCTCAGGGCGTGGGGCGGCAATATAGAGATTCATACAAAAGGTGGTGCAAATCCGATGCAATGCCTGAAGCTAACTTCCTCCAAACAGATCTGTTTGTTTCCGTACATCTTTTCTCCAAGGATTGTTTCGAAAATCGTCCGGTTTACTCGGAGAAGAGTTGGCAGAATTTCAAGCTCTGGACTGTTCCTTCCCCTCGGCACTTTGTATTCTTGCCATCACATCTGCTTATTCAAAGTTCATGAACAAAAACTAATATAGATCATACTCAGAAATGCAAATCAAGAGAAAGATGCTTCCCATGTCTGTTTTTCTCAGGTTGCATGGGTAAGGGGTTCTTTGAACTCTCCCTCGCTGCTGTTGTTGTGCAGTAGTAGTTCGTCATTGCTGTTGTTGCTATTTATGTTTGCCAATGCTCCACTTTTTTGTGCTGTACTTTGTCTTAGTAAGTAACTCATATTGATTTTTCTCCACTTCGGCCTCCTGTTTTTTCTGCAAGGCATTACAACCGTTGCTGCCCTAAACAATCTCGCATCTGTTCAATGATTAGTTCTGCTGCTCATTGTCATGACTGCCCACTACCATCAAACCTTCACACCTCTTTTGCTTTTCTATTGTTTGCATCACTTTTGCATGCCTCCACGTCCCCTTGAACACAACAGACGAAACTGTGTTATTCAATCTCAGTCTATGGGCCTGAGATAATGAAATTGAACAAGCCGGCGAGATAAATCTTGCATTGACAAACGCTGTCCATTTTGCCACGCAGATTCGTGGTCCTTTGTTGTGATAATAATACAAACAACAATGAAAAAACACGAATTGTTAATTGTGCCACTGCATTATTATGCCATGTTGTTTTATTTTAGGAAATTTTTTTACATGAATTTCCTCCGTAGGAATGTCGTGACATCTCTTGGCCTACTTCCTGCTTCGTGTATGTTCAGTAGCGAACGTTTCCTGTTGACCCGCTCGTCGCTGTGGCTTACGCAAGTGCTTGCAATGCATCAGCCGGTCCTCTGCCATCCCGGTGCCCCTTTTATGACCAGAACTCTGCTTGCCTGGGCGAATGGTCTTCCCTTACCTCGTCTTCCTTCTAACCTGTTCTCTCATTTGCTGCATAACAACTCATTCATCAGTTGGACCACTATCTTCAGATGCAGCCAAACCGCAACCAGGCTCCCGACAGGCTATGCCGGGTAATTTATTGGATTAGTGTTGGTGAACCTGCTAAACTGTTGACCAAGTTTGCACAAATTACATTGAATAGGCAATTTTCAATGCCTCTATCTGGCTATAAACACTTTTTTATTGGTTCTCAAGGAATGACACTGGTTGTGAAGGCTAAGAGAGGTATCAAAATTAATTAAATTTCAATTCAACACTGAATTCATGGGAAAGTTTGCTTTTAATGGGCCTTTGCTGCATTTTTTACCACCATCCCCAGATCTTATTGCTGACCAACTGCGAGGGCGCACTCGTAGCAGCGCATACATCCGCCATGTAATGGCCTGATCCACGGAGAAACATATCGCGGCCCAAGACATTTTTGGAATTATCATGCTATACAGTAAGTGTTATATCGTTTTGGGCCCAAGCTCTCAATGAGTGAAGAATCACTTAAAAATTCGGAGTAGCCGTCCTTGTTCCGGCATCCGGATCTGGATCTTCACCAAAATCTAATCAGCTCGTCCTCATGTCACACACCGAACCTGTCACAAAAAATTTTATCCAGATCCGCTGCACAACTTTTAGATATACCTGTCCAAACAAACAGACAGACAGACAGACATACAGAAAGGGTAAAAAACATAACCTCCTTCGCCTTCGGTGGTGCAGGTAATAATTAATAAAGCGAAAGGGGGTTTCAACCATGAGAAAGTGAACATTTAATAAAGGCAGAATAACCAATAGAATATCTGCACAATTAGCATTAACACATTGCTGTTTTGTGGCGAGGACAGTGTCACTAATTTATCTTCCTGAAGGATGTCTTAAAATGCTGCACCCGTTCTTAGAGAACGCACTGCTCCAGCGAAAAGATCACATACCTGCATGACCTGACCCGACCTGACCTGTAGACATTCCCTTCCATGCGCTTGGTGGTAAAAAGGTGCGGTGCTGTTAGACCACTCTAAATTTGGAATGAAAAATATGTGCATGACAATAGAATTAGAACACAGATAGTGCAATGTTCACTGTCCATCCGCTTCAAATTTCGCTTCTTTGCCAAGCCTGCATGTGCCCCTCAGTCAACCCTTCTCTGAATAAACATCAGTTTTGCAACCTGCCTCCATTAATCATTTCACAAATTGGATCCGAATTCATTCATCCAAGCCAGCACACAAAAACCACATTCTTGAATACAGCTACCTTTAATGCATGCATTACTCTCTTTTGAGTCACTGACAATGCCAAGAATTGAAAGTCTTGCAGTTGAATGAAAATCACTTTACGGCTATCACTCTCCTTCTTCACTTCCGACCTGCGAAGTATTTTAACTGGACTCTGGTTTGTTTTCTTCTTATTCAGCAGACAATTTGTTTTTGGGCCTTTAATTGTATTGGCATTACGTTTTGTTTCTTTATTTTTATTATCATGACAAAACAGTAATTATTTCGTCGCGATCCTCGAAGGACGATATTGCATATTTTCGAAGCATTTCACCAAACGTCATGGGAATGAGTACCAAATGAGTTGCGTACTTCATTTTTTGCCGACCTCGGAAAGCGATGATAGGCTGAGTCAACTGTAACTTGCGTCCAAATACATGGCATTTGCATTGGCCACACGCAATACATGGATATTTCTGAGCCATTAAATACAAGCAACCATTCTTTTAATGCAGCTTGTCAATGCCTCAAGGAAAGAAAGAAAAAGAAACAGAGGGAAAATGTCAACAGAAAGTGGCAAGGATGAGAATCCATGAAAGAGAACACAGCATGAAGAGAGAGCTTTGCAGAATCTTGTCTCCTGCTCCCCTTTGTTATACGTTCTGTTGTTAAGCTCTTTATACAGCCTTTCAATTGTGTGCACAACAAAATATGCCTTTAACTGGAATTGGACGTAACAGTTTCATAACGAGAGGTTTTTTTTTTCACTTTCTCATTCAATATCATGAATACCTGTTCATCACACCTACAGATCGCTGGGTACTTTGGCAATGCTTTTAAACGCCCTGAGTCGCCAGTTCGTGTAGCTTTTATTCATTTCCTACATGCCATAACCTCAGAAATCTCTGAATGCGGGCCGAATTACAAAATTTCAACTTCTTCGGTGACCTCAGGCTGCAAGTTCGAATGCAAAAAAAACAAAAAACCTTCATTTGGGCCAATTCAGATATATTGCTTGACATTTCAGCGCATACTGCCGCGTTTCCGTGCGTGTTTATGTGATCGATCGGCCGATCCAACTAAATCGCTTAGCCAAAGCCAGACTTTCTTGTTGACTGTTTTCATGGAGTTGCTTGCTTCAGTGCTTGAGCCACTTGGCACACTGTATAAACTGATTGGTTGTTACTTTTTTAAGCCATGACCTAACATTGGACAGGAAGTAAAGGTGCTGTTCCAAAATATGCTTGGATGATACAAGGAGAAAAAAAATGTTTTCAGTTGCTGAGAAAGCAAATGATTCATCACATCACGGCAGAATAGCCGAGATGTATGCACGCTCGCTCCCAAGCTGGTCTAGCCTGGCGTTGAAATCCGCGACCACCATAAACTGTCCACCCGGGTTCATAGGCTGGGTGATCAGTCAACGTTGTGTGCCTTTCTCACGGAATTACAATGGACGGGTTTAAACTGGATGTCACATCTGGTCGAAATACCCCTCTCTTCCCCTCCTCACTCTCCCCTCTCACCCCCCCCTCTCTCACTCCTTCTCCCACCCTTCTCCATCTCTCTTCCCAACCTCCTCACCCTATCCTACTCCTCTCCTTCGGCCCTCCCACCCCTCGATCCCTCACCTTCTCCCCCCCTCTTTACTCTCTCTCTCCCAATCCTCGTGCTTCCCCCCACGCACCTTCCTCTCTACTCCCCCTTTAGAGCACCCTCTTCCCTCACCCGTCTCTCGTAACCCATCCTCCTGTCCCTCTCACTCCCTCCTCTTCTCTTTCCCCCGTATACTCACGTCAAGTTGAAGCGATGGGTTGTATTGCTGGTATATTTATGTAATATATACTGTTAATAACGATTGCCACACATCCATAACCGATTTCCAAATATATATACGTATTTATATATATATAGTAATATATATATATATATATATATATATATATATATATATATATCAGTATAGTGATATAAGCATAGCGTCGATTCAGGCATTGTTTAGCCCGTCGCTCGGCTGATGGATTTTCACTGTATCATTTACCTGAGGAGCAATCTCCATCTGCTTAAAAAGTGCATCATTGTGTCGATGCGCAATTGGTAATTGCTTGCCAAGCAGGCGTTCCATTGGAGAGCTTTGAGTGCTGAAGCCACTTACCGAGCTGACAGTGCCGTTGTCGAGTCCTGAATCGGGATGTACGCAGTCGACAGGTTCTACAAGGTGGAGGTACGTTTACAGCACACACCAGACGTGGTAGCATGTGGGATGATTGGATCGAGCAATCTCCGTGGAATGTGTTGGACATGCATGCTCTGTTAACGGGGTACGCTGTGATGGGAAAGTTTCCATCCCCGTATGTTATGGAGGTTCTAGTCAGGATTTCTTTGTGCCTGCGTCTGCTTTCTAAAGCATTTGATTATCGGATTCTTTACAAATGTGTGGATGTCTTCCGCTTTGTGTGAGTTTCAAAGTAAAATATATTATGAGTAAACCGCACGGATTTCCAAGCCGTTTGGCCGAATACACGTATTTCTAAATATACCAAAGCCAATTTTTTTTCCACCCATACACCGCAAGCTGTTAATAAAGAATAATATATTGTGATCATATCCTTGAAACGCTCTGTATAAATGTAACGTTGTTTTAACAGTTAAAGTTACTCAAAGGTGTTCTGTGTTGTAGACAGTACTGTACTTAGTTGTTAGTCCGGTAATCACACTGACTCCAACCTGCAATCCCAAAGAATGCCGATATCGGCCAAACGTGCGTGCGTTGCGTGCGTGTGTTGATTGGCATCTCCAAAGTGGGTTTCAGAATGGTGGAATGGAGGTCCTCCCTGGGGTGGGCATCAAAGTAAATCCACCTTCGATTCAGAGTAAGGGGTCATATGATTCATGGACCAAGCTGTGAGGTTTTCTGTTCTCAAGGATTTTGGTGCCGAGGGCTCTTCAGGATCGCGCAGTAGCGCTCGGCACAGCTTCCCAAATGGTAAGGTCGTTTGTTATAATATTGATCAGGGCATGGTTTTTAACTCACCTGTAAAAGTAGTTCCGAGCGAGGCTTTATGGGATGGCGTGGCAGCCGTTCGTCGATCCACAAGTACTTGCAACTTCTTTTCAGAAACTACAACATTGTGATTTCAAATGAAATTTGACGCACAAGCCGTTATGCACCCATGATTGCCATTAAAAAAACGGGGCTGAAGGGGGGTCTACAGAAGGGAGTTTACAGGGGTGGAGTGGATTCCCTCCCCGAAAGAGATATTGTGCTTTCTTCTCAAACAGATACACACAATTCTGATGAAACTTCACGGACATCCTTCATTCACCGCAATGACTGATCAAGAGTTTGTTTCATGAACAGTTAGAAAAAATCTGGCCTCTTGAGGGGATTTAAGGGGGGTTGCCCCCAAAATAAAGTATTTGCTTTCTTCTGGCAAAACTACACATACAATTCCAATAAAACTTGACCACCATCTTCAACCAGCCGTGATGTACCGAAGTTTCGTTCACACATATAAATAAATTTGGTCTAGAAGGGGTTCTTACGGTGGATAGCATTTGCTTTCTTTTCTGAAACACACACAGACACACACCATGTTTTGATGAAACTTGACCACACCTTATCACCCGTGATTGTACCAAGGTGTAGTTCATGGACAAAAAAAAACAAAATCAAACAGGTATTTAACTTGTTTTGTCTCCATTATCTATTTTGTGGCGTCGGTCCATGCCGAACCAGTGCGTTCTTCCGGTTATGCTTATCCAGAGACTACCAGGCTGCGAGGTACCCAGGAGTAATTCCCCTAATGTTAGAATCTTCTGTGAGGTTCTGTCACATTCCTGTAGGGTCCAGCTGTCACTGGCACAGACTTTGGCATTTCTTCGCTTCCAGGATCTTCTTCTCATTCTTGACGGTCTTTGGTGTGTTGGTCATTTTCTTGATTGTCTGCATCGTTTAGTTCCAAAAATCACTGCTATATAACACATCAATAAGCAAGTGCCTTCTTCTGCTTTCTTCCACGTAAGTATGATATCTGGTCACAACGCGCTGGTTTTCGATGTTCACAGCTGATGGGTCAGTATAGCTTCATTAGTTTTCAGTGATTACTTTTGGTTCATGTTTCCCACATAATTTGTCTGGAACTGGGACAGAGAGAGGTTTTGCAGATTAGTGGCCAGAGCGGATGTACTTTATAAACTCTGTTGTGTCATTGGTGTTACAAGCCAGTTCTGACATGGAGTTTTGTTTATTGTTTGTGGCGTTCGGCTCATTAAGCAAAACATATCATTCACGTTTACGAGCCCCACCTCCACCCCCTCACCTTTTCTCTCTTCTTTTTTTTCAATCTTATCTCCTCTCTCTCTCTCTCTCTCTCTCTCTCATCTCTCTCTCTCTCTCTCTCTTCTCTCTCGTCTCTCTCCTCTCGCTCATCACTCACTCAGTCACCACTCACTACGACACACACAGCCCTCGCTCTCATCCTATCCCTCCTGCAAGTTATAGGCAATGTTTGTTTGAGGCATAAAGTCCCCCATTCCCGCTCTTCCCCCTTCCTCACTTCTCTCTCTCTCGTCCTCTCTTCCTCTCCCCTCCCCACTCCCCTCCCTCCTTCCCTCAATCCCCTCCTAAATAACCCCCCCGCCCCCATCAAGCGAAGCGACGGTTGTATTGCTTATAATAGTTATATTGTTACGCGATGGTTTAGAATCCGGTCTGATGAATGCATGCCCACAAACAGTCCAGGTCCCCTCAGACAGTTGATTTTCCTTAAATACATGTTGCAGATTCCCCATCCCCGATGTCTAATCGGGATCTTAAAAGTGATGCGTTGAGAAGGGTAAAGGCATACGATCCCTCTCTAAGCGTGGAAAGCTTTTTTCTTTATACGACAGACATGTTAACACATTGTTCTTTCACGAGCTCTGAAGCCCACCCCCCCCCCCCATTCTTCTCAACAACAATCTTTCTGTGAGCTCCGACATCGTCACCGTTTTTTTGAGAGCGCAACGCGTCGTCATGGTAACCCGTGCGCCGAGTGGGGTGCGGGTGAGCTTGGGGTGGAGGACCCCGTAGAGAACGCCGCAAAAGATATAAAAAAGATGTTCTGTGAGGAGACGTGTCCGGGAGAGGAAAAGGCGAAAGAGGGACGTTCTGAAGCGAAAGAGCACGTTCACTGCTGAGAGAGATACGTTTTGAGAGTGGGAAAAAGTGAAAGCGATACGTTCTGAGAGGAAATGAGATACGTTCCTGAGATAAATAAAAAAGCATGTACGAAGAGGTACGAGGAGAGAAGCGAGCAGAAGCGGGTGTGTAGCGCGCAAAAGAAGGAGAAGGAAGCGCGCGTTGTGTGGTGTCTGGCCAGCGCAAAAGCGGAGCACGGTTCATCCTGCCCAGAGCTTCAGGCAAGCGACTGTGGAACTTGGCGTTCAAGGTGCCCCGCGAGAGGGCTGTACGACAAAGATGGGTCTGGCGACGGACGTGACAGCGCACGCAACGCATTTCAGAACGTTTTTCTTCCGGACGATCTTTCTGGTGCAGCGAGACGATTTCTCCCCTCCCCTCCATCTGAATGATTTCTGTTGGGTACACCTTGTCTGTGTTAGCATGTAAGAAGTCAACCCCCGTTAAGCATTTACTCTTTGTGTTCTTTCGTTGGCATTTTTGATTGCATTTTGCTTTTGAAATTCATATCTTTATTACCTCAGCAAACAAAACGCTTCCTTTTATTTCATTTATTTTATTATTAATAAAATTATATTGTCGATTTCCAACCTGTCCTGTGTTTGTCCTTTCCTTCCATTGGTCTCGCATTGTTCGAATCCGAAATAGACTGGGATGGTAAATTACCCACAAATTTGACCAAAAAAATCGTCGGCACGCACAGCGGGTTAAAACGCTCGGCCGCCCGAATTAAAATTCTAATAGATAATATTTGCGTGCTTTGCGTTGAGGGCGTGCTCCCGCCCTCAGCGTATACCACGTGCACCTCCAGTTTAATGGAAATAATTAGACGGTGCGACACTGGGAACTCACATGGTTGACTGGGCGGCGTTCGTGCGTTTCTAAAATAACCACCGTACCACAACGTTAATTGTTGAGCGGATGGCCCCAGCACCAGCTCTACCAAGGACAAAACGGGCGCATTAATCCCCTGAGTGACCAAGCTGGTGTCCGGTACCCGTCGCCACAACAATGTATATTTTCTATATTTGCTTATATGTATATATATATAAAGTGTATATATGTATAATGTATATGTATGTACATAAATGTGTATATGTATATGTAATATATATATAATATATTGTTGCGGGCCGGCGGGTCTATTGGAGAACGACCACTGAGGTGGCGGGGTTCGGTCGTCTCCCACCAGACTTCCCGGCAATTTGTAGGCCATCGCTCCGGATAAGTTTCCGTGCACGCGCGCCCGCGGCGTCGGCTTAACCGACCGTGGACGCCAATAGTGCTCAACCGCGTAGCCGTAGGGTCTATTTGTCTAAACCCAATTACCTAAACTAACTACGCGATTTCGACTACCCGGGAAACCACGCCCTCGGCACGTCTTGCTCGAACCGGGTAACTTCTAGCGACTGCAGTAGAGTGCCAACTACCGACTTACCAACTCCAGTTTCGGATTGAGACCGAGCGGAAACTGCCAAAGCCGTGCGGCTGGACATGAACGGAATTATCGGTATAAAAACCAGCTAAAACCAATCCCGAAACCATGCTGGACCCAAATTGCAAGGAAAAAGACGAAAACAACTGGGAACATTTCTACAATTGTTTATTTACAATAAAAAAGGACACAGGCGGAAGACTTAACGCGGATTATGCACAGTAATATTGTTCAATGTATCAAAAAAACCAAACACAATCAGTGCTACTACTAGTAAGACGGTGGCCCACACGCAGACACACACACAAATGAAATAAACCCTGAGTTCTTTATCTGGACCGCGAGCAGAGCCCTGTGTGGTGAATAGCAGGGCGCTCCATGGAGTGGGTCAGGTCGCTCTTTCCTTTCCTTGTAGAGGGCCAGTCAGCGGACATGTTCGCCGCCTTCACGACCTTACTGCTCAACCCTCCACTGCCCAAAAGAACTGCACGCTCAACAAACAACCCTCAGAGCCCTATCCAAAAACCTTGTCAGAAACCTGTGCGAGAACTTTTCTCCCAAACCCCTTCTCCTCACTCGACTCTCAACCAAAACACAAACCCTGTCAAAAACCTCAGCAACAACCTTTCATAACAACCCACCTGCCCGCAGAGATTTGCCTCGCGGAATTTTATGGACCCCCTCAACGGGCGCGGGGCTCGCTCGAAAACAGATTGGTCACTTCCGCAAAAAAAAAACCCCTGGGAAATTTGGGAACCAAAGGAAGGACCCTCCTATGGGTTCGCCCTTCTGCGGCGCGCGATCTCGGCCCCTGCCCCGCGACAACCACCCACTCTTCCACGCCGGTTCATACTTGTCGAGCCAACAAGTATCAATGTTGCAAGGTCATACAGAAAGAGTTACAAACCGTTATGTGGAAGCGAGAAACTGGAACGCGCAGATCCCGCCTTGGCATGACAGGGTGTGAGAAGGCTGCCGGTTGCGCGGTGGTCGTGCACTGGCGCATGTATAGGTTGTTAGATGGCTTGTTAGATGTAATAAACCTAACTGAAAGAAATCGCCAACGCACGCCTTTTGATATCTCCCACTAGACCAAAAAGGAAGGGGATCTGGACTACACCACAGATTTAATGACATACTTGACTTACTGGGACATCTGTATGGTTGCGAATGGCATATGCGTCCCTCCAGAATCCGTAACAATATATATGCTATATGTATGGTATATATATATATATTGTACATGAATCTTTATGTATATATATATATATATATATATATATATATATATATATATATATATATACATACATACATTGAGTCGTCGTGACGGCCCTTGCAGCCTGACAGTTTCTCACAGCTCCTAACAGCTGTCCTTCAGGTGCGTGGCTCCGGACGGATGCGGTGACGCTCGGTGACCGTTAAATGCTGGGATTCTGCGCGCAGCACCTGCCTACTTGCTGTCACCTGATTCTTGCCGGAGGGTGACGCTCATTGCGTTCAAGCCTGTTGTGAAGTGGGTTGCACGGCAAGGCTGGTGCTTTTAATGGCACAAGCGGCACGCTCACACATTTCAGACGTTTTATTTGACGTGCGCATGTCTTTCTATTTGGTGAGCGAGACTGGCATTTCTTCTCCCCCCTGAATGATCTGCTGGGTACCCTTGTCTCGTGTTTAATTGTTAAGTAAGGCATAGTGATTAGCATCTGCTCTTTGTCTCTTTTTCTATCACTGCCTGATTAATTGTTTATTTGCTTGCGATTATTTTGATGATTTGAATTTACTTATTTTTACCACACGGAAATAAAAAGTTCTTTTTATTTATATTTTCCTTATTAATAAATTCCTTTGTTGATGTTTCAACCTGTCTGTGCTTGTCCTTTCCTTCCATTGATCCAGCATTGTCTGTACCTAGATAGACTGGGAGGTAATTACCACACGAATTGACCTGTCATAGTCGGCACGCACCAGTGGTTAAACTCTCGGCCACCCTAATTAAGATCTAATCAAGATAAGATTGGTGCCTTGCCAAGGACACGCTCCCCGTTCAGGAAGCCACGTGACCTCTCACTAAATGACAAAATTAGACGGTGGACACTGTAACTCGTGGTTAACTGATTGGCGTTCGTGGTTCTAAAGCAACGCATCATATAAAAACAGCCTTTTTACAGCCATTTTCC